>OY744518.1:114714112-114726612 GCA_963556195.1 Sepiola atlantica
TGCGGTTTTTCTATCTTTATTTGAATTTACGTTAAATTATTGTTGTGGCCTTACAGGCCTATAATAATCAAGACAACACAGTGGTTTAATTAACAACAGTGTATTAACAGAAATATGTTACAGAAGTACGCGCCATGAGTCTGGGACCATAACTGCTACTATTCGCTGCCATGACGTTTAGATATATCTGTATTTATTGTGTCTAGGTAAGTCCATTTAATCCTTAAATAGGTAGATGAGTTTACAATTCCTTAAATAGGAAGATGAGTTTACACCATGACTATTATTATCGAGGATAAGGTTTTTCATTTAAAAATTACACTTTTCATATTCATTTTTATGAGTGGAGAATTTTGTGTTTGATCTTAAAATATATATAATTCAATAGAGGGGCGTCTTACACATCCGCCATTCATATTTCAGTATGTTCATCGTTTGTTTATATCGTTTTTATGTAAATTGATTTAAAGTAAACAAATGATGTAATTTGATTAAAAGTTCTTTAATTATATATATATATATATATATATATATATATATATATATATATATATATATATATATATATATATATATATATATATATATATATATGCTGATGCGTCTCGATTATAAAGGACGAAACGTATACGTACATAAATTATAAAAAAACAAATATTTATTATTTGTAGCTCCTAGAAAAACCCGTCTAGATGGGCACTGTAAATGTAGTATTAATTCACAGCATGACGTCGCTAGCTATAAATGCATCGTTCCTTTCATTAAGTTGAACGCTCTTATGACGTCAAGCTGCTGGATAAAGTGTTAAAATTATCACTGTTTATTCCCTATTCAGCGGTGGCCCTGTGGTTCTAGATGTTGGGATTTGAGTTGTAAAATACTCGGAATCCGGGGTTTCAAATCCCGTGACCAGTAGTGAATAGTCATATCCCTATGCTGATGAGTTTTGTTTGTGTATATGTGTGTGATGTTTGTGTGTTTCCTATAACAAGAAATGTTAGAGAATCTACATAAAATCATAAAGTGTATTCTTATGCAAAATCTTACAAGGAAAACAATAGAAGTGTTTTCAAATCTCTGAGTACACCCCTAATGGGGCGATAAGGGAAATTAAAATTATATGTATCAAATTTTCCAGAGAAGAATATAGAAGTGGTCCCTATTCTCTATGTTACTCTTTATGTGCCGAATATCTATATGTTCTCATTTTTAAGTAACCAATGGGAACACAACTCCCTTCAAACTTCAAATACGTATATCCGATTTTAATGAAATTTAAACCATATGTATAAGACACTAATTAAGAAGTTATCCAACATTTCAGCTTTTTCCAGCTATATTAGAAGGCGAAACGAAAGAACGGGTCAGTAAAAACAAAGTAATATGGTGTTATTATAATCAAAATAAAGTGTTAGGTGGATTTCATTAGCAGGCATATAATAATAAAGCAAATATCATTTCAGTCGAATAATTAAATTTATTCAGATTCATTTTTTTTTTGCTGGGGATGGAGCATCCTACCGGATGCCAGACATTCACCTGCTATTTCAGAGATTCGAAACAGATCTTTTCTTCCGGCTATGTTAGGAGTGAAACAAGAGGAGAGGAGCAATAAAAACAAAGAAAGTAATAGGAGCACATTGAAAAAGTTCATCATAGTGATCCTCATTCAATCCCGAGCAACGTCGGGTCTTCCCGCAAGTAACTTATATTTAATAGTTAACCGTTCTGTAGAATTATAACTTGTAATTTGATAAAGTAGTTAAACCTAATTAATTATTCATTCATACCGTAATTAGAAGATGAAAATGAAGGACGGGTTCAGTAAAAAAAAAATAAAGAAGTAATATGGTGTTATGAACATATTAACAAAAGTAGTGATACTCATTCGATTCCGAGTAACGCTGCTAGTTAATTAATAAAATAGGTTGACTTATCTTTTTGAATTTTTGAGATGAGGATTGATAATTTGTATTATTTGAAATATTCACACTGCTGTTCTCATCTTTAAACGTTGTAAAATAACCGTCAAGATTAGAATAGTAGTCCGAATAATCATTAAAATATAGATGAACATTATTATGATGTAATTTAATTTAAATTCCATGAAAAATGCCAGTATACTGAAATCATATGCCCTTAATAGGGTTAAGATGAAAATGCATATACATTAAATGTACAAAAGCAAGGAAATTCCCAAATTTTTACACTTTTATTGTCATTAAGGGTATGCGAGCACAACAGGGCTATGTATTTTACTGGTAGGAATTTTTCTTCAGCACACCTCACACACTTCATCCACTCATGCATAGAGATTTATACTGTAGTGATGTGATAATGAAATGGTTTGGTTGATATGTAGTCATACCCTTATTGACAATAAAAGTGTAAACATTTGTGACTTTCCTTGCTTTTGTACATTTAATGTATATGAATTTTCATCTTAACCCTATTAAGGGCAAATGATTTCAGTATACTGGCACTTTTCATGGAATGTCACTACTTTTGTAAAGGCTATGCCTCAATACAATACCTTCTCATGAGGTTTTTTGGAATTTTCTGAAAAACTAAGGTATATGGTAAACTGAAATTAAAATGCCATCAACTAGACCCTAGAACCTATATCTCTGCCCAAAATCAGCTGAATCCATCAAATAGTTGATGAGATACAGGGTGGCACATACGTACGTACACACAGATAACATCATTTCATTATTGAACTTTCTGGATCTCTGGATTGTCTTGACTAATGATGCTGAAATTCTACACACTTATAGAACCTATCGAGAAAAAAAATTTGTGCAAAGTTTTAACTAATTTGGTTTATTGGTTATTGAGTTATGATTGATCAAAGAAATGAGATATCCAGCATAGGCCATTCTTAAAGTCTATTAAGGGATAGAGCGCTCTTGCGCCTCCCTTGATTAGATATTAATTTCATTGTACAATCTGTTCTTTCTAAATCCTTTCGTGCATTATTTTTTACAGAAATTCTACACGACGAAGGGAAAGTAAAGAGAACTACGCAACGTAATTTCGATTTCACGAAAAAAAGACAAACGGACTATATAACATATATACTAACCGTGAATTACAAAGCAGTGCATGTGCAGCAGATAAGAGATGGCTTCAATTATGACATCCCATCAGTTTATCATAACACATACTATATGTGTGGTATGGTCTTTAAAAGTCAAGCAGACCTGAATTCGCTTCTCTCACCGGGAGGTTTTACACTAGTATCACATTGATACGCTAAAAGTGGTCATACTCGAAAACGAGTAGACAACCACTTGGCGTCTAAATTGGTGTCTATACCCCGTGCTGATGAAGACTCTCGATATTTATAAAAGTCCATATCGTCCAAGAAACGATCGTACACAAACTATTGTTAATGTTGAATTCTTGGAGCGTACAAAAAGATCATGTCGTAATTAAGTTTACCTTAGATATATGTATATATATATATATATATATATATATATATATATATATATATACAGAGAGAGAGAGAGAGAGAGAGAGAGAGAGAGAGAGAGAGAGAGAGGGGGGAGAGAAAGAGTAAAAGATAATACTTTAAAGATATAAATAATATCTTTAGCCAGTAGACTATCAGGATAAAAAACAAAGCTCAATATAGTGTATAGAGCAATAATATTAATTGAATGACATAATAAAATGAGAAATTAATCAGATTTTATTAAAGTTCAAAAACAAGGGGTGATACTCCGTCCTTAATTCACGAATTTTCAAATAAAATCTTCTACTCAGAAGACCATTACCACAAAGACATTACTGTAGATAATAAAAATTAAGCTTTAAAAATATATAAAAATATATTTAAAAAATACATAAAGATACAAATAAAACATCAACTATATCGGCCAAACACACACGCAAATATATATATATATATATATGATTATTTTTATTTACACAGACATGTACAAAATCTGCGACACTAGCATGTCGATGTTATCGATCAACAGTTATTATAAACTGAAATCTCAAAAAATGTAATTTATTTTTAAAACAATAAATATTGTCTGTCTTCTCACCGCAAATATAATTTATTTAAAGAGTCTACTGTTTTAGTCGACGAGACGATATAATTTGATTTGGTAACAATTCATTTCAAAATGTGTAAAGTCGGAATTGTTTGCCTTAGTAACATCAGATTACTCACTAATTACTACTTTGCTGATTGGACAATCCCAGTTTTTCATTGTGTGTGAAAGATGATTACGTACGTCCGAACATTAAGTGGCTTAGCGTATTTTTATATAAACTAGTCGAAATTCCACGCTTGCTTTCTTCATCTATCTGCATTAAATGCTAATTTCGTTTGAAATATAACATAAACTAACCAAAAATTAGTCTCTTTCTTCTCCCGTAAAAATAATTGCAATTTTCTGTTAAAAATCCTTTAAATAAATAAAACGAATGTTTTCTTTGTTGGTTATTGAAATTTGTAACAATTTATATTTTGAAACATATATTCTCTTTCTTCTTACCATAAAAAGACGTCAGCAAAATATTCTTTAAATAAATAAATCCATGACGATCGAGCGATCCCATATTAAAAAAAATATTGACAGGTGATAACGTACATACGAACATGAAATCCTCTTAATGTATTATTATATAGATTAGCGGGACCCGTGAACATTCCACAGTTGTTTCCTTCATCTATTAAATATTGCTGCCGCATTTTCCATTCTCTGTACTCCCAGCGCGAACGCAGACATCACAATATTACTGTGCCACGTTTGTTCGAACTGAGACATTCTTATCTAAGTACTTTGCTTAATGACGATTTAGAATAAATCGGGTTATGTGGATCTATCTCCAAACCCCTTGTAGGAGTGTGTGACATATTTCCATTCTATTGACGTTTAACCCCAGAATATTATTATTCCATCTTTGGACAGAAAATAAATCTAGTGGAGAATCTCTTCTTGTCTTTAGTGCATTCTCTTCCTCACAGAAGATAGATTGTTAGTCTTTCTCTACTCTTTCGTTATTTTCATGGTAGTTTCTCGACTAAGCTCTAATCTATAGTTCCTCATATAGAGCATTCACAGCAAAAACTCATCTAGCTACAATCGCTATAAATTATTTTTATTTTTTCCTCAGTGTACCTGGAGCTAAAAGGAATTATCATGAGCAGAATTTATTTCCAAAAATTACCCGTCTGTTGAACACCATACCACGGGACTGCTTCTTAGCTGACTACAACAAGGTTGTTTTTAAGTCCAATGTTAACAATTTCTGGTTAAGCTGTCCTCTTATATAATCAAATTCTGACCAGTTTCAAACCATCTTTACCAATCTTCAGATTGTTGTCTTACTTTCCTTCTGACAAACTCATTAACCCTTATCCTCGAGTGGTCTTTGGGCCCTGATAAGCGGTGACCTGTTAGTAGATGAAAAAGGCCACATAAATGTATGTTAGTTCGAGTTGTACCTTCGCCACAACACAGCAATATTAGGTGAATTAAAAATATATATATAATGTTTTGCTACTTCGACGATCAGTCGATCCCATCTGTTATAATAGGGGTGAAAGGTGATAACTTACAAACAGACATGAAATTGCCTGAGAGAATTGTTATATAGGTTCGGTACCAAATCGACTGATCACGACCAAAGCTCAATAGAGCTTTATTTGAAGATATGTAATAATTATATATCCAACGCACCAGGTTAGCATTTTATTGCATTTCGGTGTAAAACCAGGAAGAACAAATAATATAAAGGGCAGTTGGCTGTCTGTCTGTCTGTATGTGTGTGTGTCTGTCTGTCTGTCTGTCTGTCTGTCTGTCTGTATGTATGTATGAATGTATGAATGTTTGTCCGGCAAAAGCTAAAAAAACGACAAAGATACACCCACAATGTTGGTACTTTATTGATCGGCGTTGCCCCGGCTGCATAATATCTAAAATTTAGAAAACATTATTAATTCCTGACCCTAAACAGGCGCAAATATCGTCAGGTAATACCTGTTTTCTAGCCATTAACTGAAAGCAAGTAACCTTGATTTTTTTAATCCATGAGTTATTTTCTCTTATGACGAGGGGAAACATAAGAGGTGGAAAGACAGAGTTTTAATAGAAATATGTTACACTTTTTCCCCGGGCAACGCCGGGTAGCCTTGCTAGTCCTTCAAATAAAGATCTATTGAGCTTTATTTGAAGATAGACAATTATTATATATTCGACGCACCAGGTTAGCATTTTATTGCATTTCATTGTCAAACAGAAAGAACGAAAACGCAGGGGGTCTTTGGCTTGTTGACTGCACACCGCAATAAATGACCGTGGACAGCGGAAACCTGTGGAATGCGAAAAGTGTGGAATGGCTCCAACGAAACAAGACGCGTCCGTTGCCCGGTTGCGACCCCGGGACTAATGGCTGGGAGATACGCGCTTACCGAGACGAGACGCGCGCTAAGAAGTGATCGAGGCGCCAATAAAGACATGTTCATTGCACGTCTTTAAAATTCTTAATTATATTTATTCCCGAAAAGTAATTTGTCACGAGAAGAAATGAGGTTTATGTCATCCGAATTGTTGCGCGAGATAGCTGTATTAAACTACTGACCACTAAATGCTGATTGTGGCCCTCAGCGAGCATTAAACCCGTTGAATAGTTAACGTCGGTTCGATTACAAAAGTTGATCGATAATACACGGATTATTATCGTTTCTGGGGATCAATCAAACACTCTATTTACGTCGTTGTTCTTTATCCTCTCCCCCTCTCCGCCTACCTGTCTGTCTCCCCTCCCTCTCTCTCTTCATATATATATATATATATATATATATATATATATATATATATATATATATGTGTGTGTGTGTGTGTGTGTGTGTGTGTGTGAGTTCTCTCTCTTCACGATCTTTCTTGTGAATTTCTCGACGCGGCGAGCGATTCTTCGGTTTTCGGGTGTTAACCGGTGGAGTATGACACCTAGCGTTGTATCGTGGGCCATTCCTCTAGCGCTTTCGGTCTCTCGACCGTCTTCAAGAGCCTGTGTCTTATTGTTACTAAGAGCCGTATTTATAGTTTTGTTATTAGTTATATATCTATTAATTTACACACACACACACACACACACACATATATATATATATATATCTTTGTTTATTCTTTATTTATTTAATTATTTTTTTGTTATTTTATTATTATTATTATTATTATAATTATTATTATTATTTATTAATTGTTAAAGAGTCTTAGGGCGTTAGTATATATATATATATATATATATATATATATATATATATATATATATATATATATATATATATATATATATATAAAGAGAGAGAGAGAGGGAGAGAAAGAGAGACTAACATACTGTATATATATATATATATATATATATATATATTTTGTTATTGTTTTTTTATAAGCGCCGTTGAGCGAATAAACACTCATTCAATTACATATTGAATTTTTTCCATATTTAAATGCTTTTACTGAATCCTGTCACCCCCTCTTTTTGGGGACGTATATTATTATTTGTTTGTTTTTTAATTATTTATTTTATTTTACACACATAAAAGTAATCCGTGTACGCGTTTAATAGTTTTACTAATCGGCAGCACGGCTCGACTTTGACAGAGGCTCGAAACTACGACCACGATGTCCGTGGTCTAGTAATTAACCAAAATTTAATAATGAAAAAGCAATGTCTTCCGCAGTCAACCCCTCATTCCCGCCACCACCCGGTCGCCCTCCCCCATCTCACTCGCTCCATTGTCTTCCCGCTCGCCCCCTCATCATCTTCCCCACATTCCGCCCCCCTAACGCCGCCCCATTCCTGTTGCGGCAAAAGTAAGTGCTAACTCTGTCTCCTCCCCATTCGATGTATATTTAGGTCACCGTTAAAAAAATCTCCGGCGATCGGTCGATTACATCTTAAAAAAGGCTGGCAGAGCGTGATACAGGTAGGTAGGTAGACACTTGCGTATTAATATATATATATATATATATATATATATATATATATATATATATATATATTAAAAAATGTATTATTATTATTAATATTATTATTTTTACTCACTAGGAGTTCTTACACAGATTATCGTCAGTGATTGCTCACCGACAACAACCAGTGGTATTTCCTGGAGTCTGAGTGACAACAAGTCTCCCCAGCCTTCCAGTGTTCTTCACCTCTTTTCGATAACGATGCGGTATCGCAACAGTCTCTTACCATTGATTTCTCGCCGGTAAGGACAATTGGTCTTCTCTGGGATTTGGGTGGCAACAAGCCTCCCCAAGGTCTCAGCACTTTCTGCACTTTTCCGGTGGAGGTCTGGTTTGTGCTGTCCCTCCTCGGTCTTCTCATCCTCCTCGACCCTCTACAAATATGTTGTCTGGTGTCAGCCTATGCCGGCACCAGTTAAAATAATAAATAAATGTATAAAATTATATTTATTTAAATTAATTTAAAAAAATAAATAAATAAAATAAAATGAAATGAAATAAAAAAAATAAATTAAAAAAAAATAAAAATAAAACAAAATTAAAAAAACAAAAAAACAAAAAAAATTATTATTTTTTTTTAATTTTTAAATTTTTTCCTTTCAATTCCTTTTCTTTCTTTTTTTTTTTTTTCTCTTCCCTTATTAAAAATTTTTTTTTTTTAATTTTTAAACATTTTTTGGGGTGGGTGGGTGGTGGAGAGGGAGGAGCTTATAGTGTTTCTTGTAATTTCTGTTTTTTATGGTTCATTTTTGTGTAGTGATATCAGCTATCACTACGGTGTAATTTATTGGGGGAGGGGGGGAGATTATGAAGTGCTGTTTCTTGCAGTTTCTGTTCCTTGGCTCTTGTGGTGTTCTTCGTGTGGTCTTGTTTTCTCCGTTGTAAATTCCTTGTGACTGGTTAGCCTTTGTAGCTAATGTGTGTTAGTTTCCGCATTCGAAGATTTTCCTTAAGATTGCAGCTGTTTTGATCATTGCCGTCCTTTGTATGGTTTTGATAGTCCCTTTGATTCCAATTTCTCCCAATCTTTTCTCCAGGTTTTGGGGGATTGTTCCTAGTGCTCCTACGATTATTGGTATTATACTAACTTTCTTCATGCTCCATATTCCTTTCAGTTCTCTGGCTAGTTCTGTGTATTTACTTCGTTTTTCTGTGTCTTTGATCTTCACTCTGTGGTCTGCTGGAACGGCGAAGTCTACGATTTTACAAGATTTTTCCTTTTTATCTATTGCAATAACATCAGGTCTCCTTGCTTGTATGAGTTTATCTGTTTGTATATCTATATCCCAGAGGATTTTGTGTTGTTCGTTTTCCAGTACTGTTTCTGGTTTATGTTTGTACCATTTGTCTGCATATTCGAAATTCAATTGTTTGCACAGTTCCTTGTGTATTACTTTCCCAACACAATCATGTCTGTTCTTGTATTCTTTTTGAGCAAGTTTGCTACATTCACTTATTATATGATTTACTGTTTCGTCTCTTTGTCCACACAGTCTGCATTTATTGTTTCCCTGGGGTTTATCTATTTTAGCTTTAATGTAGTTTGTCCTAATCGCATTGTTCTGTGCAGCAATCAGTAAAGATTCCGTTTCTCTGTTCAAGTTTCCTTTTCTTAGCCATGTCCAGCTATTTGCGTTGGTTTCTTCTCTTGTGAGTCTTATGAAGCGTCCATGTAGTTGTTTTTCTTCCCATTTTTTTTTCTTCTTGTCTGTTTGTGTCCAGTTTCGATGCTTCCTGCGTTGTTCGTTAGGACGGTATCTCTTGCTGCGGTGATCATCCTTTCTGTGTTCTGGTTTATGTATTTCTCCAGCTCTTTTTTAGTGTCGTCCACACAGTCTTCGATAATTACCAGTCCTCTTCCTCCTTCGTTTCTCTTCACGTAGAGTCTGTCTGTATCGTCTTTTGGATGTAGTGCATTGTGCATAGTCATTAATTTTCTAGTCCTCTGATCAAGGTGCCTGAGTTCTACTTTAGTCCAGTTTATTATTATTATTATTATTATTATTATTATTATTATTATTATTATTATTATTATTATTATTATTATTATTATTATTACAGATTCCAGTGATGAACCTTGATTCTATTAATGTGGGTAGGCATTTACTGTTTTTAAAATGCACTTACAACAAATCTGAAATCGTCAGCTTCACAAGGAAAGAACACAGGTCTCCTGTTCCATTTTTCAAACTTCTCTCCTTGAGAAGCTGACGATTGCAGATTGGTTGTAAGGGCCTTCAATAAAACAGTAAAATAAACAATGTTTTTTTAAATATATAATTTGTATTTTAGCTCTAACATTCTTACGATCGAGCACTTTACTGATTTCTTTTCAACATACCCCGAAACACTATCTATCTATCTATCTATCTATCTATCTATCTATCTATCTCTCTCTCTCTCTCTCTCTCTCTCTCTCCCCCTCTCTCTCTCTATCTCTCTCTCTCTCTCTCTCTCTCTCTCTCTCTCTCTCTCTATATATATATATATATATATATATATATATATATATATATAATTAAAGTCAAAATTATAGACTTGAGTAGAGTATAAATGGACAACAGAAAAACAGCTTCAAATGTAAGGGAAGCTGGAATAAAATTATGACATTCAATGCTCAAATACTGCAGGTATTCAAATCAGCTCAATGATTGAACCTTCAGATCAAGCAGAGCTATAATAGAGTAAGTTGAGACATGCAACTGAAATAAATGATGTTATAAATTTATTTGTTTCAACTTACTCTCTCTCCCCTATTCCCTATATATATATATATATATATATATATATATATATATATATATATATATATATATATATATATATATATATATATGTAAAAATAAAAATGGAATAAAGGATAAGCAATTCAACAACTAACAAAAATAAACTCAAAAACTCATGTTGTAAAGTTCTGCCGAAATATTTCGGTCGTTAAAATACGGCCATTTTCAATCGGTTGGTAAACTTTATTTCAAAACGGAAAAGTTTTCAAATTGGGATCTATTCTGATTTAGAGAAGTTGATTTTGATGTTGTATATATATATATATATATATATATATATATATATATATATATATATATATATATATATACAACATCAAAATCAACTTCTCTGTATATATATATATATATATATATATATATATATATATATATATATATATATATACAACATCAAAATCAACTTCTCTAAATCAGAATAGATCCCAATCAAAATAACGCGTTATAACAATTATACATAAATAAAAATGTATAATTGTTATAACGCGTTATTTTGATTGGGATCTATTCTGATTTAGAGAAGTTGATTTTGATGTTGTATATATATATATATATATATATATATATATATATATATATATATACACAACATCAAAATCAACTTCACTAAATCAGAATAGATCCCAATCAAAATAACGCTTTATAACAATTATACATAAATTAAATCATATATTTTATTTATGTATTTAGACAAGCCACATCTATTTAGCTGTATCTACCCGGCGTTGCCAGGGATAAAAAAACACATTTGAAAAATAAGTTTTATTCTGGAATTATTATTTGAACCAAATTGTTATAAAATTATAAATGATGATGTTAAAGTAATGTTGTTTTACATGGGGATTTTGCAAGAATTTTAAAGTCAGAAATGTCTTTTTATTCAACAATTTTAGTTCTTCGAAATTCTTTTCAAATTACGAAGGCTCACGAAGTAATCCTTTCATTTTTTTCAACTATTAGCAAACGATAACAATACAAACCTGTGAATTATTTTCTAAAAATAAGATTAATAAAATTTCGTTTCATTTTACGCGATGAATTTTTGATTTTGTATTCAGTTGATCTATTATATAAAGGAAAGTTGCCTTGTGTGTGTCTGTGTGTCCAGCCCAAAGTAAAAAAAACTACACAAAACACACCTAGAAAGCTAATATTTTTTTTACCATTACCTCGGACAAAATAGAGGCACATTTATTTTAATATGCTTTTTTTGGGAGGTCAACAGAAACAGATTTAGTCAGGGGGTCGACATTTAGTGCGATTTCTTTATGTTATTGCATAAGTTGTCAACGTTTTTTTCGGTTTAGAGACATAGATGAACCGATTTGTGCTTATAAACTTTCTAGCTTGAAATCAGTTACCAATTACTTCCGTCAATGAGGTTATGTTTTCGCTCGAATTTGTCACTATGTTTGTTTGCGTACAATCTAGCGTCCAGATCACTTGACCAATCATCAGCAAACGAGGTCAAAATATCGGCCAGACTTAAAACTAATTCAATTTTCAGATATCTACGTCAAAGTTTGGTCATGGTCAAATTTATTACCGAATTTCAACCTCTAATTTTTCCAAGTTTGATGTAAGGAGCTGATACTCTTTGATAACAGTAACAACAATGACATGTGTTCTTGTGCACAATATAAAGGCTTTAAAATCACATTCAAATTTTGGATTTCCATGCAAGAAGAAGACAAAAAATAATCGAGCCATAGTTTAA
>OY744518.1:114731612-114801612 GCA_963556195.1 Sepiola atlantica
TCCCCCTGAATGACAGTCACCAATAAGGTGGACGGAAACCAGGGAGGGGTTCCTCCTCCAGGAGTGATCAAAAACCCTGATGGCGATGAAAGTGATGATTTGCAATATTAAATGATGATCCCTTTATCTATCTATCTATTTATCTATCTATCTATCTATCTATCTATCTATCTATCTATCTATCTATCTACATCCTTTTCTCTGTCTGTCTATCTTTCTATCTCTGTTTTACTCTCTTTCTCTCTATAGGGCGTCCCTATTGTGTAAAGTTGAATTAACTTGAATTAGGCAGCTTCACCGTTCGCCTAAGAAATGGGCCAACTTACGTATTTATACACACACACACACACACATATATATATATATATATATATATATATATATCGTTTAATTAATAAATGTCATAATATATGTTATTTAATTTGTTTACCTATTACGCGCGTTTCATGCCTAATGCAATCTTATAACGGGAAAACCCACCGTTTTTTATTCAAATGTTTTCATCATTGTAGTGATCCGGTTAATGGGATCATTTGATCAGATAAACCATTTTCAAAACATTTAATATGGACTTATATGTTAATGTTATTATCAGCGCCTTAATTATGTAATCAACTTTCCATATAACTAATCGGCAGATTTTGATAACAACAAATAACAATTAACCCTTATCCTCGAGTCACCTTTGGGCCTCGATAAGCAGTGACTCGTTAATACATAATAAAAGACTTCGCAATCTAGTGGTGGATGATCTCTTCTATTTCTTACATCCCTTTTTCTCACAGAAGAAACGTTGCTAGTCTTTCTCCACTCTATGGTTGTTTCCATGAAAGGTGCACGACTTAGCTCTAATCTCTTGTTCCTCCCTGTAAAATACGTACAAGTACAAAATTAGAACCAAATAAAAAAAAAGAGAAAAGAGAAAATCAATAGAACGAGTTTGTTTTTAGTTTTTCTAGAATATTTTTGCTTTACTTCCACTGTTAGCTAGGATACTTGGCTCTGAAGAAACCAATAGGTCAAAGCGTTGCCATTGTCAGTGTAAAGTTGCTGGAAAAATGGTTGGATCATTCCACCGCTCCAGAAAGTACCTGACTTCTGACACAATCCTCTACCTGTATAAGAGTCACATAGATCCTAAGATGGAGTGCTGCTGACACATCCGGGGAGGTGCCGCTCTGGCCACTCTTTCTTATCTTGAGAAAGTACAAAATCGATTTCACAATCAAGTGTTGGGCGATATCTTCTTTTCCTTAAGCCGCTTACTCAGAGAAGATACGTTGCTAGTATCTCTCTACTCTATCATTATTTTAATGGAGCTCTAATCTCCGGTTTTCCTCTGTAAAAAATTCACAGCAAAAGCTCGACTTTCCACTATCACGGCAAACATTTTCTTTGTTATCTGTGTGTCTCAAACTAAACGGAATTTTCATGAATAGAGTTTTTTTCCACAGATTTCCCGTCGTTGAAACACATTACCACAGGACTGCATCTCTGCATACTACAATGCAGTCGTCTTCAGGTTCTATATCAACACATATTTGTTATATATCGTCCTCATAAGTCATCAAATTGTGTTCATTCCATTCATCATTTTCAATCCTCTCATAATATTCTCCGTCATTCAACTGATAATCTATAAATTTCACTGACCCTTTACCTCGAGTGACTTTTAAACTTGATAAGTGGGGACTCATTACTTAAAAATATCCAATATCAACAAATACTTGTCAAACCGTCCTCTTAAGTAATCAAATTTTGTTCATTGGATTCATTGTTTTCAATCCTCTCATCGTATTGTTCATCACCTAACTAACGATCTCATTAACCTTTATGCTCGAGTGGCTTTTGGCCTTCGTAAGTTGTGACTCATTAGTATAAAAAAATGCAATGTCAACAAATACTTGTCGAGCCGTCCTCTTAAGTAATCATACTTCATCTACGTCATTCATCGTTTTCAATCTTCTCCTAGTTATGTTTCATCAAACTGACAAACTCATTAACCCTCATACACGAGTGGCTTTTGGCCTTGATAAATATTTACTTATTTTATCTCAGGAGTCAGAGGTGTCATATTTTCACTTACCGGTTCGTGTATGAAGCATTATTCACCCGCATCGTCGCCAGGAACCCATGGTTCTTGCTTGACTATAGATACAATCACTCGGACGCCGATGTTTAATTTCGAAGATATGTTTATTACAAAGAGAAGAATAGTCATAGAAAAAATCAGAGCGACGGGTTACTTGCGTATGCGCGTGAGAAAGACAGACAGATAGATAAACGGATAGCTCTTCTAGCTGCAGCCAGTCACATTGTGCACGCCTGACTCTCCTCTCCCAACTAGGACATGTCTCCTCTGCTTACAGTATAGCCAGGAAAGAGATTGGAAATCTCCGTATAGAAATCACGTGCTTTCATTTACGGTACTTCTTCAGTTTACGGACCGTGCTAAAATACTAGCGTTATTATTTAGAAACCCATTCTTAACATTTTAATAAACAAGAGATACCGTAAAAATTGAATGTAACTTGAAAATCCTATTTAAAAAAAAGCAAGGTCTGTAAACTGCAGAAGTACCTCACCGACTTCCTATCTGGGGTCATCTATAACCCTTAAATGTCACTTAAACATTTAAATTCAAGCATGGCCCTCGTTATGCAACAGCTGGATCTTCTTCTATCACAGCCAAAGTTTAATCATAATGGAGACGGATACGCCTTTCCTGCATCGTCATAAAAGGCTCTGTCTGTCGGCCGCTTTTACCGTTTGTCGGGCTTCTCTTTAAAATAGCATTTGATTTGTTCTGTCGCGCTAAAATTACAAGTTTCGTTTGCAGCGTTTGATGTAGCTTCCGCATGATACGTTTTTCTGAATAAAACAGATTTTAATCACAAATGTCCAAGAAGGTCTCAACGTTTAACCGCCCCCGCGGAAGCAGACACAAATTTTCTCTTTGAAACGAACTAAATAATCGCCGTGTTCATCGACAAAGCGAGACAAGCCAACGGCGCCATGTTGAAAACTGTCCATACAGAAACTCGTGATTTGCTGAAAGAAATTAAACAAATTTATTTCAATTGTTGTCAAAGGAGTTCGTCACTCTGAAGATTCGTAGCTTCAGTACACGGAACTCGATCAGTTAAGTAATAGATCGACGGTTAGATATACATGATTACGATTATCCACTCTATAATAAAGAGCAATATATATATATATATATATATATATATATATATATATATATATATATATATATATATATATATATATATATATATATATATATATCGAATAGGCTATATTGCCGGTCCCGGAAAAATAACGATTCCTGCGTTATTTTGCCGTGACCGGCAATATAACGATTCCTGCGTTATTTTGCCGGTTCATGTATATTTAACTAAATTGTTAAACATACAGTGACGCCCGGCACAATAATGAGTCTTACGTTATTTAACCGGCTCGTGTTTATTTAACTATAAATTACTTTTTTTTTATTATTTTAATTTTTTTTTTTGTATTATTTAAAACTTTATCAAACGAAATTTTATTTATAATTTAAAACTTTGCCTGATTGTTTTTTATTTTTATTTTTTATTTAAAACTTTGCCTGATTGATTTTTTTTGTTTGTTTTTAATTAATCTTTGCCTGATTGATTTTTTTGTATAATTTAAAACTTTATTAACGATTCCTGCGTTATTTTGCCGGTTCATGTATATTTAACTAAATTGTTAAACATACAGTTACGCCCGGCACAATAATTATTTACTAATGTAACGGGATCGTTATTATGCCGGTTCATTATTTTAAAAAACCTAATTGTTATGGCCTTGCGAAAGAAAAGGTAATTAAATAAATAAGGGCAAATATTTAAAAATTTGTTTTCATCATCAGTTGTGTCGGTTAATAAAATAAATAAAAAATCGACCTGCCCTATTGTGTCGGTTAAAGAAATATCTGCTTACTTTTCATAATAGAATTAATGTTGATGAATTTTCCCAACATTACTAAGTCTGCTCTCGACTTAAGTAATTGAAATTTTCCTTAAGTTATATATAAGTTATATATAAAGAAAAAAATAAGCAACAAATAAATGTTACCAAAGGCAACATAAATTATTATTCTACCTACCTGTATAAGTTTATTTGTTTATTTTATTATTTATTTTGATAAATGATTTTTTTTTATAAAAATAAACAATCAAATAAACAAATAAACTTATACAGGTAGAAGAATAATTTATGTTGCCTTTGGTAACATTTACTTGTTAAAAATGTGCTTTACAAAGGAAAGATTTTAATGTAAAATTCTGATTTTCTTTATGAAGAAAAACTTTGATAATGTTAAAATATACAGAAAATCACTGGATTTAAACAGTTTCTATTTTAAAATGTTCTTTCAATGAAATCATAGAATAAGTCGTAATTTTGAAGAGTTCACTCCTAATCGAATCAACCGGAAGTAAAAATTAATTTTATCGTTATTTTAAAATATATTCTCGCTTAATAAAGTTTTAAATTATACAAAAAATCAATCAGGCAAAGATTAATTAAAAACAAACAAAAAAAATCAATCAGGCAAAGTTTTAAATTATAAATAAAATTTCATTTGATAAAGTTTTAAATAATACAAAAAAAATAATTTAAATAATAAAAAAAAAAGTAATTTATAGTTAAATAAACACGAGCCGGCAAAATAACGTAAGACTCATTATTGTGCCGGGCGTCACTGTATGTTTAACAATTTAGTTAAATATACATGAACCGGCAAAATAACGCAGGAATCGTTATTTTGCCGGGACCGGCAATATAGCCTCTTCCTATACATATATACATATATATATATATATATCATACACCTACAGCAGTAGGGTATGATATTTTTTATGGTTCCATTACGGTCACTCGCGACACCTTCAAAGCATTGTCACTAATTCAAGTTTAAATTAAATTTGCACTTTGTAGGACCCTATATATATATATATATATATATATATATATATATATATATATATATATATATATATATATATATACCTTCTTTGTAATATAGCAGGAAAAATCCCAGCAGAGTGCTCGATTAATTGAGAATTAAAGTACAAAATTAAAAATTAAGAGCGTAATATTTATTTATTTTTGTACAGAAAAATTAGTACAACATTCGTACCGTCGGTTTCAAGCACAGAAAGACTTGGCTATCCGGTTCTCTTCAACTTCTGTTGTCATCTGTTTTGGAAATGTGAAGTCACGTGTCACTCTCGTTTGGACGCGTTATAAGCACATAAATAAGAATATAGAGAGAGGGATAAGTTTCACATATAAATTTATGGTAAAATGATCCCTTTATTAAGACAATTAGCCTTTTTTTTTGGTTATAAGAAATAAATTCAGCGTGTTTTTTTAGGGGGTTCTACTTTTTTAAGTGATTATGGGTTGTTTTACAACTTTGCCACTCGGCAAAATTCACAATAAAAACTCGTCTAGCTACAACCACTGTAAATAATTTCCCTTTCTCCCTCTGTGTACCGAAAACTAAACGGAGCTTCCATCAGCAGATATTCTTTCCTAGAAGTACTCGTCTGCGAAACACAATACCGCGGAGCTGCTTTCCAGCTGACTACAACATAATCGTTTTCAGGTCCAATGTTAACAAATCCTTGTTGAGCCGTCCTCTTAAATAATCAAATTCCACCCAATTTCAACCATCGTTACAAATCATCACAGTATTATCTAACCGTTCACCTGACAAACTCATCAATCCTTATCCTCGAGTGGCATTTGGGCCTTGATCAGTGGCGACTCTTTAGTAAAAGAAATGTAAATCGGAACTGTAATCACTTGACCATTAAATCCGTTGCTACTTCGCTCGTGTACTCTGTGCGACTGTCTATATCCTGTTTCAAATATAAATACCATATTGTTTTATTTTTTCGCTTGCATGTGCACTAGTAACGTTCACTAAAACCCAGGTCACGGTTCAGTGCGGCATTTCCCAAGATGTGGCAACAATATTCCAGTTTTAGACGTATCTGGTAGAGAATTGCATTTGAAGTCAGGTTATCATTTTATGAAATTTTCAGTGAAATTTTCATTTTCCTGGTAACACATTGAAGTCTATTGAAAACTGTAATAATAATAATAATAATAACAACCCCCTCCCAACACACACAACTCCAATCGAAATCGTTGAATGCGCAATGTTTTGCCCGGCAAAGATGTGATTTATTTCCTCAGACGGTCGGTCTGAGCGATAAATTAATGCCCTTTAATAACAATGGATTTTGTGCGATATCACATTTTTATAGACACGCTTTGTGTTATTATTTGTTGATTATTTGGGAAGCCAGCCAAAGTCTAAACACGGAAGAAAAAGGCGACTCTGGGACGGCAAGCCGGAAATAATCATTGCGTATGATTTGATTATTCTTTTTAAATCGAGAATGGTTTACTATCAAATCCGCCATATTGGTTAGAATGAACAGTAATTACTGAAGGCTGATAGTAAAATTAAAATTAGAATTTTAATTTTAACATTTATACATTTGACGTTGTTTTACTAATAATTATTAATTTGTTGATTTCTTTGTATTTTTATTTTACTTTTCTTTTTTTGCTGTTTTGTAAGTCGAAATAAAAAAATAGAAAAGTCTGTAAACGATTTCTCTTGTTTGAATCGACGACATTTCTTTAAGTAAATTGTGCTATTTTTGTTCGAGTTTAAAAAAAAAATAAATTATACACAAGAGGCCATTAAACCCCGCCCCTACCCGTCTTACTTTTACCTAGCCAAGGGGAACCGACCTTCAATTTTCTGTTACCTCTGGGAGGTGATGTGTAAACTTAATCTACATATATATATATATATATATATATATATATATATATATATATATATATATATATATGGAAGATTTTTATTTTTTAGCTGCGGGATCTCTGAATTACTTGACTAGTACACGGGCGCAGGACTACCCCTCTCGGTGTAATGGACCTGTAGACTTTGTTAGGTGATCCATCTAGAAGATGGAACACTTTGATATAAAAACTGTGCTAGTAAGTACTCACATCTTGATAGCAAACCGTTGAACGAGGGAGGCCTCTTTAGTCCTGACTGACAACCTTCTTAAAGCTGGAATCTTGAACAAAATATCCTAATTGCAATACCTAAAATTGCTGAAGGAGTCGATAGACTCTACCTATCGCCCGGCCTTTACACTCCTTCTTTGTCTATTAGCAGGCGCAGAGGTACTAGCGCAAGAATACCTCAAACATTTTTGTCACTAAGTCTCACATAACTAGTTTGAGTCGTTCTTGTTCTGACAGATTGTGGGTACCGGTTAGACAGCTTGTCTGGGTATTGTTTCCGACTGGTAGTGCAAGAGCCCACCCTCTTCGGTAGCGCCAAGAACGGTTGCTCCATCAACAGTTGTATAATATCGTGGGTAGCTGTACGCGCCATCTCGCGCATGGAAACGGACCATACAGTTATTTCAGATCAACTTTCCCGAAACTGCACCCTCCCATAGATCAAGGCTCGACTAATAATCTAGATGTGTGAGCTGATTGGCACTGAACAAGCACCCACTTTACCCTCCCACTATCTTAAAACAAAAATGACCATACAAAGAAAAAGAAACAAACCTAAACTAGAAACTCACCAAAAAACATCTTCGCCTCCGACCTTTAGAATAGCATTCACAAATATCCGGGGGCTTAGAACCAACAACAACAACGTAAAAACCTTTTCCCTTGTAAACTCCTTGGACATCCTAGCACTAAGTGAAACAAGCCTACAATCCCCAATCTCCTCACACTATTTTGACATGACTGAATACTACCCACTCTATAGTAAAGATTTTGAGAAACATATGTTGGGGATAGGAGTTTATGTTTGGAAAACCCTCCACTTGACTAGAGAACATCGGCTACAATTATATGCCTAAGCCTACATGTGCTTTAGCACAGCGTTAGTTACTTATATTTCTTATATCGTTCTCCTTCGACTCAGGACTGTACCCTGCTTAACCCTGTCGCTGAACGTATAGATACAGCACTACACTTGACTCGAGACCCAAATACATGTATTAAGGGATTTTAATGCACACAACTGTGAGTGGCTGGAATTCTCCAGCTAGACAGAAGCAGAAGGTAACTCCAAGTATAGTTTCTCAATCACAGACTGTAGCTTTACCGACGCGCCACCCTGATCGTGTGGACCAGCAAGCCTAACTTCTCGAGGCTTGTGTGACGAATTCCCATAGCCTGCTCCGGAACGTTGATAACCTTGTGCTAATTATTGATATCACCCTAAACTCTTGTCCCAAAGCTGATTAGCCGTTGCTCAAAACGACGAGATAAGCATGCTGATTTTGATTCCATCAGAGATCACATCAGTGACGCCCCATGGAGTGAAACGTTTTCTCTCCCTGCTGATCAGTGCTCAGATGACGTAATCGAATGGGTCAAAGCAGGCATTGAAGCACATGCCCCCATGCGAAAATTCTACAGCAAGCCCAACTCTCCACAATGGTTCGCCTCGAACTCTGCAGCTGCTATTGCTCAGAGGCAGCAAGCATTCCAACACTTTTGCCGCCGTCAATTAACTATGAATTAACAGAAATCTCATGAGTAAAGAAAAATTGCAAGGTGAAGAAAAGAGAAGGTATACAGACGACTAGGAAACGCATTCAGTTGCAGAAACTAGGCACTCACGATTTCTGGAAACTAGGCACTCACGATTCCTGGAAACTAGGCACTCACGATTTCTAGAAAATCTTCAATGGTGTGGTGAACAATGGACAATCAACAATTCACCCGCTATCAAACCACAATGATGTCGTTTGCACGGCAACTGATAAAACTGGACAACTTGCCGAATTAAACTCCAATTTAGACACAGTAAACCACCTCTCCCTAAATTCCCATTGCGGACTGAAGCCACACTTGATGACCTGGTCATCAGCCCATCTCATGTCATGGGGAACATAATATACCTTCACATCACCAAAGCATGTGGGCCTGATCTTATACCAGTAATAGTAATAAAGAAATGCTATGCTGAACTGGCCTCTGTCCTCTCCAAACTCTACAACAAATGCCTCGCCTAATCTTGTATCCCCGATAGCTGGAAAATTGCCTCTGTGGTACCAGTCTTCAAGGAATCTAGAGATAGAACTGACCTTGAGAATTATCGCCCCATAAGTCTAAACCCGGTCTTCGTTAACACCTTTGAATCCTGAATCAATCTAGCGATTGCCCCCTCATCCCGTTAATGCTTGACTTCTTTCTGATCATCAGTATGGTTTTAGGCAAGCACGGTCTACTGCTGATATCCTAACAGTCATCTCTGAACGCATATACCATACACTGGACAAGGCAGGTGAAGCTAAGGCGGTAGCGCTAGATATATCCAAAACCTTTGACAAGATCTGGCATAAAAGGCTTCTCATAAAAATTAATTCATATGGTATTACTGGACGAATATTCCATATAATTAGATGCTTTCTAACCAAATGAAAGATCCAGATTGACCTCGATGGCCGCTCATCCCAACCACATGACATGAATGCAAGTCGATCTTTGGACCCTTATTGTTCCTTATTTTCCTAACTGACCCCCCTGATAACATTGTGTCTTAGATGGGTATATTTGCTGACGACACTACGCTCTACTCTCGCCATGTGGGCAAAACGGACGCGCACATATCCGAGGCAATGGCCGAATCCTTAGAGAGTTAGCTCAAATCTGTAGTGGAATAAGGTCAGAAATGGATGGTAACATTTAATACTGCTAAAATAAAGCTCATTTTCTTCAACAACTACAAGAAATCTCTTCAACCACCGATCGCAGTGGCAAATACAACTCTAACTTACAGGCCAATGTTCAAACTCCTCGGCCTAACATTCATAGGTAACATGAATTGCTACAAATACATTGAAGACATTGCCAAGGCTGCTGCAAAGAAAGTGGGCTCCCTCTACTTTTCTAGAAAACTTCTCACACCTGACTGTATCCTATATTTTTACAAAGCCAGTATACGCCCATGCATGGAGTATTGTTGCCACATCTGGGGTAGTGCACCATCTACTAGTCTCTCCCTCTTAGACAAGGTAAAAAAAAACGTCGCTAATTTAATAGGTCCCTCACTATCTACCAAGCTCCAGCCCCTGTCCCGATCGCCGCAATGTTGTATCCTTGTGCTTGTTTTGCAAGTACTTCAATGGATTGTGCTCCGATGAACTGGCTTCTCGTGTGCCCCCTCGACGTAAATACACTCGACCAACCCAATGATCGGCTACATTCCATCCATTCATTGTGTTAGTCCTCATATGCCGGACCGTCTTCTACTCCAATAGCTTCTTTCGTCGTGCTGCCGATCCTCGGAACTCCCTTCATGCGCCCTGTTTCCCCGACTGTACTGACATGCAGAAATTAAAAACTAATGTCAACAAACATCTAGCTGCACAGCTTCTATATTAGGATGCCCCCTAAAAAAGATTAACTGTAATTCTCAGTTGTACCTTACGTCTACAGTGGCACCTTGCCTTGTTAAGGGGTTAAAATAAACACAATGGACCTTTGTATACAGAGTTAAATAAAGTTTCACTTAGAATTATGAGTGAAAAGCAAATATATATGAATTACATGAATGTTGGATGCATTTTATTTTTTTCAGCCTGTGGAATTTCTGTACATTGATGAAGCCTTCAAATGAATATCAGTGATATTTTATATATCAGGAAAATATATGTTTTTGGAATGGGCAGAAATTATTGTCTGTAAATATAGTTTTTTTGAGCGAAATATGGAAAGGTTCTCGGATAGTTCTCTGAATAACTAAGGTTTACATTATGTTAAATGTTATATATATATATAAATATGTACATGTATATAAAATTAGGTATGTGTATATATTTATATCCATCTATATATATATATATATATATATATATATATATATATATATATATATATATGTGTGTGTGTGTGTGTGTGTGTGTGTGTGTGTATAGGATAATCTCCTAATCTAATGAACGGTAAATTATGAATTTTTGATTATATATTCAAGGCAACACATTATAGATATAATCACATAATTATTTTATTATAAGATCAGGCCCCGTGCTCTGGGGGTTTCAAATTTTTTTTATGATGTCCATGACAGAAAATTGGGTGATTACCAGGTCATCGAGTGTGACTTCCGTCCGCAGTGGGAAATTAGGGAGGGGCTGGTTTGCGGAGTCCAAAGTGGAGTTTAAAGCTAAACGCTGGATAAGTAGTTCAGCCTTGTCAGTTGCCGTGCAAACGACAACGTTGTGGTTTGATAATGGGGGAATTGTTGATAGCCCATTGTTCACCACACTATTGAAGATTTTCCAGAAATCACGAGAACCTAGTTTCTGCGACTGAATGCGGTTCCTTATTATATCTGTATACCTTCTTCTTTCTTTAGCTATCACAGTCTTACAATTATTTCTTGACTCTACAAATTACTGTCTATTCGCAGTAGTCTTATGGCGATTGAATTGTCGGAATGCTTGTTGCCTCTGAGCAATAGCAGCTGCACATTTCGAGGTGAACCACTGTGAAGTTTTGGGCTTGCTGTAGAATTTTATCATGGAGACATGTGCATCAATACCCATTTTGACCCATTCAGTTACCTCATCTGCGCACTGATCAGCAGAGAGAGAAAAATTGCACTCCATTGGGCGTCTCCGAAGTTGTTTCTAATGAAATCAAAATAAGCCCGCTTGAAGTATCTCGTCGTTTTGCGCAACGGCTCTTCAGCTTTGGGACAAGATTTTAAGATGATATAATTCATTACCACAAGGTAGTCAGCGTTCCGGAGCGGGCTATGGGCATTCGTCACACAAGCTTCGGGCGTGAGGTCAAGAACAGGTCGAGAAGTGAGGCTTGCTGGTCAACACGATCTGGGAGGCAGGTCGGTAAAGTTAGTCTGAGAGAGGGAGTGCACTATGGAGAAACTATGCGGGGAGTTACCAGCTGCGTCTGTATAGCTAGAGAATCGAAGCCAGTCACGGTGATGCACATTAAAATCCCCAAATACATGTATTTGGGAACTCGAGTCAAGTAAGAGTGCTGTTGTTTTTTCTCTCTTATTTAAAGTGTTCATATTCAATCGATAAAAAAAACATATCTAAAGTTTACATATAAGTTTTATTATACATGACCAAACACAATTATTCGTATTTAAGCATATTTCACATTTTTCAAATTCTTATTTCTTTCTTTATTCTTACTACTTTTTCATTTTTTATTTCGCGTAAAAGACATCAAAAGTTACCTAACTTCATATTGTAAGAATTACAGTTAAATAATACGAGGTTGCCAAGAAGTCACTGATGGATTTTTAACTTGAATACATTCATTTTTGATGGTACCTTAAGTGAATCTTGGCATAATATGACGAAGACAATGGAGATCCGTTTGCAAAAACGAACAAAAATGAAAAAAGTTGGCAATGTCAACTGCCCTTCACTTTCCCAAGACTTGACTTGCCCTGACTTTTTTGTAGGGATATCTAAAAACAAATGTTTACATCGACAAACTTAAAACTCTACAGGAATTGAAGGAGAACACCAGGAAAGAAGTGAAGGAATTAAATCGCAATGGAATGATCTGCAATCCGTCATGGATAACGTTTTAAAAAAGCACAAATTTGTGAAACTTAAAATGGAAACAATCAAAAAGATGTTATTTTTCATTCTATTTAGAACCATTTTTCATTAAAAGATATTCTTAATCTTTGTTCTTTATTGCAAACAAATCTCCATTGTGTTCGTCATATTATGTAAAACTTGCATGAAGATACCATGAAATATAAAGAATCTATTCAAGTTAAAATCCTTCAGTGATCTCTCAGTCCCTTCTTGGCCACCCTGTATATATTTAAGGATTTACCCCACTAAACGACAATGGGTTTTTAAGAGCTTATAAATGGTAACACATTAAATCACATACTTTCTAGACAAGAATAGAAACCAAAATATTTTACAAGTTCTTTAATTTTACACTTATATTAACACATTTGATAACACTGGTCAACACAATATTTTTGGCAGGCAAAGTAAGACTGGTTTCTGGGGTTTTCAAGGGCGCTGAATCCGAATCTGACATTAGTTTTTTCAAATTGGCTCTAGTTTTTGAGTTATCACAGTCTGAAATCTGAAATCACCCATTCGCGACCATAGCTAAACGTACAAAAAACGGCTAAATAGTGCATAAATGTCAGATATTGATTTTTATGATGATCTTAAACCACAAAGACAGTGTAAAATCTCAATCTAACAAGTTAAGTTAGATATAACATCATTTCATTTATCCTATAACTGAACACTTTTCATAGATTTCGAGGATATACAAAAAATTTGCTAAAAATTTGCTGAATTTTAATTCTCCAAGTGAAAAAAAACATTTACATAATCAGTTATATATCATAAATTAATGCAAAGCATTATACACTAGATTCTTAGTTACAATGAACACACAAAACAATATTTTATTCACAAAACTAAAATTGACGTTTATACGATTTTCGCTTGTGAGCAACTTTTGGGCAGTCTCTCAAAAGGTTCCAGCAGTAGTCTGCCATCATGTGCTCATCCCATTTGCCTTGATACCTCTCTTCCATTGTTTTGATGTCTTGATGGAATCTCTCTCCCTGCTCCTCACTGTAATCACCAAGATTGCCAGGAAATCTGTTGAGGTGGCTAAACAAGAAATGAACTTTAATGCTCATATTTGCCCCTAGTTTTCCGTATGCAGTAAGCATCTTACGGACCAATTGCTTGTAATTGTCAGCTTTGTGATTTCCCAAAAAGTTTGTCACTACATCTGTGAAGGACACCCAAGCATTTAACTCAACCGTGTTCATATGATTAGTGAAGTCAGAATCCCTCATGAGCGTTCGAATCTGAGGTCCATCGAAGATGCCACCTTTAGCTTTTTCGATGGAAAGACCTGGAAATTGCCTGCATATGTACTTGAAGCAATCCCCATCCTTGTTCAACGCCTTAACAAACTGCTTCATGAGCCCTAGTTTTATGTGCAATGGAGGGAAGATGATTCTATCCCTGGGTACCAAAGGCTCATTGATGACGTTGGCTGTGCCGACTTCGAGACTTTCTCGTTCTGGCCAGTTCTCCCTTCTCCAGTGCTGGATTCTTGCTCTGCTATCCCACAAACAAAGAAAGCAGGGATACTTTGTGTACCCACTTTGCTGACCAAGCAGAAAATTCACCATTTTCAAGTCCACACAAATCAGCCATTTATGAGTGTTGTAATTCAGCTTTTCAAGAACAAATTTGATAGCATCATACTCTTCTTTCATCTTGGTAGAATGGCCTATTGGTACAGGAGCAAACTTATTGCCATTGTGCAAAAGTACAATTTTTAGACTTGCTTTCGAGCTATCTATGAAGAGACGCCAATCTGCTGGGTCATATGATGAGATCCCCATGCAGTTAAGAAGTGCAGAAACGTCATTACAAAAGACCAGGTCGTCTTCTTTAGAAAAGAAACGAAGCAAGCTGCCTTCCCTTGTCCTATAGTATGTTACTTTTGTGCCAGAATCAAGAATGTTTTTCTCTTGGAGTCGTGATGCAAGAACTTCAGACTGCTCCTTCGACAAACAAAGGTCTCGCACTAGGTAATTAAGTTCAGATTGATTGAAAAGCTGAGGGCCATTTGAGGGTTCTTCATAGTCACTACAGCTATCATCACTTGATATTGAAAGATCAGCTGGAATCTCTTCGGTTTCATCGATTTCAGGCAAACTGGTGAAAACAGGCACAGGTACATCCTCAGAGTGCGCAACAGGACGGATAGCAGAATCCAGGCTCGGATACTGCCAATTTGCTTTCTTGTGCTTGTTAAACCCCGTCATGTCATTGAGACAGAAGTAGCAGTCATCAAAATGATTGTTGGGCTCTCTCCACACCATTGGTACAGCAAACTTCAACTTCAGCTTACCGTTGGTCCAACCGCGGAGACTTTCTACACAGGTTTTGCACACCATATGTGGGGCCCAAGACTTGTCTTGGTCACCAAGTATCATATCGAAGTATGCTTTGTACGCCCTCTTGACAAAGTCTGTAATATTCCTCTTTTGTTGTGCCATCATATACTGTCCACAGATGTAACAAAAGACATCCGGTTCATATCTGCAACATCTTCTAGAAGAACTCATTTTCTCTCTGGAACTCATTTTCAACTGTGGAATTAAAAAGAAAATTCTTAATTACTGTTTAATTTATACTGCAACTATATTTATGGAACATGTTATTAAGTAATTACAGTATATAATTATATAAAAATTCTCCCTATATAAATAATTATATAAAAATTCTCCCTGAAATACTTCAATATATACATAATCATTATAATGATTCAATAATATCAGAAAATTATTATTTACTGCTTCTATATTGAAGTATTTCAGGGAGAATTTTAGCAGTTTAGGCTTATTTGGGGCTATCAGTATCTTCTAAACTAGAACCAATCTGGCAAAACCAATGTTATATTCGTAATCAGCGACCTTCAAAACCCCAGAAAACACTCCTAGATGGTCAGCCAAAGAAAAAAAATAAAAATTTGTTGACCAGTGTAATTAATTTTATATTTTGTTTAATTCATTCAATAATACGTTGGCATTATGTGGTAAAAGAAAATAGTCCCAGAAGTTTAGTATGTTTTGCATTGGACACAATAGGCAAAGATGTGAGAGAAAAGTAACCAAATTTAAATATAATCAATAACTTTTTCTTTGAGTCAATATCCCCAAAACCATGACCTTGTGTCAGACTTAGTTTCACTTGTGATTAGATGTCGTAAATATCTAAGTTTTCGCGTCAGGATTTTCTGATCTATTCGAGAAAGTAACTTTTACTCATAAGACACCACTTACCAAGGCAAACGCCACTCGAGGATAATGGTTAGAGATGGATGTCTTGTAAGTTGAATTATTAAGAATATTATGAGTATGATAAATGGAATGAACAAAATGTTATTACTTATGGGCACAGCCATGAAAATATATGTTTTGACATTAGATTCGAAGACTATTATGTTGTAGCCTATAGGGAAGCAGTCTCGTTGCAATATGAAAACTAAACAATAGCAAATTTCCTTACTCTTCTTAAGGTTCATCTATGACATTTTATGGAAAAAGAACTCCCTAAGATGACTCTAAGAAAAATGACAAACGGGAAGCACCTAGACACGGTAGAATACATCGTTTCTTGTCCATATAAAGTTTACAAAACTACATGAAAGTCTAAAGCATAAAACGTAAGAAGATGCAGAATGAATGATTAAAAAGAAAAATACATTAATTCAGAAATATAGCGAGAAAGGAACGATTTCAAGTAACTGCAGACCGATTACCTGCATACCAACCTATGGAAGGTATTAGCGACACAAGTTACCAAAGTGATCTTCCACTCAACTTGATAGCAGCAAACTATACATCGAGGAATCCGAAACGATGCTGGAAAGCCAAACGACAGACAATGTATCGACCAAGTAAAAACAAGAAAAACATAATAGCCATCGCATGAACCGACTACAAAAACGCATACAACGCAATTCCTAAAACATTAATAATTTCATGTGTAAAAATATACAAAATGCATGACAAAATGATCTACTTTATAAATAAAACGATGGAAATATGGATACTTAAACTGACAGTTGAAAGATAAGATCTGACGAGGGGAAATAATACAGAGGCATTCCCAGGGAGACTCCCTATCCCTACTACTTTGTTATCATAGCAATTATACAATCTAACAACATACTAAGGATGTGTAATGGCGAGTACCAATTTACAGAGATAAATGAAAAAGTTAACCATTTCATATATATCGGGATGATCTTAAACTATTTGTTCATAATAAAAAGGAGCTAGAAAAACGAATAGACATGAGTAGAATTTTCAGTCAGGATATAGGAATGCAATTTCGAATGTGGAAAATGTGCAATGATTGACATGAAGAAGGCGAACACGAAATAACAGATCGTCTGCATAAAATGCATTGAAAAATCCTCGTTTTTGCAACATTTGGCCTATAAATTGGTTCGGAAACTTAGCAATGTCGATATTTAAACCAGAAAATGTGGTCATTGTATTTCATTATAATAAAACAAATAAAATCAAACAAATAAACGACAAAACAAATTGAAAATTACTCCCCCCCTCCCCAACAGCTCAAACATGAAGCTTCTTACCTCATTAATTAAGCTGTAACAGCGATACATTTTTCAAAGCTTGAAAGAAGAGCTAATTATTTTATATTATAGACAAAAGAAAAACAAACAAATCTATAATGCTGGGCTCAAATAAGGCATGCGTTTGATTTATAAATCATTTTAATTTGAACAGCTCTAAAAACTTATTGGGAGATTTCAAAATGAAAACTAAACAAAAGCAAATTTCTCTACTAATTGTAAGTCTTCAAAATTAAAATGTTGTACAATAATAAACAATAAATAATTATGCGCAGTGACTAACATATGGTGCTAAATTTGTCTATGTAAAATCTCTGAGAGGCAAAATAATGCCTCATTTTGTGATACAAAACTTTTGCAATTATCTGCTTGTCTTGTGTCAATGCCCTACACTGATTGGGAAGCTTTTGTTGTTAATTTGACTACACTTTTAAAACTTTGAGAATATGAGGGCAAATCTTGCAACTCCAGTTTTGTCATTTATAGCTAACTCGACATTTACAGAAAGGTGATTTTCACAAATGTTATTACTATAGAGATAAAATTATATTATTAAGAAATGTACTTTTATAGCAGACGCACAATGTTTTCGCGTTGTTAACGTTCGGGCAGGTCTCGGACGCGCCCGAAAGTGGACGAAACTATTAACCAAGAAACATTTGCTTATAAACAGTTTATTTTTGTTAAAATAAGAAAGCAAAACAAAAAAAATTGCTTAAAACAGTTGTTGCAGTCTTTATGTTAGCAAGAAAAAAATTGACAAAAAGCGTAAAAAAAACATTTAAAAAAAATTAAAAATACAATAACATTTGCTTAAAAAATCAAACAAAATCACCATTTGAAACTTTCCGTTGCACAAACTAAAAAACATTTTATTTAAAAAAAAACATTTGATTAACAATGGTTCCTTTGACAAACAAGACAAAAAAACAACATTTAATTACTAACAGTTGTTTAACTATGGTTTGTTCGTTCTTTGTATATATGTATTTTAGTTTGATTTTCTTCGTTGTAATTTATCGGCTGCCAGTCTTCAATTTAGCGTTTGGCAGTTTTAGCCTCGTCAACTCTCGGGCGCTTTCGTTTCCTGCCCGAACGTTAACGACGCAAAGTCACGAATACATGGTGCGTCAGCTAAAAGAGTACCGAAATGTTATATATAAGATTTATTTAATGTCTTATTTATTATAATATATTAATTTTATTTATTTTGTTTGTTTTATTTTTTATCTTTTTATTTCTAATTTTAATTTTATTCTTCATTTTTTATGTTTATTTTCTGTTTAAAATATTATTATTTCATTTTTTATTTTATTTTAGTTTTTTATTATATTAATTTCATTTTTATTTTATGTTTATATTGGTTTTTATTATTTCTGTTATTTTTATTATATATTAATTTAATTTATTTCAATTTTTATTCTTTATTCTTTATTTTCTATTTTTATTTGTTTTGATTTGTTATTTTTTAATTTATTTTTAATTTTGTTTAAAATGTTATTATCATTCTTTAATTATTTATTATTATTTATTTAAAAAAATGTATTTACTAATTTTATTTATTATTATATATTAATTTATAATATTTATTTTATGTTTTATTTATTAATAAGATGTTATTATTAAGAGATGTTATTACTATAGAAAGATAAGATTTAATTTTTAAGAACAAGTATATCCAGAATTTATCCATACCTATTTAATGTTTCATTCGTTATGTAAATTATGAAATAAATAGATATCACTTGGACCACACCGCGAGATCACTTGAGATTTATTAGCTGTGTGTGAACGTGACAACTACAAATATCTGCGCATTCTGAAAGCGGCTACCATCAAATCAGTAGGGATAAAAGAGGTTATGAGAAGAAAAGGAAAATTTCCTGAAACCGAATAATAAAGTAAAAACCGGATAAAAGGAAAACATACTTATTATCTCTAGTAAGTTACTCTGGGTCATTCATAAACTAAACAAAACACACTCAAGTACCTGGATAAACTAACTATAAAGCTAATGACCATGCACAACATATTGCACCCGTAGCATCATACTGACCAACTCTGTAAAATCTAAAATAGGGGGGAAGAGCACTTGGTTGCTATTTTCACAACGTTTCAGCCGATGTAACCTCCGACCTTCTTATGGTTCATCTTTTCAAACTCGGGAATATTTATATCGAACTCGGTAATCCATACAGAATTTCGGACTTAACATTTTATTTAATCGACGCGGGTAGATTTTTCTTGTCCCGTCAGCCGTGATCGGGTAGAAGTGTTAAGTATTTTTTCTTTTAATCGTAGTTAGTATCGCATGTAGATAACATTGAATCTTCAACTTCTAGAAGACACACTTAGAACTGATTGCCACACAACGCCTTTATCAGTTGCACCACGGGGTCTGAAGTTTGACTTGAAGAGTTCGAATGCAAAACACGATAAACGCCATTTTCAGAATCTCAAAACTGTCCTTACAAAAAGTGCTGCATTTTAACACTTGACGACACCCTAAAACTATGTGTTACATAATATGATACCGAAATAATTTTTTTTCTTTCATTTCAATTAAAATCAACTTTCATTCGAAGTCTAGATTTAATATATTCATGTTTTTATTGTTTAAGGTCTCAATTTAAACGAATTGGATTTGTCACGTTTTGCGTTCGAACTCTTCAGTTGTTAAGTTCGAAAATAGGCACCTGAATGAGGTCGAAGGTTTCATGGTCCTAAATGTTATGTAAATAACGACCAAGATGAGAATAGTAATCCGAATAATTGAAACAATACAAATTATCAATCCTCATCGGGCGATATAACCCCCGATCGTCTTCAGGTGCTTCTTTTCAAACTCACCAACTTTCTCCTCGAAGCTATGAACATTTTGGGCGAAGTTTGGGACGCAGATGAAATTTTGAATATAAATGCCAAATTGTATTATTTGGATTAGTCGAACGACTGTTGTCAAATTGGATGTTAATCTCACAACGTTTCGGACGATGTAACATCCGACCTTCTTCAGGTGCATCTTTGTGGACTTGGGAATGTTTATTTCAAACTCGGGAATCTGCACGGACATTTAAACGGAGCCCTTTATTTAATCCACGGAGGTAGATTGTTCACGTTCCGTCAGCCATGATCAGGTAAAAGTCTTTGGTAATTCGTAATTGTATTCTTCTGATGATCGAACCTTCAACTTCCAGGATACTGTCACTTAGAACTGATTATAACTTAGCACTTATATCCGTTACGCCAGACTTCTAACGGCCATGGCTGACGAAACGAAAGCAAAATACCCCCGTGGATTAAATAATGTATTCCGTTCAAAATTCCGTATAAATTCCCCGAGTTCGACAAGATTGCCTGAAGAAGGTCGAAGATTACATCGGCTGAAACGTTGTGATAATAACAGCCAAAATAAGTACAGTAGTCTGAATAAACCAAACTCTACAAATAATAAATGGTCGAAAGGCAAACTCGTTTTTCTAGAGAATTCCTACTTTACTAGTAATTAATTAAATGACAATTTAATTTAATATTCTTTTCATTAAGTTTTGAATCATTAGAATTCTTTTCAGAATTTTGAATTAAATTAATCATATTCTCGTTTTTTAAATATCATTAAATAATATTTGGGGACAAACAGGATATTTTCTCGTTAACCAATCTACTGAGAAAACTCGTCCGCGCCTATCCCTAATCATGAATATAATAATACAGTATTCACTATTCTTTTTCATTTTTAATTTAACATCCGTGACAATAGTCGAAGAATGTTGAAGTCATTAAACATATAAACATTACTTGATTTGTTTAAATATCATTAAATTAGCATATTTTCCCAAAGGGGATCTCTTCTCATTAACCAGTTTCCTCTACTAACTATAAATGTCTAAAATAAATATAAATATACAAATTGAATAAAGCCGAGAACCTATTCGGTGTAATTCCATCATGAATAGACCCACGATAATTACACCGTATCTACATCGACACTTCTTTTCTATTCAATATCCACTTCCGGTGGTCATTAGTCCCATTGGATAAGCATATCAGTCCGCTTGTGCCTCGGGATAGACAAGCATTGTCTACAAGTAATTCGTTGTTTTTCAAAGACGATGTTTTTCAACAGACTCCGCTTCTAAACAAACGACGAAACGACTTGATATATCTCAATTAATTTATTCCGCTCCGTTTTCTGAAAATCATCCAGAATCTGTCGTCGAATTGTAAGGCGATGCCTCGGGTGAAACAATATTCCGTCTCTCTTTCACTTCCTCAACACAAACCCACAAAAATAACCGATCCCCTTATTACAGCCGTTGCATTAAGAATAAAACACAAAATATGCATAGATAAATTCTACATATACTCTTTCTTAATAATAAAATCACATCTCTATAGTAATAACACCGTGACAACTTCTCGTGTGTCTGTGTGTGTGTTTCTCGCCTCTAGGTGACTGCCACATGATTATTGATTTACTATCAATCGATTATTTATTCAAATCAGAAATTGATTTGTATTATTTGGTTTATTCGGAGAACTGTTCTTATCTTCGATGTTATTTTAACAACGTTTCGGCCGATGTAACCTCGGACCTTCTTCAGGTGGATTTTGTCGAACTTGGGAATCTTTATGTCAGTTCCGGAATCTGTACGTAATTTTGAAGGGTATTTTTTAATTAATCAACGGGAGACCCGTGGCGTAACGGATATAAGTGCTAAGTAATAATTTGCAGGTTGAAGGTTCAATCCTCAGAATACAATTACAAATTACTTAAGATTTCTACCCGGATTTTCTACCTGACGGAATGAGAGCACGCAAACCCCGTGGATTAAATTAAGGGTTCCGTTCAAAGTTCCGTACAGATTCCCAACTTCGACAAGATGCACCTGAAGAAAGTCGGAGGTTACATTGGATGAAACGTTGTTTGTAAATTAGATGACAAAATAATAAGTCTCTTTAAGGACCTGTGGCGTAACGGATATAAGTGCTAAGTAATAATTTGTTCTAAATGACAGTATTCTGCAGGTTGAAGGTTCAATCCTCAGTACGGGCGATACTAAGAATACAATTACACATTACTTAAGATTTCTACACTGTCATGACTGACGGACCGAGACGTAAACAGTCGGAAGAAGCCGCCGAAAACTTGGTAAAACTATCTCCCCACTCCATTTCTCTGTATTAATTAATATACTTTAGGTCGTCTCATGTCATTACGATAGACTTTAAAGTTTCGTAAGGTGGTTATCTTGAGCGTTAGCGGTTAGTAGATGGCCCTTGCGAAGATCCTCGTTCAGTACTTTCTTCATAGTCACCACTCCGAACTCCATATCTCTTACCTGGATCTTGCCGCACCTATTTATTGAAGCTTCTTGACGAATTCCGTTGTGCGGTCACAGTCATATAGCCTGTCATGATCCATCCAGCTAGCCACTGCTTCCACATCTCCGTCGCAATTCTCGAGCCCACATCTCGCGGCCTTCCAGGTATGCAAGAGCACTGAGCTGTAACTACGGTTTCCGAATGTTTTTCAATCGGCGCGAATGATCGTGATGCAGATCACCTTTTCCAATATTCCAGTGTTTTTCAGTCGTTCATGCCCTCCAGCTCAGAAAAATCATCCGTTTCCGGCTATTAAATACTTCAAATGATTTAGTAATGAAAGAGAATAAAAATCAAATTTTGCCCGAACACCATGTAAATGGGAAAAGTCAAGAACTACACAAATACAATCAAATTCATGTGCATGGCGAATATGCCATCTTTAAAGTTTATTAAAGTAAAATATTAATTACAAATTGTAAAGCATAGCTATCTAAGCAACAGATGTGAGAAGGTACGGAGAGGAGTGGTGAGAAAAGGCGACGAAAAGCAGAACTGAAATTAATCAAAAGAAAGATGAAATAGATATAGGAAAAGAGAAGAAAAAGAAAGATGATTGATAGAAAGAGGGTGAAAAGCGTTATCACAATGAATAAATTCGAATCTTTTCCCACCTATCCTAACTATATTAACATCAAAATAGATTCTGCTTATTTAATTTTATGATGCAATATAACATTTTGAAATATCGTGTATATATATATATATATATATATATATATATATATATATATATATATATATATATATATATATATATATATATGTATGTATGTATGTATATATATATATATATATGTATGTATGTATGTATATATATATGTGTATATATACATATATATATATATATATGTATACATACACACACACACACACACACACACACACACACATATATATATATATATATATATATATATATATATATATATATATATAAGGTTCATATTATATTCCAATAACCATGCTTTTATTTTATTATGTTTATTTTTATTTTTTCACATTTCCAAAAAACATAACATTTCTGTGAGATATATTATTTACGGTCCGGTTTATTTGTCTTGGACATAAACAACATTTGTATGTTAATATCGTCTCCGCAACATTACAAAATCATCAGAAATATATATATATATATATATATATATATATATATATATATATATATATATATATTATTTCTTTTATACGTACATGAAAGTAATCCATGGACACGTGTTTCTGGCTCACAGCCGTCATCAGCATGGCTAACTTAGACAGAGATCGAACCTTCGATATTATATATATATATATATATATATATATATATATATATATATATATATATATGTAGTAATCCTCAAACACCGTAAACAGCTTTAGGTATTCTTAATTTGCATATTTATTTTATAAACAGTTTTCAATGAATCAATATTCTTGTAATATACATTTGTAATTTGGATTGTCATATTTTCTTATATATACGCAATAGCGCTCCGTCAATAGTAAAACGTCTGATGTCGCTATACCTTCTTCTTTGAGAGGGTAGTATACTATATGTTTTGTTGCTATGATATCATCCTTCCAGGCATTACCTCCTTCTTTTTTGAGGAGGGGAAAGTAGTATTCCTTCGTCATGATACTATCTTCCCAGTCATCACCTTTTTCCTTTTGGGGCCAGTGTAATATGTGTTCGTTCGGCATGATACTGTCCTCACAGGCTAGCAAAAATATGCGACCGGATGGAGCATATATATTTATTTGTAAATAGTTTATTTATTCATTGTGAATTGGTTTTTAAAATGTCGCCCACATGTTTTCTCTGCGATCCAAATATCACGATATGAGTCACAGACTTTTTCGCCCATTCTGTGAACATACATTGATCTACCCACCCCCCTCTTCCTTTCCACGATTGGACTCCCGCCAATGACATTGAACGTTTATTTCTCAACCTTATTTCCGCTCCTCTTCCGACACCCTCATCTTAATCACCCCTTTTTCAATTCCATCCTCTTCACACCTGTTTTCACGGTGAAGGGACCTGTTATTAAAACATAGCAAATTATGGAAACATTTTCTAACACATACAATTATTTCAGCCTTAAACCGTTCAATCCGAATGGAGAGATTCGGGTTAAATCATTATATAGATCTATACGCATTTATGTAAAGCGTTATATGTTCGACTAGATGTTTTTTTTATATTGTTATAGACCGGCTTTGATGTGTTATGTAATGAAACGCATTATTACCGGGCGCAAACAAAATATTTGCCCGGGTTGAAACGGGAGTAAAAGAAAGATAAACCTATTACATTGTCCTAAACTCCGCTTTGGGTTTCAGAGAAGGTAACAATAAACACAACACGCCCAAGGAGCAAAAATAATACGAAAGATTATATAAAAATAGGAGGTTTATTAGATGGGGATGTTGAACGAAGTGAACACAATAAAAACAATGGGGGAAAATGAAATAATGTTCGGTAAAGGAAATAAAATTGATTTGGAGATAATTACATTTTATTGATGATGACAAGGATGTCAACATAACATAAAGTACGGGTCTGAAGGAGACAATGTTCTTATTTAAGAGAGAGAATGACTTTCGGGAGAATAATGAGTTCATATATGCAATACAAGACGGGGGAGTAAAATGTTCTTTTGGGGAGAAGTAAGAGTTCATCAATGTAATGGGAGGTGACGGTGGTTAAGTGGATATCGACACGGATTGGGTGTTTCAAGTTCGAATCCAGTCGGTTCCACAGTACCACTTTCACTTAGTGATGTTGGCAACCTTCTCGTGGTCCTACCCGTAAGTACTTGATGTCTTTCCAGAAAGATTTCTAACTAGAAAAACATCGGGGAAACTAATGCCAACGCCAGAATCATCTGATTCACACGAAAGATCAATGTAATACGGGTATGGAAAACAAAATGGTCTTGAGAATGACGGGACGAATTTGACATAAAATTGAACAATTCAAGATTATTTAGCTTTTGTAGATGTACCATGGAGAGAATGAAAGCATTTTCGCGAATGTATTTTCTTGAAATTTGGTTTCGATCTTAGTTTAAAATTCGCAGTTAACTTTATGTGACGATGTTCGGGTAATTGATGAAAGTTCGGGTTTTGAAAAGATGATTCATTGCAGCAAAACATGTCAGACGAAACCTCTTAACCCTTAATTTATTCTCACACAACTGAATATATAGGCAATTCTCTGCTGATTTCTTGTCACGTGTTAATCACATGATGATTATGTGGTTATCACGTAGAGGTCATGTGACCCCGTCATGTCGTATATGTTGTTTCGATGGTGACTCTTGTGGTCAATGTGTACGATCAAGGTTGATGCCATTTTATGGTAAGTTTTAACTAAAGCATAAAGCAAGTACTTTTGTTATCGTAGGATTAGCGGCGCCAAAGGTTTTCAATTTTCTTCTTCACAATTTTGGTCTAAACCAGGGGCGGGCAACCTTTTCAGAGTGAGGACCAAATGAGACTTTTGGAAGGAGATCGCGGGCCGGAGTGAAAAAAGAAATCTCAGAATTACTATATTTTGTTTACATGAATAAATTGTACAAAAATTGCATTGAACACTCTACAAATCTGATATTTTTCTCAAGAGACTTCTGTATGCGATGTTATAAAAGGCGCCAACGAAGAGCCATTTTGGAATCATTAAAATAATGAAAAGGGGAAGTAGTAAGTTGATCCAGCATTCGTTTTGACACACCTCGCATAGGTTCTATGTTTCATGCCCTTTCCTCGTCTCACGTTTCCTCTTTGCCTCTCTCTTTCTCCTTTTCTATTTTTATCTCAGGCCAATGGTTTGAAATTAATAGTTAAAGAAAAATGAAATATACATGCATCATCGCTCGCTGATATTTATACATTTTTATCTCACTGTAAATCTTAATTGAAACCTACTTGTACGTCTATGTCACAAAATGATATGAGTTTTACTGGGAGGTCCGCGGGTCGGATTGCAATAATAAAGCATAGCAGGGTTGCGGGCCGGACGCTAAGCCTTCGTGGGCCGGATGTGGCTCGCGGGCCGGAGGTTTCCCGCATCTGGTCTAAACTAATTCCCGAATCTTAAGTGCCGGGTTAATTACTTTAAAACTGAGAATATGTAATTAGATACCCCTTAGGTACAGGTAAGTATATTGGTGGTAATTTGATACGTTTTCAAGGACGGTGATATCTATTTCCTAAAGAAGACATATTAATTATAGGATGGACGAAGTAGGGTCTCTATTTCTTAAAGGGGAACTTTCATTATAGGATTGCCCTATAGAAATTCTATTTCATCAGAATTCTCAATATGTGACAATATATATATATATATATATATATATATATATATATATATATATATATATATATATATGAATATAACTCAATGTCTGTGTGTATGTCTCTGTGTGTGATGTTTGTGTGTTCTATACAGAAGAAAGGTTAGAGAATTTGCATAAAATCAAAAAAGTGTATTCCTACGCAAAATTTACCGGGGAAGACAATGGAAGTTTTCCTGAATCTCTAACTGCATTCCTACGGGGGCTATGAAAAATAACCACATTAAAACTCAAAATATATCCAATTTGTATGCAATTTAAATCACACGTATGGAATTTTCTGGGGAAGACAATGGAAGTATCCTCCAAACCTAAATGAGCTATGGGGACAGAACCTCCTTTAAAAATGTAAATATATCCTATTTTGATGATAATTAGATATGTATAAAATGCTCAGGCGAAGACAATTGAAGTGGTCCGAAATCTCTACATTACCCTCTATGTGCCGCATATCTACGTACCCCAACGTCTAAGTGACCCATTGAGACACATCGTCCTTAAAACAACGATTCTAATGAAATTCAAACCATATCTATAAGACATTAATTTAGAGAGTTCTCCAAAATTTTAGTTTCTTTCGACTATATTAGGGGCTGCGAAACGGGAGGATAGGAACACTAAAAAACAAAGAAAGTAATATGGTGTTATAGAATGAAACTAGCTACCGGAACAGTAGCAGAAACTCGCTATGAAGCGAGCTGATAACAGAAGATATTGTTGTTTGGAAGAAACAGCTTACTTTGTTGGCTGGTATATATATATATATATTTCTTAGGCTGTTTTACTGGTGGAATACTTTATTTCAGCCTCCACACAATGTCGGGTCATCAGGTATATATATATATATATATATATATATATATATATATATATATATATATATATATATATATATATATATATATAAGAATTAAATCAGCCTACACTAATTAATTTGTGTTTCCCTACTACTTGCATATTACTCAGGGCTGTCGTCTTCGACAATTACTGAAATAATAAAAAAAAAAACTCCAGATAAAGAGATTCAGACAAACCCCCAAAATATAACGGCGTTCTTACGAATGTCATGACTACTGAGGTAGCGGCGGGGTTAAACACTTTTATGCGCGTCAAGTGTTATCATACGTTAAGTTCCCTACTCCCACCCACATTTATGCATTAGAGAATGCTATGTGTCACTGACACATATACATCATCAAAATATATGTACGCTCATACGCGTTATGATACATCCGCATATTCGCGCAAGCATTTGTTATCGAACATTCATACGCACGCACCGACAAAACGTATACTCAAACACATAAGTGTTGAGACAGCAACAAGTGAGCCCAGCTTAGATATACATACACACTCCTATTGTTTAGACATATTAAAATATAACGCAACCATTTGTTTTGTTTGTATTGTTTTTTCATGCTCACCTTTCTCAAACTGTTTCTTGTCTAGGATGTGTTACTTTTGACTTATGTATTTTGCTCTAAGAAATTGTGTCTCAGCCTTTTCCAATTTGAAAATTCCTCGTACTCTTCCACTCTTATGTTAATCCCTTAAAAAATTATGTGTAATTTGTCACTGCCTAGATTAGGCTTCTTACTAAAAGTAATTCTGACATAAGCAAGCTTTGGTGACCGCAGCAACATTATTGTTTATGCAACAGTCGCCATTGCTGTAATGTTCTTGGATCATTATCACTATTATTTCTTCCTTATCCTTTTGATATTCTATTATAGATTCATATCCAATATAGACCTTATCTATTCGATATGTATTACTTGAACTTGGACTACTATTATCACTAATTAGATTATTATTACTATTATCATTATCATTTTCGCCATAACTTTCTTATAAGCATTGTTTCTATTATAATTATTACTATAATTGATAGTAGAATTTTTATGTTATTAATATTAATATAATAATTATTATCTTTGTTAATAAGATCTTTATTCTCATTATTTACAACTATTAATACTGGTGTTATTGCAATAATAGTAATAAGTATTTCTATAATAACCATTAAAAATACTAACATTCCTAGGATTATTGGTATAATTATTATTATTATTACCTTTACGGAGATAAATAATACTTTAATTTATTTATTTGTTTATTTATTCATTTATTTTTTATCATTATCGGTATTTATATTAACTGATGGTGGAACTAACTTAATATATATTCCGTGTGTTTTCTGTTTTTGTTTTTTAATTGTTTGTTAAATATGTAGAGGATGTTGATGCTTTCACTAACTTTTATGCCCATATCCTAAGTATATGGCGTTGACGAAGATCGTGTTCGAATTAATATATATATATATATATATATATATATATATATATATATATATATATATATATATATATATAATAATGAGAACATTAAATATGATTCTTAAACGTCTCTGAAACGATCGTACGTCAGACCATTGTTGATGTTGAATTCTTAGAGCCATAATAAATACTGTTATAAATTAAATTTATTTATCACTTTTATATATATATATATATATATGTGTGTGTGTGTGTGTGTGTGTGTGTGTGTTGTAAAGTTTACCAAAACATTTCGTTCACGAAGTCATTCATCACCACAAAAAACTTTTTCCTTTCAAAGTTTATTTATTTATCAGATTTATCAAAATTAAAGAGTTTTTTCCTTACACATGTTTCTCTACTCAAGCAGATCCTTGCTTGGCAGATCATCAGGGGAATTATGTACCTGGAACAAGAATTTCAACTCTTGAAATGTGGGATCAAATTATAAATGACGGAAGCTTAACCAATTAAACATGTTTTCCTCGTTTGAAAAAAAGTTTTCCACCATTTTTGCTATTATATAGTCTCTAACGCTGATACGATTTGGTAATTTACATTAAAATGCGGTAACACAACTTCTCCTTTTTCTAAGTGGAATATATTATAAATAGCCACGCGTATCGATTATGGGATCGTTCTCTCTCTCTCTCTTTCCCTCTCTCTTTGTCATAAAAAATATTGATCACTCAAAGGTGTTTGTTCCATTAACCTCTCTTGTATATGTTTTCTTTACTTCAGTCGTTTTTTTACATAATTTTTCTTCAATGCATTTTCAATTTCTTCTTCTTGAATGTTTTTTCTATTTTGATTTTCCTGCACGTTTTTTTGCTTGCTTTTCAATGCTTCTATTTTCCTTACCTCCCAATGCTCTTCTTTCACTGATCTTTTGTTTCTTCTCAAACTTATTCTTACGCAATACTTTTTCAGTCATTTTTTTCTATTAATAAACTTTCTCTTTCTTCAGTTGTTCTTTCTTTTATTTTTGTAGTTGTTTTCTTTCAGTTCTTCTTGAATATATGTTGTTGCTGTTGTTGTTGTTATTGTGCCTATCTCTCTTCTATTGTTCTCCTTATATTTCTTCTATGTCATTCTCCTTATTCTTCTCTTTCTTCTTCTTCTTTAGCCTCTTCTTCTTCTTCTTCTTCTTTAGCCTCTTCTTCTTCTTTAGCCTCTTCTTCTTGTTTAGCCTCTTCTTCTTCTTCTTCTTCTTCTTCTTCTTCCTCTTCTTCCTTTCTTCTTCTTTCCTTCTCCTTCTTCTTCTTCGTCTTCTTCTTCTTTAGCCTCTTCTTCTTTAGCCTCTTCTTCTTCTTCTTCTTCTTTAGCCTCTTTTTCTTTAACCTCTTCTTCTTCTTCTTCTTTAGCATCTTCTTCTTTAGCCTTTTCTTCTTCTTCTTCTTCTTCTTCTTCTTCTTCTGCTTTCCATCTTTCTGTTCTTCTTTCCTCTCTTATTTATTCTTCCTCTCTTATTTCTTCTCCTACTTTTCTTATTCTTTTTCTTCTTTTTCTCTTTATTCTTCTCCGTTTCATTCTCCTTCTTCTTCATTTTCTTTCTTCCCCTATTCTCCTTCTTCTCCGACTTGTTCTTTTTCGTGTCCCCCCTTTCCTCTTATTTCCCCCCTTTTTCTCCCTTTGCCCTTTTTTCTCTTTCTTCTGCTTTTCTGTCCTGTTCCCACCTTTCTTCTCCTTCTTTTTCCCCTTCTTCTTCTTCTTCTTCTTCTTCTTCTTCTTCTTCTTCTTCTTCTTCTTCTTCTTCTTCTTCTTCTTCTTCTTCTTCTTCTTCTTCTTTAAAATCGTTATACAGATCAAAGAACCATCTCGAACTCGCTTAAGGAGATAAATCTCCCACGGCCGTTTGGTAAACACTAACAACAATGATGAATAAGTAAAAAACAAAACTTATTTTTCTTTAAATGCAAGTGAGAAAATATGCCTTATTTTTTCAGCCTTTCATTCTATATCACCGCCCACCCCTTGAAAAAACAACAACATAAGTAATATTTCCCCTTTGATGTATCATATTTTCTAAGCCAACACCGGCATTGATGAAATATACATGTGTATGCAACTCTAAAACAATATCATATAAAATACAAGAGAATATAATATTTCATATGTGAAAATGGACGTCACAAACGAACGAAAAGAGTTATGTGTGAAATATAAAATATTTTACAAAGGTTCAGAAAGCCACAATGGCCAGGCAAGAACAAGATAAAGGGAACCAATTAGTTAGCATGAAGGTTACCAACATTGTATTGATTTACTCCTCTCCAGGAGTTAGGCACAAGGCCAGTTTTTATCTTACTCCCACAAGTAAGATGTGACCCAAGGTCGGGTCGGGAAAGTGGGGGTTGAAAAGCCAGCGCCCGAGAGGTGAGCACTCTAGCTATTAAAAATTGTCTGGGCAGCCCCGTCGGCATTCTCCGGTCGGGGCGCCTCAGGCAGTAAGCAATAAACTTACCCCTCCCCAAAGAGGGAAGGCGAAGCCTGGGAGGGTAGATATCCTAGAACTGCACACGACAGACCGATAGACTGGCGTAAATCAAGCCCCGAAGGCCAAGACAATACCAGTCTATGGGGTGTAGTATCCATCGGAACAGATACTACACTTTGATCTACCAACATTGTAGCTAAGTCAAGTAACGCTGTATCTAAAATATGAGGTAATTATACAACGCACGAGGTAGTAGTAGTAGTAGTAGTAGTGATAGTAGTAGTAATAGTAATAGCAATAATAGTAATAGTAATAATAATAATAATAATGATAATAACAACAACAATAACAACAATAATAATAATAATAATAATAATAATAATAAGAAGAAGAAGAAGAAGAAGAAGAAGAAGAAGAAAGCCTACGACAGGATCCCCCAAACATGGATAATTGAATGCTTAAAAATATACAAGATTATTAATCTCATCCAGAAAGCAATGGAAACTTGGAGACTAAAACTGACAGCCGGAGGACAATACCTGTCTGAGATAAAAATACAGAGAGGCATTTTTCAAGGAGACTCTCTATCACCACTATTGTTTATAATAGCCATGATGCCACTCAACTACATACTCAGAAAGTGTGATGCCGGATACAGGTTTACGGATACAGAACAAAGAATACACCACCTGATGTACATGGATGACCTTAAACTGTTTGCAAAAAACAAAAAGAACTGGAAAAGCTGATAAATACAACCAGGTAATTTAGCCAGGATATCCAAATGGAGTTTGGAATAGAAAAATGTGCACTGCTAGAGATCAAAAGAGGAAAACTGAAGACGACAGAAGGTATAGAACTCCCCAACCAAGAGGAGATTAGGGCGCTAGGAGAACAAGATAGTTATAAATACCTGGGAGTTCTGGAAGCAGACACAATCAAATATACAGAAATGAAAGAGATGATTGGAAAAGAATATCTACGAAGAACAAGGAAACTCTTAGAAACTAAACTATATAGCAGAAACCTAGTAAAAGGGATAAACATATGGGCTGTATCACTAATAAGATACTCTGGACCATTCATAGGCTGGACCAAAGAAGAACTCAGGCACCTTGACCAAAGGACTAGAAAACTAATGACTATGCTCAATGCATTGCACCCAAAAGACGATACGGACAGACTCTACATGAAAAGAAATGAAGGAGGTAAAGGACTGGTAAGTATAGAAGACTGTGTAGAAGACACCAAAAAGGAGCTGGAGAAATATGTAACCCAGAACACGGAAAGACTGATCACCACAGCAAGAGACACCAGCCCAACAAACAACTCCGGAAGCACTGAACCCAGAAACAAAAAGACAAGAAAGGAAAAGTGGGAAGAAAAACAACTACATGGACGCTTTATAAGACTCACAAGCGATGAAGCCAATGAAAACAGCTGGGCATGGCTAAGAAAAGGACACTTGAACAGAGAAACGGAATCTCTGCTGACGACCGCACAGAACAATGCGATTAGGACAAACTTTATTAAAGCAAAGATAGATAAAACCCAGGAAAACAGCAAATGCCGATTGTGTGGACAAACGATAAATCATATAATAAGTGAATGCAGCAAGCTAGCACAAAGGGAATACAAGAACAGACATGACAGTGTGGGGAAAGAAGTACACCGGGAAATGTGCAAACAACTGAATTTCGAATATGCAAAAAAACGGTACAAACACAAACCAGAAACTGTACTAGAAAACGAAAAACACAAAATCATATGGGATATGAATGTACAAACAGACAAACCCATAACAGCAAGGAGACCGGATATGATAATAATCAACAACAAAGAAAAATCCTGCAAAATCGTGGACTTTGCCGTTCCAGCAGTCCACAGAGTGAAGATCAAAGAGACGGAAAAAAGAAGCAAATATACTGAACTTGCCAGAGAATTGAAAGGAATATGGAACATAAAGAAAGTCAGTATAACACCAATAATCATAGGAGCACTAGGAACAGTCCCCAAAAACATGGAGAAAAGACTAGGAGAAATAGGAATCAAAGGGATAACTGAGACCATACAAAAGACAGTAATGATCAAAACAGCTACAATCCTGAGAAATGTCCTCGAATGCGGAAACCAACCCACATAAGCAACGAATGGAGAACAAACACATGGAAGCACAAGACAACAGAACCGGGGAAAATACAACCGCACGAGAGAGGCGCAAGCATAGGCTGACGCCACGAAAATTATGGACAGAGGGTCGAAGAGGGAAAGCGCAAACCAGACCTCCACTGGAAGAGCGCGGACAGCTCTGGGACCTTGGGGAGGCTTGTTGCCACTCGGGCCCCAGAGGGGACCAATGGCCCTTATCAGCGGGAAATCGGTGGTAGGTGGCTGTTGCGATACCGCAAGGTCATCAGCGGCGATGAACGAAAAGAGGTGGAGCATACTGGAAGTCCGAGGGGACTTGTTGTCACTCAGACTCCAGGGAATACCACAGGTTGTTAGCAGTGGGCGATCACTGACGATGACCAGTGTGATAACTCCTAGTGAGTAAATAATAATAATATCCTTTCTATATAATACTACACTAAGGCAATTTTGTTTTAGATGGGATCGCCTGATCGGCGAAGACACAATTAAAAAAAAAGTAATATTTAAAATTTCATCTGATGTTCTCAGGGCTAGAATTAAAGTCTAGTATCTGTTCTGTCCAAGAATGGTACAATAATATCATGGGGTCTACGTTTGCGCCGGACGTCCATAGAATGGAACTATTTTTTACAAACTCCTACAATAGTTTTGGAGATGGACCCCCATAACTAGATGTATTTTGAAACTACATTAACCAGAGTACTCAGATAAGTATGTTTAAATTTAAAGAAAAGTTAGGCAATAATATTGTGAGGTCTACGTTCGTATCGGACGTCTATAAAATGAAAATATTTTTAAGCACTGTAGCAATATACAACAGATGAAGGATAAAACTGTAGAATTTGATCAGCGTAGATGCAATGCAAAACAGTAATTAAAAAAATTTCATTTGATGTCGCTGTTGAAACTCGAAATAAAATACAGTTTCTTGGCCTTTAGGCTAGGATTAAAGTGTAGTATCTGTTCTGACCAAAGATTGTACAATAATATCGTAGGGCCTGAATTGACCCTGAACGTCTATAGAATAAACATATGTCATAAAAATTAGTTCAATGATTTTGAAGATAGAATCCCATAACCAGATATATTCTGAGACACCATTAACCAGAGTACTTAAATAAGTATGTTCTAGTTTAAACAATGGTGGCACAATAATAGCGTTGGGTCTGCGTTCCATATAATGGAAATATGTTATTTTTTTACCGTCATTCATATTGAGATTTTCTGTATTCAGTGTTATTTATTTTGTGTGTTAGCGGAACTATGCACAGTTTTTCTCGTGTACTTGACTTATAAATATTTAAAAGGACATACATAGAAAGTAATGCACACGTGCTGATGTATACGATATTGAGAAACAATTCAGTTAACGGAGAGAGAAATAGAGACAATGAGAGTAAGAAGGATAGCCTCCAATAGTCGTATGTTTGAAAAGTGCAGTGTATTTGAATTTCTTTTATATATTAAACTTTTTGTTTCTTTGTGAAAGTTTAATCAAAACTATATAAGTGGATTAATTAAGCGTATAATCGGGCTCTACTCACAATCTATTCCCGATGGAGATTTCGTATCTGTCTGTCGGAAGCTAAAAAACTACTCATATGTTACGAATATGTTTTTAGATCTTATCTTAATTTATTAAGATAAGATCTAAAAACAAGGAACGAGAAAGGAACATAAGTTAACATAAGTTAACATAACATAAGTTAAAAGTAAGAGAAAGAGAGACACTGAGATTAAAGGGAGATAACTTCAAATAGTCGTATGTTTAGGAATTGCAAAAGTTTATTACTGTCTGAAAACAAAACGCTGCTTATAATTCTGTTACTGATCATCTTATTTTATCTATTAATAATGGAGGTTTTGTATCTGTCTGTCTTAAGCCGAAACTCTACTTATACTTCGATTACTAATCTTCTTATTTTATCTATTACTAATGGAGATTTGGTGTCTGTCAGAAGCTGAAACTATACTTATACTGCTATTATTTATAGAGATTTGATATCTGTCTGAAGCTGAAACTATACTTATACTGCTATTATTTATAGAGATTTGGTATCTGTCTGAAGCTGAAACTATACTTATACTGCTATTATTTATAGAAATTTGATATCTGTCTGAAGCTGAAACTATACTTATACTGCTATTATTTATAGAGATTTGATATCTGTCTGAAGCTGAAACTAAACTTATACTGCTATTATTTATAGAGATTTGGTATCTGTCTGAAGCTGAAACTATACTTATACTGCTATTATTTATAGAGATTTGGTATCTGTCTGAAGCTGAAACTATACTTATACTGCTATTATTTATAGAGATTTGGTATCTGTCTGAAGCTGAAACTATACTTATACTTCTATTATTTATAGAGATTTGGTATCTGTCTGAAGCTGAAACTATACTTATACTGCTATTATTTATAGAGATTTGATATCTGTCTGAAACTGAAACTATACTTATACTTCTATTATTTATAGAGATTTGGTATCTGTGTGAAGCTGAAACTATACTTATACTTCTATTATTTATGGAGATTTGGTATCTGTCTGAAGCTGAAACTATATTTATACTGCTATTATTTATGGAGATTTGGTATCTGTCTAAAGCTGAAACTATATTTATGCTGCTATTATTTATAAAGATTTGGTATCTGTCCGTCTGACGCCGAAACTTTACTGTTGCTTCTATTAATTGACTACTGTACTATTTTTAATGCTCAATTCAGTTTACTATACTATATCATACTAATATACTATCTTTCAATGCTCAATATAGGATGGCGGTATACTATATGTTCTGTGCTCATGATATAATCCTCGCAGGTATTACCTTCTCTATCTTTGAGAAGAGGTAGAGTGGTAGAGTCGTACCTGATCCGTTGCCATGCGACCATCTTCTCAGGTATTACGACATCCATTGGAGGGGTAGTGTAGTAGCTGTTCTGTAGTTAGGCGATCTGTCATACCAGGCATTGCATTCTTCCCTTTGAGCGGGTAGCGTATGTCAACCATAAATTTTCACAATAAGCTTTTCATTAGCAAACTCAGCACTTACATCATTATTACTAGAAACATTTTATACTAGTAATAATAATACTAACCCAAGCTGGAAGACTAGACAAGATAACAGTCAAGAAGAGGAGAAGAAGAGACATGCCAAATAGTAGACTTAGACGTCTCAGCTGTTGATAGGGTGAAGCTGAAAGGGACGTAAAAACTACATACCGGAAACCTGCCGGAAATCTGTCGGGGACACGAAACACAAAAATAATGGAATGCCGATAATCTCGATAGGAAATCATATTTAAATATATATATATAAATTATCTATCTATCTATCTATCTATCTATCTATCTCTCTCTCTATATATATATATGCAGTCACCATGGACAACTACACACACACACTAAATATATATATATATATATATATATATATATATATATATATATATATATATATATATATAGTTGAAGAGTTCAAACGCAAAACACGATAAATCCAATTCGTTCAAATTGAGACCTTAAACAATAAAAACACGAACATATTAAATCTAGACTTCGAATGAAAGCTGATTTTGATTGAAATCCAAAAGAAAATATTTTGGTATCATATTATGTAACACATTGTTTTGGGGTGTCGTCGAGTGTTGAAATACAACACTTTTTGTAGGGACAGTTTTGTGATTTTGAAAATGGCGTTAATCGCGTTTTGCATTCGAACTCTTCAGTTTTTCATGGTGGCCACACAGGTTAAAACGTCGAAATCTGGGTTAAAATCACCACTCTTGTTTCGGGATTTCGAATCCTGTGACTGGCTTGAATAATTATCTATACACTGACGATTCTGGAAGGATAAACATATACGTGAGTAGATAAAAAAATATTTATAATTATATATATATATATATATATGTGTGTGTGTGTGTGTGTGTGTGTGTGTGTGGACAAGTCAGGGAAGACTAATGTTTATTTGTACGAAATATGGATTGCAGAAAGGATTGTGAATTTTATCAAGATTTCTATGGGTGGTATTACTTTTGTTTGGGGTAAACCCTTATTATAAGCGGTATAATACATGATTCTTATAGGGAGCTTAATAAGAATAAATGTATTTGTCAATCCACTCTTCATAACGACTATACAAAGATTTACAGCGAAATTGTTCTTTTATGCTTTTGCTTGGTCGATTAATGAAGAGAAGAATTGAAAGAAAACAATAACGGTCAAAATGAGAGGTTAGAGATAAAAATGCAATTTCAGACTTAAGCGTAGGAGACCGCCTGACAGACGGACCCATTCATAGAGATTTGTGGTTGCATCAAAAAGGCGCAGAGACGTAACTAAAAACGGAAGTTGAATATCTCATTATCCGCTCTTTCTCTATCTTCATTTCTCCCTTTCTCTCTTTCTCTCTCTCTTTCTCTCTCTCTCTCTCTCTATTTCTCTCTCTATTTCTCTCTTTCTCTCTCTTTCTCTCTCTTTCTCTCACTCTCTCTCTCTCTCTCTCTCTCTCTCTCTCTCTATTTCTCTCTCTATTTCTGTCTCTCTTTCTCTCTCTCTCTCTTGTTCGGAACGCAACAATAGTAACAAGAAAAGGAAGTTGAGTAGCTTTTTTGTTCTCTCTCTCTCTCTTTCTCTCTTTCTCTCTTTCTCTCTCTTTCTCTCTCTTTCTCTCTTTCTCTCTTTCTCTCTCTTTCTCTCTTTCCCTCTCTCTCTCTCTATTTCTCTCTCTCTTTCTCTCTCTCTCTTGTTCGGAACGCAACAATAGTAACAAGAAAAGGAAGTTGAGTAGCTTTTTTTTCTCTCTCTCTTCTCTCTTTCTCTCTTTCTCTCTCTTCTTCTCGCTCTCTCAATTTTTTTTCTCCCTTTCTTTCTCTCTCGCTCCCTCCCTGTCTTTATTTCTTCCTCGTTCCCTCTCTCTTTCCCGGAACGCAATAATGGTAACACGAAACGAAAGTTGAATAGTTTTATTTTATATCTCTCTCTTTCTCTCTATCTTTCTCTTTCTCTCTTTCTCTCTCTCTCTCTCTCTCTCTCTCTCTCTCTCTCTATATATATATATATATATATATCACTTTTTTTCTCTCTCTCTCTTTCTTTCTTTGTTTTTACTCTTTCTTTCTCTTTCGCGAAACGCAACAATAGTAACAGAAACGGAAGTTGAGTAGCTTTCTCTTTTTCTCCCACTCTCTTTCTCTTTTTACCCCCGCTCTCTATTCCTCTCTCTTTCGCTCTCTTTATCTCTCTCTCTCTTTGTCTCTTTCTCTCTCTCTTTTTACACCCCTCTTTCTCTCAGTCCTCCTTTTCTCTCTACTAGAAGCAGCGATACCATTGAAATATAAACGGCCCACCATGGCTCCCTTTCTTTACTTTGTGTGTTATTACTCCGTTGGCTGTCGTCCATCTTCCTAACAGTGGGGGGTTGATTAAAATATACATATACCGCCATGATAGAAAGATTCAGCGAAGATCCTAAATTTCTATTGCTAATCGAAGAATCCGGGATTCTCGTGTGCCAAAAGCCTTCAGTCTCCAAAAAGCTTTGCATGGAGAAAAAATAGATATCTATCGTTTCAAATAAAAAAAAGGAAGATATTTACATCTCGTTCGAAGTAATTTCACCTCAGGTTATTTTATAAAAACAGATTGATGCAAAGTTTGCATCGTTCAAACGAGGTTGGAGAATATGAACACTTGTCTTTCATCAAAAGATGCGATGGTAGCGAAGATAATCACAGTTGCTATGGTATCGCACACCAACGGTTACTAGAATAAATACAGTCGAACATAAAGTGAGGAGAGTAGAAAGTTGACTTTCGTTTTACTTTCGGCAGCCTCATAACTCTCGCTTCCCTTATTTTGTCTTTCGGCAATGTTTCTGCAAAGGGGTAATAATTGCTGTTTTCTGGGTCGGAATCTATCCATCCAACACTTATCGTTGTCTTGTTTTTGACCTTGAAATAGTATTTTTAGCTCCTTGTATCAAGTGGCTTCATGCCTTGTCTGGAGCGATTTCAATTTAAAAAAAAATAAAGTACAGGGTGGTCGTTAGAAAAGCAGGAAATTCTGTCAAACTGTAATTTATTTTTACAAAGAATAACTTTTATGAAATTTTTCAAAGCAAATATTATAAGACACTAACAGATGCTCAAAATGTCGCCCGTGCACTTCATAGCAGCGTCTTAACCTAGGAATCAAAGCTCGCGTAGCATATTGAAGAGTAACCTGTGGGATATCATTCTAAGCTCTTACCAAACATGTTTTCAAGTCAAGGGAGGCGCGAGAGCGCTCTATCCCTTAATAGACTTCAAAAACGACCTATGCTGGAAATCTAATTTCTTTGATCAATTATAACTAAAAAAAAAACAATAAACCAAATTAGTTAAAACTTTGCACAACATTTTTATTTAATAGGTTCTATAAGTGTGTAGAATTACAGTATCATTAGTCAAGGCAACCCAGAGATCCAGAAAGTTCAATCATGAAATCATGTTATCTGTGTGTACGTATGTACATACGTATGTGCCACCCTGTATCTCATCAACTATTTGATGGATTCAGCTGATGTTTGGCAGACATAGAGGTTCTAGGGTCTAGTTGATGGCATTTTAATTTCAGTTTACCATATACCTTAGTTTTCCAGAAAATTTCAAAAAACCTTAAAAATGACCATTGTATTGAGGCATAGCCTTTACAAAAGTAGTGACATTCCATGAAAAATGCCAGTATACTGAAATCATATGCCCTTAATAGGGTTAAGATGAAAATTCGTATACCCTAAATGTGCAAAAGCAATGAAATTCCCAAACTTTTACACTTTTATTATCATTAAGGGTATGCGAACACAACAGGGCTATGTATTTTACTGGTAGGAATTTTTCTTCAGCGCACCTCACACACTTCATCCACTCATGCATATAGATTTATATTGTAGTGATATGATAATTAAATGGTTTGGTTGATATGTAGCCATACCCTTAATCAATGACAATAAAAGTGTAAAAATTTAGGAATTTCCTTGCTTTTGTACATTTAGTGTATACGAATTTTCATCTTAACCCTATTAATGGCATATGATTTCAGTATACTCGCATTTATCATGGAATCATCAATATAGTTTATGTCGCGTCGACATTTCTGAGTTTCTACTAATAACAAGCACTAAACACAGTAATCCATGACATTTAAGTGTTGGCCTTTTGAGGGTCAATCCCCCGGTGCAATGAAATCATGCGTAGATTGCCGAAGAAATTGAATTGAAGCACTTTCTCAAATTTCCCGCTTTTCTAGGGACCACTCTATATATTATTTTTTTTTGCGGAAAGTTCCTGACGATTTTAAGTAGTTCATGTTTCGACACGTTAGAACATTTAAAATTATTGACAGATATAATATATTTACATTTCCGGTTAGAGAAGATTTCTGTTGAGAAATAAAGTAAAACATTATTTAACTTGAACTCATTTTGGGGCCTTTTGAAAATGGAAGATAGAAAGACCTATTTCAGACACTTGATGCTTTTCTGTTTCTATAAAGGCGAAAATGGCTCTCAAACAGCAAAAAGAAGAAATGTGAAATGTACGGTGTAGATGTTTTAGCTGACAGGACTGTCTGGAAGTGGTTTGCAAAGTCTACAGCTGGAGATTGTAGCTTGAATAATAAAGAACTTAATTAAGATATTAATTGAGAATAACCCACATTACACAACACGAGAATTATTCATGAATATTTGATTAAATATTTAATGGCATATATATTTTCTTAATTTATATTTCCTTTAAAATTCAACACGAACTTTCCGGACAACCTGCTATAATTTTATTCTCGGACCCACATTACACAATAACAAATAAGATATACACAATTTATAGTCCATTTTGGACTAGTTCATTATTGTAGTCAGGGGTGTCGTTACTCTAAAGCACCATCGACCAGTTTAGATACACTGTTCTCTTTTCTCTATTTAATATAGCTGTGTTATTGCCTTTTCGCATGATAAATTAGGCCCTTTTCTGAATTTGATTTTTTGTTCTTTTAATATCAAATTTTTTCACTTGTTGAATAGGATATCCGTAGCTCTAATTTGCCTTCCCATTAAATGTAATGGGCTGTCTAGTTGTTCGGCGTGTTGTATTGTTCAATAGTTTAAGAGCAGCCTTCGTAGAAACACTTTTGTTTTTTAAATTTTTCCTGAGAACATGCCTTTAACTCCGTTTAACGATCTGCACAATTCTATCTACTAACCCATTCGATTGAGGGTGGTATGGCGGTGTCTTATACAGTTTACACTATATTTTTCTAACCATAAACTAAGATCTTTAAATCTATTTTCTAACCGGAGTTAATTTACTTGATGATATTTCTGTGACGTAGTAGTGTTATTTACTTTATGAGTACAAGCTACATGATTCGGACTGTGTTTCCTTATTTTGGTGTCTGCCATTTTCAGGCTATTTCGGTAGTTTTACTATCATACTTCATTAATGTGCATCATACTTTTTTTGGTAACATTCTTGAAATTAGATCGTATTCGATACTCTTCTGGAAAATTAGATTTTATTCGATACTCTTCTGGGAAATTAGATTTTATTCGGTAACCTTCTTAAAATCTTATCGTATTCAGTCATGTAATCTTGTAATGAAATTAAAAGACCTCCTCTGCAACAACACCGTTACAAACACCGACACATCTTAACTGCAATGTTTTCTCTCAGCTGTCAAAGAATTAACTGCCAGTCTTCCCTGATTCATTTTTTTAAAGTAGTTGTTCTCCTCATATACAAAGTAATGCCACCTATAAAAAAATCTAACTACGAACACAAGTTCTTTTGTTTTCACTGAAAAGGCGCGTGCCCAACATGCGAAACAGTCGACGCGTTTCAAAGCTGTTAACCCTTTAGTTTGTTTCTCATTGTTACAATAGGCAACAATTAATCCTCTTTTATATTTAAAACCACATATAGCCTTCGGTGTTGTGAAGTGTAAAGATATCTTCTTCAGTGACGGGTCAAGTTCTGTCCATCTCTTCTTGGAGAGATCATTATATAGGCTCTTAACTATGCACAAGCGAGATTTTAATTCATCATTGTACAATTTTCATTTTTAAAACATATTCAACACGATACTTTTTGATAATAACAAATATTCCATGTTTAAAAAAACTAGTGAACAAAAAAATAAAAAATAATGATACAGCGATGTTTACAGAATTTCTCAAATTGTGTCCTATCAAGTTTACTTGGCTCCACACGCAGGAATGGTTAGACAAAATGTCACTTCTTAATGAGTCGAAAATCCACAAACATTCATTATAATTTGCAGATTAACAACATAAATAAAACTTGTCGCATCCTAAAAGGGTTTGCCTTCAATGAACGAAGAGTAGACAACAATAACAGATCTAACAAATATCACGGTCTGACAAAAGTACCCTTTTCTATAATTGGTTCATAAAGGAGAAATCCTTCTAGACTGTGACAATTTCGTCTTTTTAGTGGATACATCCATTTTCCACAATTAAAAACAAGCTATTTGTCTAAACATTAACACTATCCGATGTGACCTATTTGCGCAAGCGAGATTAGAATTTATTGTACATATTCTTAAAATAAATTATTACTTAAACTTGCAACATTTTTAGTAATTTCTACTTTTCCATGCATTTATTATACCGGAGGATATGAATAAGATTTTCATTTTTACAAAATATTAAACACGTTACATTTTTAATAAAAAAATAACATTTCCATACAATTTACGTGATCAAAACAGTAATCACTGACCGACTTCATTTGCTTAATTAATACACATCCAATAATTTAATTACATTCATTTCATTACTTTTTTCCATTCTTAATTAAACGAAATAAGAGTTCTTTTTTGATGCTCATACTTGAAACAAAGAATATTTTGTAAACAACATATCACAAAAAACGACAATTCCTTCTACACTGTGGCAATTTCTATTTTTGTTCCTCTCCAAAGTGCTCTTTTTCGTGGTTACATACATTTTCCACAATTAGAAAACGACCTTTTGTCTAAACATTATAACTATTCGATGTGACCTATTTGCGTTCTGTCGGCTGTTTAAATGATTCATTTATATTTTTCCTGGGCAGCGCCGAGCAAAGGGTCCTGCTAGTTTTATATATTCCTCGACATATCGTGGATATCCGGCCACCACACTTCTAATTTTATCCTTTTTTGTGCGACTACTATTCCAGATTGTATATCATCATGTACACTTTTTATCACTATTTTTTATTGTGTTTGTGGGGGAATTATCAGATCCTCATTATAAATCACTCCATTTTCGATCGTTAATTGGTCTTATTTCTTTGTAGGGGTTTTCCGCACTGGAACAATTTCCCCATATGTTTTTCTTATTGTAGATATTATTCTACTTAGCAATGGATCATATGTTTTTCTTATTCTAGATATTATTCTACTTAGCAATGGATCATATGTTTTTCTTATTCTAGATATTATTCTACTTAGCAATGGATCATATGTTTTTCTTATTCTAGATATTATTTTACTTAGCAATGGATCATATGTTTTTCTTATTCTAGATATTATTCTACTTAGCAATGGATCATATGTTTTTCTTATTCTAGATATTATTCTACTTAGCAATGGATCATATGTTTTTCTTATTCTAGATATTATTCTACTTATCAATGGATCATATGTTTTTCTTATTCTAGATATTATTCTACTTAGCAATGGATCATATGTTTTTCTTATTCTAGATATTATTCTACTTAGCAATGGATCATATGTTTTTCTTATTCTAGATATTATTCTACTTAGCAATGGATAATATGTTTTTCTTATTCTAGATATTATTCTACTTAGCAATGGATCATATGTTTTTCTTATTCTAGATATTATTCTACTTAGCAATGGATCATATGTTTTTCTTATTCTAGATATTATTCTACTTAGCAATGGATCATATGTTATTCTTATTCTAGATATTATTCTACTTAGCAATGGATCATATGTTTTTCTTATTCTAGATATTATTCTACTTAGCAATGGATCATATGTTTTTCTTATTCTAGATATTATTCTACTTAGCAATGGATCATATCTTTTTCTTATTCTAGATATTATTCTACTTAGCAATGGATCATATCGAGTTTCTTATTCTAGATATTATTCTACTTAGCAATGGATCATATGTTTTTCTTATTCTAGATATTATTCTACTTAGCAAATGATCATATGTTTTTCTTATTCTAGATATTATTCTACTTAGCAATGGATCATATGTTTTTCTTATTCTAGATATTATTCTACTTAGCAATGGATCATATGTTTTTCTTATTCTAGATATTATTCGACTTAGCAATGGATCATATCGAGTTTCTTATTCTAGATATTATTCTACTTAGCAATGGATCATGTTTTTCTTATTCTAGATATTATTCTACTTAGCAATGGATCATATGTTTTTCTTATTCTAGATATTATTCTACTTAGCAATGGATCATATGTTTTTCTTATTCTAGATATTATTCTACTTAGCAATGGATCATATGTTTTTCTTATTCTAGATATTATTCTACTTAGCAATGGATCATATCGAGTTTCTTATTCTAGATATTATTCTACTTAGCAATGGATCATATGTTTTTCTTATTCTAGATATTATTCTACTTAGCAATAGATCATATGTTCTTCTTATTCTAGATATTATTCTACTTAGCAATGGAGCATATGTTTTTCTTATTCTAGATATTATTCTACTTAGCAATGGATCATATGTTTTTCTTATTCTAGATATTATTCTACTTAGCAATGGATCATATGTTTTTCTTATTCTAGAGATTATTCTACTTAGCAATGGATCATATGTTTTTCTTATTCTAGATATTATTCTACTTAGCAATGGATCATATGTTTTTCTTATTCTAGATATTATTCTACTTAGCAATGGATAATATGTTTTTCTTATTCTAGATATTATTCTACTTATACATGGATCATATGTTTTTCTTTATTCTAGATATTATTCTACTTAGCAATGGATAATATGTTTTTCTTATTCTAGATATTATTCTACTTAGCAATGGATCATATGTTTTTCTTATTCTAGATATTATTCTACTTATCAATGGATCATATGTTTTTCTTATTCTAGATATTATTCTACTTATCAATGGATCATATGTTTTTCTTATTCTAGATATTATTCTACTTATCAATGGATCATATGTTTTTCTTATTCTAGATATTATTCTACTTAGCAATGGATAATATGTTTTTCTTATTCTAGATATTATTCTACTTAGCAATGGATCATATGTTTTTCTTATTCTAGATATTATTCTACTTAGCAATGGATCATATGTTTTTCTTATTCTAGATATTATTCTACTTAGCAATGGATCATATGTTATTCTTATTCTAGATATTATTCTACTTAGCAATGGATCATATGTTTTTCTTATTCTAGATATTATTCTACTTAGCAATGGATCATATCGAGTTTCTTATTCTAGATATTATTCTACTTAGCAATGGATCATATGTATTTCTTATTCTAGATATTATTCTACTTAGCAATGGATCATATGTTTTTCTAATTCTAGATATTATTCTACTTAGCAATGGATCATATGTTTTTCTTATTCTAGATATTATTCTACTTAGCAATGGATCATATGTTTTTCTTATTCTAGATATTATTCTACTTAGCAATGGATCATATGTTTTTCTTATTCTAGATATTATTCTACTTAGCAATGGATCATATGTTTTTCTTATTCTAGATATTATTCTACTTAGCAATGGATCATATGTTTTTCTTATTCTAGATATTATTCTACTTAGCAATGGATCATATCGAGTTTCTTATTCTAGATATTATTCTACTTAGCAATGGATCATATGTTTTTCTTATTCTAGATATTATTCTACTTAGCAATGGATCATATGTTTTTCTTATTCTAGATATTATTCTACTTAGCAATGGATCATATGTTTTTCTTATTCTAGATATTATTCTACTTAGCAATGGATCCTATGTTTTTCTTATTCTAGAGATTATTCTACTTAGCAATGGATCATATCGAGTTTCTTATTCTAGATATTATTCTACTTAGCAATGGATCATATGTTTTTCTTATTCTAGATATTATTCTACTTAGCAATAGATCATATGTTCTTCTTATTCTAGATATTATTCTACTTAGCAATGGATCATATGTTTTTCTTATTCTAGATATTATTCTACTTAGCAATGGATCATATCGAGTTTCTTATTCTAGATATTATTCTACTTAGCAATGGAGCATATGTATTTCTTATTCTAGATATTATTCTACTTAGCAATGGATCATATGTTTTTCTTATTCTAGATATTATTCTACTTAGCAATGGATCATATGTTTTTCTTATTCTAGATATTATTCTACTTAGCAATGGATCATATGTTTTTCTTATTCTAGATATTATTCTACTTAGCAATGGATGATATGTTTTTCTTATTCTAGATATTATTCTACTTAGCAATGGATCATATGTTTTTCTTATTCTAGATATTATTCTACTTAGCAATGGATCATATGTTTTTCTTATTCTAGATATTATTCTACTTAGCAATGGATCATATCGAGTTTCTTATTCTAGATATTATTCTACTTAGCAATGGATCATATGTTTTTCTTATTCTAGATATTATTCTACTTAGCAATGGATCATATGTTTTTCTTATTCTAGATATTATTCTACTTAGCAATGGATCATATGTTTTTCTTATTCTAGATATTATTCTACTTAGCAATGGATCCTATGTTTTTCTTATTCTAGAGATTATTCTACTTAGCAATGGATCATATCGAGTTTCTTATTCTAGATATTATTCTACTTAGCAATGGATCATATGTTTTTCTTATTCTAAGTATTATTCTACTTAGCAATAGATCATATGTTTTCTTTATTCTAGATATTATTCTACTTAGCAATGGAGCATATGTTTTTCTTATTCTAGATATTATTCTACTTAGCAATGGATCATATGTTTTTCTTATTCTAGATATTATTCTACTTAGCAATGGATCATATGTTTTTCTTATTCTAGATATTATTCTACTTAGCAATGGATCATATGTTTTTCTTATTCTAGATATTAATCTACTTATCAATGGATCATATGTTTTTCTTATTCTAGATATTATTCTACTTAGTAATGGATCATATGTTTTTCTTATTCTAGATATTATTCTACTTAGCAATGGATCATATGTTTTTCTTATTCTAGATATTATTCTACTTAGCAATGGATAATATGTTTTTCTTATTCTAGATATTATTCTACTTATACATGGATCATATGTTTTTCTTTATTCTAGATATTATTCTACTTAGCAATGGATAATATGTTTTTCTTATTCTAGATATTATTCTACTTAGCAATGGATCATATGTTTTTCTTATTCTAGATATTATTCTACTTAGCAATGGATCATATCGAGTTTCTTATTCTAGATATTATTCTACTTAGCAATGGATCATATGTTTTTCTTATTCTAGATATTATTCTACTTAGCAATGGATCATATGTTTTTCTTATTCTAGATATTATTCTACTTAGCAATGGATCATATGTTTTTCTTATTCTAGATATTATTCTACTTAGCAATGGATCCTATGTTTTTCTTATTCTAGAGATTATTCTACTTAGCAATGGATCATATCGAGTTTCTTATTCTAGATATTATTCTACTTAGCAATGGATCATATGTTTTTCTTATTCTAGATATTATTCTACTTAGCAATAGATCATATGTTCTTCTTATTCTAGATATTATTCTACTTAGCAATGGAGCATATGTTTTTCTTATTCTAGATATTATTCTACTTAGCAATGGATCATATGTTTTTCTTATTCTAGATATTATTCTACTTAGCAATGGATCATATGTTTTTCTTATTCTAGATATTATTCTACTTAGCAATGGATCATATGTTTTTCTTATTCTAGATATTAATCTACTTATCAATGGATCATATGTTTTTCTTATTCTAGATATTATTCTACTTAGTAATGGATCATATGTTTTTCTTATTCTAGATATTATTCTACTTAGCAATGGATCATATGTTTTTCTTATTCTAGATATTATTCTACTTAGCAATGGATAATATGTTTTTCTTATTCTAGATATTATTCTACTTATACATGGATCATATGTTTTTCTTTATTCTAGATATTATTCTACTTAGCAATGGATAATATGTTTTTCTTATTCTAGATATTATTCTACTTAGCAATGGATCATATGTTTTTCTTATTCTAGATATTATTCTACTTAGCAATGGATCATATGTTTTTCTTATTCTAGATATTATTCTACTTAGCAATGGATCATATGTTTTTCTTATTCTAGATATTATTCTACTTAGCAATGGATCATGTGTTTTTCTTATTCTAGATATTATTCTACTTAGCAATGGATCATATGTTTTTCTTATTCTAGATATTATTCTACTTAGCAATGGATCATATGTTTTTCTTATTCTAGATATTATTCTACTTAGCAATGGATCATATGTTTTACTTATTCTAGATATTATTCTACTTAGCAATGGATCATATGTTTTTCTTATTCTAGATATTATTCTACTTATCAATGGATCATATGTTTTTCTTATTCTAGATATTATTCTACTTAGTAATGGATCATATGTTTTTCTTATTCTAGATATTATTCTACTTAGCAATGGATCATATGTTTTTCTTATTCTAGATATTATTCTACTTAGCAATGGATAATATGTTTTTCTTATTCTAGATATTATTCTACTTATACATGGATCATATGTTTTTCTTTATTCTAGATATTATTCTACTTAGCAATGGATAATATGTTTTTCTTATTCTAGATATTATTCTACTTAGCAATGGATCATATGTTTTTCTTATTCTAGATATTATTCTACTTAGCAATGGATCATATGTTTTTCTTATTCTAGATATTATTCTACTTAGCAATGGATCATATGTTTTTCTTATTCTAGATATTATTCTACTTAGCAATGGATCCTATGTTTTTTTTATTCTAGATATTATTCTACTTAGCAATGGATCATATCGAGTTTCTTATTCTAGATATTATTCTACTTAGCAATGGATCATATGTTTTTCTTATTCTAGATATTATTCTACTTAGCAATAGATCATATGTTCTTCTTATTCTAGATATTATTCTACTTAGCAATGGAGCATATGTTTTTCTTATTCTAGATATTATTCTACTTAGCAATGGATCATATGTTTTTCTTATTCTAGATATTATTCTACTTAGCAATGGATCATATGTTTTTCTTATTCTAGATATTAATCTACTTAGCAATGGATCATATGTTTTTCTTATTCTAGATATTATTCTACTTAGTAATGGATCATATGTTTTTCTTATTCTAGATATTATTCTACTTAGCAATGGATCATATGTTTTTCTTATTCTAGATATTATTCTACTTAGCAATGGATAATATGTTTTTCTTATTCTAGATATTATTCTACTTATACATGGATCATATGTTTTTCTTTATTCTAGATATTATTCTACTTAGCAATGGATAATATGTTTTTCTTATTCTAGATATTATTCTACTTAGCAATGGATCATATGTTTTTCTTATTCTAGATATTATTCTACTTAGCAATGGATCATATGTTTTTCTTATTCTAGATATTATTCTACTTAGCAATGGATCATATGTTTTTCTTATTCTAGATATTATTCTACTTAGCAATGGATCATGTGTTTTTCTTATTCTAGATATTATTCTACTTAGCAATGGATCATATGTTTTTCTTATTCTAGATATTATTCTACTTAGCAATGGATCATATGTTTTTCTTATTCTAGATATTATTCTACTTAGCAATGGATCATATGTTTTTCTTATTGTAGATATTATTCTACTTAGCAATGGATCATATGTTTTTCTTATTCTAGATATTATTCTACTTAGCAATGGATCATATGTTTTTCTTATTCTAGATATTATTCTACTTAGTAATGGATCATATGTTTTTCTTATTCTAGATATTATTCTACTTAGCAATGGATCATATGTTTTTCTTATTCTAGATATTATTCTACTTAGCAATGGATAATATGTTTTTCTTATTCTAGATATTATTCTACTTATACATGGATCATATGTTGTTCTTTATTCTAGATATTATTCTACTTAGCAATGGATAATATGTTTTTCTAATTCTAGATATTATTCTACTTAGCAATGGATCATATGTTTTTCTTATTCTAGATATTATTCTACTTAGCAATGGATCATATGTTTTTCTTATTCTAGATATTATTCTACTTAGCAATGGATCATATGTTTTTCTTATTCTAGATATTATTCTACTTAGCAATGGATCATGTGTTTTTCTTATTCTAGATATTATTCTACTTAGCAATGGATCATATGTTTTTCTTATTCTAGATATTATTCTACTTAGCAATGGATCATATGTTTTTCTTATTCTAGATATTATTCTACTTAGCAATGGATCATATGTTTTTCTTATTCTAGATATTATTCTACTTAGCAATGGATCATATGTTTTTCTTATTCTAGATATTATTCTACTTAGCAATGGATCATATGTTTTTCTTATTCTAGATATTATTCTACTTAGTAATGGATCATATGTTTTTCTTATTCTAGATATTATTCTACTTAGCAATGGATCATATGTTTTTCTTATTCTAGATATTATTCTACTTAGCAATGGATAATATGTTTTTCTTATTCTAGATATTATTCTACTTATACATGGATCATATGTTTTTCTTTATTCTAGATATTATTCTACTTAGCAATGGATAATATGTTTTTCTTATTCTAGATATTATTCTACTTAGCAATGGATCATATGTTTTTCTTATTCTAGATATTATTCTACTTAGCAATGGATCATATGTTTTTCTTATTCTAGATATTATTCTACTTAGCAATTGATCATATGTTTTTCTTATTCTAGATATCATTCTACTTAGCAATGGATCATGTGTTTTTCTTATTATAGATATTATTCTACTTAGCAATGGATCATATGTTTTTCTTATTCTAGATATTATTCTACTTAGCAATGGATCATATGTTTTTCTTATTCTAGATATTATTCTACTTAGCAATGGATCATATGTTTTTCTTATTCTAGATATTAGTCTACTTAGCAATGGATCATATGTTTTTCTTATTCTAGATATTATTCTACTTAGCAATGGATCATATGTTTTTCTTATTCAAGATATTATTCTACTTAGCAATGGATCATATGTTTTTCTTATTCTAGATATTATTCTACTTAGCAATGGATAATATGTTTTTTTTATTCTAGATATTATTCTACTTAGCAATGGATCATATGTTTTTCTTATTCTAGATATTATTCTACTTAGCAATGGATCATATGTTTTTCTTATTCTAGATATTATTCTACTTAGCAATGGATCATATGTTTTTCTTATTCTAGATATTATTCTACTTAGCAATGGATCATATGTTTTTCTTATTCTAGATATTATTCTACTTAGCAATGCATCATGTGTTTTTCTTATTCTAGATATCATTCTACTTAGCAATGGATCATATGTTTTTCTTATTCTAGATATTATTCTACTTAGCAATGGATGATATGTTTTTCTTATTCTAGATATCATTCTACTTAGCAATGGATCATATGTTTTTCTTATTCTAGATATTATTCTACTTAGCAATGGATCATATCGAGTTTCTTATTCTAGATATTATTCTACTTAGCAATGGATCATATCCAGTTTCTTATTCTAGATATTATTCTACTTAGCAATGGATCATATCGAGTTTCTTATTCCAGATATTATTCTACTTAGCAATGGATCATATGTTTTTCTTATTCTAGATATTATTCTACTTAGCAATGGATCATATGTTTTTCTTATTCTAGATATTAATCTACTTAGCAATGGATCATATGTTTTTCTTATTCTAGATATTATTTTACTTAGCAATGGATCATATGTTTTTCTTATTCTAGATATTATTCTACTTAGCAATGGATCATATGTTTTTCTTATTCTAGATATTATTCTACTTAGCAATGGATCATATGTTTTTCTTATTCTAGATATTATTCTACTTATCAATGGATCATATGTTTTTCTTATTCTAGATATTATTCTACTTAGCAATGGATCATATGTTTTTCTTATTCTAGATATTATTCTACTTATCAATGGATCATATGTTTTTCTTATTCTAGATATTATTCTACTTAGCAATGGATCATATGTTTTTCTTATTCTAGATATTATTCTACTTAGCAATGGATCATATGTTTTTTTTATTCTAGATATTATTCTACTTAGCAATGGATCATATGTTTTTCTTATTCTAGATATTATTCTACTTAGCAATGGATCATATGTTATTCTTATTCTAGATATTATTCTACTTAGCAATGGATCATATGTTTTTCTTATTCTAGATATTATTCTACTTAGCAATGGATCATATGTTTTTCTTATTCTAGATATTATTCTACTTAGCAATGGATCATATCGAGTTTCTTATTCTAGATATTATTCTACTTAGCAATGGATCATATGTTTTTCTTATTCTAGATATTATTCTACTTAGCAATGGATCATATGTTTTTCTTATTCTAGATATTATTCTACTTAGCAATGGATCATATGTTTTTCTTATTCTAGATATTATTCTACTTAGCAATGGATCCTATGTTTTTCTTATTCTAGAGATTATTCTACTTAGCAATGGATCATATCGAGTTTCTTATTCTAGATATTATTCTACTTAGCAATGGATCATATGTTTTTCTTATTCTAGATATTATTCTACTTAGCAATAGATCATATGTTCTTCTTATTCTAGATATTATTCTACTTAGCAATGGAGCATATGTTTTTCTTATTCTAGATATTATTCTACTTAGCAATGGATCATATGTTTTTCTTATTCTAGATATTATTCTACTTAGCAATGGATCATATGTTTTCTTATTCTAGATATTATTCTACTTAGCAATGGATAATATGTTTTTCTTATTCTAGATATTATTCTACTTATACATGGATCATATGTTTTTCTTTATTCTAGATATTATTCTACTTAGCAATGGATAATATGTTTTTCTTATTCTAGATATTATTCTACTTAGCAATGGATCATATGTTTTTCTTATTCTAGATATTATTCTACTTAGCAATGGATCATATGTTTTTCTTATTCTAGATATTATTCTACTTATCAATGGATCATATGTTTTTCTTATTCTAGATATTATTCTACTTAGCAATGGATCATGTGTTTTTCTTATTCTAGATATTATTCTACTTAGCAATGGATCATATGTTTTTCTTATTCTAGATATTATTCTACTTAGCAATGGATCATATGTTTTTCTTATTCTAGATATTATTCTACTTATCAATGGATCATATGTTTTTCTTATTCTAGATATTATTCTACTTAGCAATGGATCATATGTTTTTCTTATTCTAGATATTATTCTACTTATCAATGGATCATATGTTTTTCTTATTCTAGATATTATTCTACTTAGCAATGGATAATATGTTTTTCTTATTCTAGATATTATTCTACTTAGCAATGGATCATATGTTTTTTTTATTCTAGATATTATTCTACTTAGCAATGGATCATATGTTTTTCTTATTCTAGATATTATTCTACTTAGCAATGGATCATATGTTATTCTTATTCTAGATATTATTCTACTTAGCAATGGATCATATGTTTTTCTTATTCTAGATATTATTCTACTTAGCAATGGATCATGTGTTTTTCTTATTCTAGATATTATTCTACTTAGCAATGGATCATATCGAGTTTCTTATTCTAGATATTATTCTACTTAGCAATGGATCATATGTTTTTCTTATTCTAGATATTATTCTACTTAGCAATGGATCATATGTTTTTCTTATTCTAGATATTATTCTACTTAGCAATGGATCATATGTTTTTCTTATTCTAGATATTATTCTACTTAGCAATGGATCCTATGTTTTTCTTATTCTAGAGATTATTCTACTTAGCAATGGATCATATCGAGTTTCTTATTCTAGATATTATTCTACTTAGCAATGGATCATATGTTTTTCTTATTCTAGATATTATTCTACTTAGCAATAGATCATATGTTCTTCTTATTCTAGATATTATTCTACTTAGCAATGGAGCATATGTTTTTCTTATTCTAGATATTATTCTACTTAACAATGGATCATATGTTTTTCTTATTCTAGATATTATTCTACTTAGCAATGGATCATATGTTTTCTTATTCTAGATATTATTCTACTTAGCAATGGATAATATGTTTTTCTTATTCTAGATATTATTCTACTTATACATGGATCATATGTTTTTCTTTATTCTAGATATTATTCTACTTAGCAATGGATAATATGTTTTTCTTATTCTAGATATTATTCTACTTAGCAATGGATCATATGTTTTTCTTATTCTAGATATTATTCTACTTAGCAATGGATCATATGTTTTTCTTATTCTAGATATTATTCTACTTATCAATGGATCATATGTTTTTCTTATTCTAGATATTATTCTACTTAGCAATGGATCATGTGTTTTTCTTATTCTAGATATTATTCTACTTAGCAATGGATCATATGTTTTTCTTATTCTAGATATTATTCTACTTAGCAATGGATCATATGTTTTTCTTATTCTAGATATTATTCTACTTAGCAATGGATCATATGTTTTTCTTATTCTAGATATTATTCTACTTAGCAATGGATCATATGTTTTTCTTATTCTAGATATTATTCTACTTATCAATGGATCATATGTTTTTCTTATTCTAGATATTATTCTACTTAGTAATGGATCATATGTTTTTCTTATTCTAGATATTATTCTACTTAGCAATGGATCATATGTTTTTCTTATTCTAGATATTATTCTACTTAGCAATGGATAATATGTTTTTCTTATTCTAGATATTATTCTACTTATACATGGATCATATGTTTTTCTTTATTTTAGATATTATTCTACTTAGCAATGGATAATATTTTTTTCTTATTCTAGATATTATTCTACTTAGCAATGAATCATATGTTTTTCTTATTCTAGATATTATTCTACTTAGCAATGGATCATATGTTTTTCTTATTCTAGATATTATTCTACTTAGCAATGGATCATATGTTTTTCTTATTCTAGATATTATTCTACTTAGCAATGGATCCTATGTTTTTCTTATTCTAGAGATTATTCTACTTAGCAATGGATCATATCGAGTTTCTTATTCTAGATATTATTCTACTTAGCAATGGATCATATGTTTTTCTTATTCTAGATATTATTCTACTTAGCAATAGATCATATGTTCTTATTCTAGATATTATTCTACTTAGCAATGGATCATATGTTTTTCTTATTCTAGATATTATTCTACTTAGCAATGGATCATATGTTTTTCTTATTCTAGATATTATTCTACTTAGCAATGGATCATATGTTTTTCTTATTCTAGATATTATTCTACTTAGCAATGGATCATATGTTTTTCTTATTCTAGATATTATTCTACTTAGCAATGGATCATATGTTTTTCTTATTCTAGATATTATTCTACTTAGTAATGGATCATATGTTTTTCTTATTCTAGATATTATTCTACTTAGCAATGGATCATATGTTTTTCTTATTCTAGATATTATTCTACTTAGCAATGGATAATATGTTTTTCTTATTCTAGATATTATTCTACTTATACATGGATCATATGTTTTTCTTTATTCTAGATATTATTCTACTTTGCAATGGATAATATGTTTTTCTTATTCTAGATATTATTCTACTTAGCAATGGATCATATGTTTTTCTTATTCTAGATATTATTCTACTTAGCAATGGATCATATGTTTTTCTTATTCTAGATATTATTCTACTTAGCAATGGATCATATGTTTTTCTTATTCTAGATATTATTCTACTTATCAATGGATCATATGTTTTTCTTATTCTAGATATTATTCTACTTAGTAATGGATCATATGTTTTTCTTATTCTAGATATTATTCTACTTAGCAATGGATCATATGTTTTTCTTATTCTAGATATTATTCTACTTAGCAATGGATAATATGTTTTTCTTATTCTAGATATTATTCTACTTATACATGGATCATATGTTTTTCTTTATTCTAGATATTATTCTACTTAGCAATGGATAATATGTTTTTACTTATTCTAGATATTATTCTACTTAGCAATGGATCATATGTTTTTCTTATTCTAGATATTATTCTACTTAGCAATGGATCATATGTTTTTCTTATTCTAGATATTATTCTACTTAGCAATGGATCATATGTTTTTCTCATACTAGATATTATTCTACTTAGCAATGGATCATGTGTTTTTCTAATTCTAGATATTATTCTACTTAGCAATGGATCATATGTTTTTCTTATTCTAGATATTATTCTACTTAGCAATGGATCATATGTTTTTCTTATTCTAGATATTATTCTACTTAGCAATGGATCATATGTTTTTCTTATTCTAGATATTATTCTACTTAGCAATGGATCATATGTTTTTCTTATTCTAGATATTATTCTACTTATCAATGGATCATATGTTTTTCTTATTCTAGATATTATTCTACTTAGTAATGGATCATATGTTTTTCTTATTCTAGATATTATTCTACTTAGCAATGGATCATATGTTTTTCTTATTCTAGATATTATTCTACTTAGCAATGGATCATATGTTTTTCTTATTCTAGATATTATTCTACTTAGCAATGGATCATATGTTTTTCTTATTCTAGATATTATTCTACTTAGCAATGGATCATATGTTTTTCTTATTCTAGATATTATTCTACTTAGCAATGGATCATATGTTTTTCTTATTCTAGATATTATTCTACTTAGCAATGGATCATGTGTTTTTCTTATTCTAGATATTATTCTACTTAGCAATGGATCATATGTTTTTCTTATTCTAGATATTATTCTACTTAGCAATGGATCATATGTTTTTCTTATTCTAGATATTATTCTACTTAGCAATGGATCATATGTTTTTCTTATTCTAGATATTATTCTACTTAGCGATGGATCATATGTTTTTCTTATTCTAGATATTATTCTACTTAGCAATGGATCATATGTTTTTCTTATTCTAGATATTATTCTACTTAGCAATGGATCATGTGTTTTTCTTATTCTAGATATTATTCTACTTAGCAATGGATCATATGTTTTTCTTATTCTAGATATTATTCTACTTAGCAATGGATCATATGTTTTTCTTATTCTAGATATTATTCTACTTAGCAATGGATCATATGTTTTTCTTATTCTAGATATTATTCTACTTAGCAATGGATCATATGTTTTTCTTATTCTAGATATTATTCTACTTAGCAATGGATCATATGTTTTTCTTATTCTAGATATTATTCTACTTAGCAATGGATCATATGTTTTTCTTATTCTAGATATTATTCTACTTATCAATGGATCATATGTTTTTCTTATTCTAGATATTATTCTACTTAGCAATGGATCATATGTTTTTCTTGTTCTAGATATTATTCTACTTAGCAATGGATCATATGTTTTTCTTATTCTAGATATTATTCTACTTAGCAATGGATCATATGTTTTTCTTATTCTAGATATTATTCTACTTAGTAATGGATCATATGTTTTTCTTATTCTAGATATTATTCTACTTAGCAATGGATCATATGTTTTTCTTATTCTAGATATTATTCTACTTAGCAATGGATAATATGTTTTTCTTATTCTAGATATTATTCTACTTATACATGGATCATATGTTTTTCTTTATTCTAGATATTATTCTACTTAGCAATGGATAATATGTTTTTCGTATTCTAGATATTATTCTACTTAGCAATGGATCATATGTTTTTCTTATTCTAGATATTATTCTACTTAGCAATGGATCATATGTTTTCTTATTCTAGATATTATTCTACTTAGCAATGGATCATATGTTTTTCTTATTCTAGATATTATTCTACTTATCAATGGATCATATGTTTTTCTTATTCTAGATATTATTCTACTTAGTAATGGATCATATGTTTTTCTTACCCTAGATATTATTCTACTTAGCAATGGATCATCTGTTTTTCTTATTCTAGATATTATTCTACTTAGCAATGGATAATATGTTTTTCTTATTCTAGATATTATTCTACTTATACATGGATCATATGTTTTTCTTTATTCTAGATATTATTCTACTTAGCAATGGATAATATGTTTTTCTTATTCTAGATATTATTCTACTTCGCAATGGATCATATGTTTTTCTTATTCTAGATATTATTCTACTTAGCAATGGATCATATGTTTTTCTTATTCTAGATATTATTCTACTTAGCAATGGATCATATGTTTTTCTTATTCTAGATATTATTCTACTTAGCAATGGATCATATGTTTTTCTTATTCTAGATATTATTCTACTTAGCAATGGATCATGTGTTTTTCTTATTCTAGATATTATTCTACTTAGCAATGGATCATATGTTTTTCTTATTCTAGATATTATTCTACTTAGCAATGGATCATATGTTTTTCTTATTCTAGATATTATTCTACTTAGCAATGGATCATATGTTTTTCTTATTCTAGATATTATTCTACTTAGCAATGGATCATATGTTTTTCTTATTCTAGATATTATTCTACTTATCAATGGATCATATGTTTTTCTTATTCTAGATATTATTCTACTTAGTAATGGATCATATGTTTTTCTTATTCTAGATATTATTCTACTTAGCAATGGATCATATGTTTTTCTTATTCTAGATATTATTCTACTTAGCAATAGATAATATGTTTTTCTTATTCTAGATATTATTCTACTTATACATGGATCATATGTTTTTCTTTATTCTAGATATTATTCTACTTAGCAATGGATAATATGTTTTTCTTATTCTAGATATTATTCTACTTAGCAATGGATCATATGTTTTTCTTATTCTAGATATTATTCTACTTAGCAATGGATCATATGTTTTTCTTATTCTAGATATTATTCTACTTAGCAATGGATCATATGTTTTTCTTATTCTAGATATTATTCTACTTAGCAATGGATCCTATGTTTTTCTTATTCTAGAGATTATTCTACTTAGCAATGGATCATATCGAGTTTCTTATTCTAGATATTATTCTACTTAGCAATGGATCATATGTTTTTCTTATTCTAGATATTATTCTACTTAGCAATAGATCATATGTTCTTCTTATTCTAGATATTATTCTACTTAGCAATGGAGCATATGTTTTTCTTATTCTAGATATTATTCTACTTAGCAATGGATCATATGTTTTTCTTATTCTAGATATTATTCTACTTAGCAATGGATCATATGTTTTTCTTATTCTAGATATAATTCTACTTAGCAATGGATCATATGTTTTTCTTATTCTAGATATTATTCTACTTAGCAATGGATCATATGTTTTTCTTATTCTAGATATTATTCTACTTAGCAATGGATCCTATGTTTTTCTTATTCTAGAGATTATTCTACTTAGCAATGGATCATATCGAGTTTCTTATTCTAGATATTATTCTACTTAGCAATGGATCATATGTTTTTCTTATTCTAGATATTATTCTACTTAGCAATAGATCATATGTTCTTCTTATTCTAGATATTATTCTACTTAGCAATGGAGCATATGTTTTTCTTATTCTAGATATTATTCTACTTAGCAATGGATCATATGTTTTTCTTATTCTAGATATTATTCTACTTAGCAATGGATCATATGTTTTTCTTATTCTAGATATTATTCTACTTAGCAATGGATCATATGTTTTTCTTATTCTAGATATTATTCTACTTAGCAATGGATCATATGTTTTTCTTATTCTAGATATTATTCTACTTAGTAATGGATCATATGTTTTTCTTATTCTAGATATTATTCTACTTAGCAATGGATCATATGTTTTTCTTATTCTAGATATTATTCTACTTAGCAATGGATAATATGTTTTTCTTATTCTAGATATTATTCTACTTATACATGGATCATATGTTTTTCTTTATTCTAGATATTATTCTACTTAGCAATGGATAATATGTTTTTCTTATTCTAGATATTATTCTACTTAGCAATGGATCATATGTTTTTCTTATTCTAGATATTATTCTACTTAGCAATGGATCATATGTTTTTCTTATTCTAGATATTATTCTACTTAGCAATGGATCATATGTTTTTCTTATTCTAGATATTATTCTACTTATCAATGGATCATATGTTTTTCTTATTCTAGATATTATTCTACTTAGTAATGGATCATATGTTTTTCTTATTCTAGATATTATTCTACTTAGGAATGGATCATATGTTTTTCTTATTCTAGATATTATTCTACTTAGCAATGGATAATATGTTTTTCTTATTCTAGAAATTATTCTACTTATACATGGATCATATGTTTTTCTTTATTCTAGATATTATTCTACTTAGCAATGGATAATATGTTTTTCTTATTCTAGATATTATTCTACTTAGCAATGGATCATATGTTTTTCTTATTCTAGATATTATTCTACTTAGCAATGGATCATATGTTTTTCTTATTCTAGATATTATTCTACTTAGCAATGGATCATATGTTTTTCTTATTCTAGATATTATTCTACTTAGCAATGGATCATGTGTTTTCCTTATTCTAGATATTATTCTACTTAGCAATGGATCATATGTTTTTCTTATTCTAGATATTATTCTACTTAGCAATGGATCATATGTTTTTCTTATTCTAGATATTATTCTACTTAGCAATGGATCATATGTTTTTCTTATTCTAGATATTATTCTACTTAGCAATGGATCATATGTTTTTCTTATTCTAGATATTATTCTACTTAGCAATGGATCATATGTTTTTCTTATTCTAGATATTATTCTACTTAGTAATGGATCATATGTTTTTCTTATTCTAGATATTATTCTACTTAGCAATGGATCATATGTTTTTCTTATTCTAGATATTATTCTACTTAGCAATGGATAATATGTTTTTCTTATTCTAGATATTATTCTACTTATACATGGATCATATGTTTTTCTTTATTCTAGATATTATTCTACTTAGCAATGGATAATATGTTTTTCTTATTCTAGATATTATTCTACTTAGCAATGGATCATATGTTTTTCTTATTCTAGATATTATTCTACTTAGCAATGGATCATATGTTTTTCTTATTCTAGATATTATTCTACTTAGCAATAGATCATATGTTCTTCTTATTCTAGATATTATTCTACTTAGCAATGGAGCATATGTTTTTCTTATTCTAGATATTATTCTACTTAGCAATGGATCATATGTTTTTCTTATTCTAGATATTATTCTACTTAGCAATGGATCATATATTTTTCTTATTCTAGATATTATTCACCTTAGCAATGGATCATATGTTTTTCTTATTCTAGATATTATTCTACTTAGCAATGGATCATATGTTTTTCTTATTCTAGATATTATTCTACTTAGTAATGCATCATATGTTTTTCTTATTCTAGATATTATTCTACTTAGCAATGGATCATATGTTTTTCTTATTCTAGATATTATTCTACTTAGCAATGGATAATATGTTTTTCTTATTCTAGATATTATTCTACTTATACATGGATCATATGTTTTTCTTTATTCTAGATATTATTCTACTTAGCAATGGATAATATGTTTTTCTTATTCTAGATATTATTCTACTTAGCAATGGATCATATGTTTTTCTTATTCTAGATATTATTCTACTTAGCAATGGATCATATGTTTTTCTTATTCTAGATATTATTCTACTTAGCAATGGATCATATGTTTTTCTTATTCTAGATATTATTCTACTTAGCAATGGATCATATGTTTTTCTTATTCTAGATATTATTCTACTTATCAATGGATCATATGTTTTTCTTATTCTAGATATTATTCTACTTAGCAATGGATCATATGTTTTTCTTATTCTAGATATTATTCTACTTATCAATGGATCATATGTTTTTCTTATTCTAGATATTATTCTACTTAGCAATGGATAATATGTTTTTCTTATTCTAGATATTATTCTACTTAGCAATGGATCATATGTTTTTTTTATTCTAGATATTATTCTACTTAGCAATGGATCATATGTTTTTCTTATTCTAGATATTATTCTACTTAGCAATGGATCATATGTTATTCTTATTCTAGATATTATTCTACTTAGCAATGGATCATATGTTTTTCTTATTCTAGATATTATTCTACTTAGCAATGGATCATGTGTTTTTCTTATTCTAGATATTATTCTACTTAGCAATGGATCATATGTTTTTCTTATTCTAGATATTATTCTACTTAGCAATGGATCATATGTTTTTCTTATTCTAGATATTATTCTACTTAGCAATGGATCATATGTTTTTCTTATTCTAGATATTATTCTACTTAGCAATGGATCATATGTTTTTCTTATTCTAGATATTATTCTACTTATCAATGGATCATATGTTTTACTTTTTCTAGATATTATTCTACTTAGACATGGATCATATGTTTTTCTTATTCTAGATATTATTCTACTTAGCAATGGATCATATGTTTTTCTTATTCTAGATATTATTCTACTTAGCAATGGATCATGTGTTTTTCTTATTCTATATATTATTCTACTTAGCAATGGATCATATGTTTTTCTTATTCTAGATATTATTCTACTTAGCAATGGATCATATGTTTTTCTTATTCTAGATATTATTCTACTTAGCAATGGATCATATGTTTTTCTTATTCTAGATATTAGTCTACTTAGCAATGGATCATATGTTTTTCTTATTCTAGATATTATTCTACTTAGCAATGGATCATATGTTTTTCTTATTCTAGATATTATTCTACTTAGCAATGGATCATATGTTTTTCTTATTCTAGATATTATTCTACTTAGCAATGGATAATATGTTTTTCTTATTCTAGATATTATTCTACTTAGCAATGGATCATATGTTTTTCTTATTCTAGATATTATTCTACTTAGCAATGGATCATATGTTTTTCTTATTCTAGATATTATTCTACTTAGCAATGGATCATATGTTTTTCTTATTCTAGATATTATTCTACTTAGCAATGGATCATATGTTTTTCTTATTCTAGATATTATTCTACTTAGCAATGCATCATGTGTTTTTCTTATTCTAGATATCATTCTACTTAGCAATGGATCATATGTTTTTCTTATTCTAGATATTATTCTACTTAGCAATGAATGATATGTTTTTCTTATTCTAGATATCATTCTACTTAGCAATGGATCATATGTTTTTCTTATTCTAGATATTATTCTACTTAGCAATGGATCATATCGAGTTTCTTATTCTAGATATTATTCTACTTAGCAATGGATCATATCCAGTTTCTTATTCTAGATATTATTCTACTTAGCAATGGATCATATCGAGTTTCTTATTCTAGATATTATTCTACTTAGCAATGGATCATATGTTTTTCTTATTCTAGATATTATTCTACTTAGCAATGGATCATATGTTTTTCTTATTCTAGATATTAATCTACTTAGCAATGGATCATATGTTTTTCTTATTCTAGATATTATTTTACTCAGCAATGGATCATATGTTTTTCTTATTCTAGATATTATTCTACTTAGCAATGGATCATATGTTTTTCTTATTCTAGATATTATTCTACTTAGCAATGGATCATATGTTTTTCTTATTCTAGATATTATTCTACTTATCAATGGATCATATGTTTTTCTTATTCTAGATATTATTCTACTTAGCAATGGATCATATGTTTTTCTTATTCTAGATATTATTCTACTTAGCAATGGTCATATGTTTTTCTTATTCTAGATATTATTCTACTTAGCAATGGATCATATGTTATTCTTATTCTAGATATTATTCTACTTAGCAATGGATCATATGTTTTTCTTATTCTAGATATTATTCTACTTAGCAATGGATCATATGTTTTTCTTATTCTAGATATTATTCTACTTAGCAATAGATCATATCGAGTTTCTGCAACCATTCTGTCTAAAGACACAACATCAGTCTCTACTTGATCTAAGAATGTATTTTCAAATTCTTATGTTTTATCTTTTGACTCTTTTTAAAATCGCAACCTTGATAGCGTATCTACGTATGGAATTGAATTTTCTTTGACATATTCGATATCAAAGTCAAATGGCATTAATCTTATTTGCCTATATTAGTATAATCGATGTCGTGACTTTGGGTAATTCTTTTCTTGGATTGAATACGAACTTTAATGATCTATGATCACTTCTCAAATGTAATTGTCGGGATGTAATCGCCGTCCACACAATAGCCAACGCTTCCTTCTCTATATTTTAATAATTAAATTCAGTGTTCGTTAACCCTTTTAATAAATACATTATCAGATCTTCTTTTTGGTATAATATTCCATATATCGAATGTTCGCTTGCATCTTAGGTTAACGTAATGTCCCTTTAGGGATAAAAAAATTTCACTATTTGTTTATTTGCCATGATAAAGTTTAACATATGAATATCTATTTGTTGCTCTTCTCATCAGGTGAATTCAAAATTTCTTTATGCGATTTGCCAACGGTTCAGTCAGGTTCGTATATCGTGGTATATATCGCCTGTAGACATTTATTAATCCCCTAAAAGTGATTTTTTTTATTTATAGGTATAGATATCTTAGTATTTTTTCTATTAAAGCTTGGTGCAGTGATATACGTTATTTTGAAAAATGATAATTTACTACGATTGTTTACGTATTCCTTTTAATTTATTGTCATTCCAGCATTACTTAATTTATTCAAGATAATGACGGTTTTCTTTTTGAATTAATTTTCATTATTAGCTTCTATGCGTATATCGTCTTGGTAACAGACCCTATTTTTCATATGTTTTCCTGAAACCTGTTCGCTGGCTCTTTGAAATATAATGCTTGCTGTTTTTATTCAATATGGCATTTTTTTTATTTTAGTAACCCTATTGGTGTATTTATTGTCGTTACTTCCTTGAAGTTATTGTCTATAGGTATCTGATAAAATACCGTTTTCAAAATTGTTTTTATAAAAACGATAATTTCTACCAGTTCATTAAATGCAACTTGAACATTAGGTATAGGATATGAATCCGAGAAAACTTTGTGATTTACGCCCATTTTATAAGCTTCACATATACATTTGTTTCCATTTGACTCAAAATTACAATGGCTGATGCCAACTTGCTACCCCTAATCGGAACATGTTAAAGGAGGGTTTTTTCAATTAATTTATGCCATTTTACTGCTACTAATGACAACAAATGTACTAGTAATTTCCGTGCTTAATAAAAAGAAGATGCACCATTTTCTTTTAATTTGGAACTCACTTTGTAGTTGTTGTTTTTTTAACTTTTTAAATTTTACCATTATTATCTTATTATTGATTTTGGTAGGATTTATGAAAAGTACATCGTTTTAAAGAAGTCCACGTAGTTCTTTTGAGAAAATGTTTCAATTATAGGTATTACTTCTATCTTTAAAATGTTACAATTATAGGTATTACTTCTATCTTTAAAATGTTACAATTATAGGTATTACTTCTATCTTTAAAATGTTACAATTATAGGTATTACTTCTATCTTTAAAATGTTACAATTATAGGTATTACTTCTATCTTAAAAATGTTACAATTATAGGTATTACTTCTATCTTTAAAATGTTACAATTATAGGTATTACTTCTATCTTTAAAATGTTTCAATTATAGGTATTACTTCTATCTTTAAAATGTTACAATTATAGGTATTACTTCTATCTTTAAAATGTTACAATTATAGGTACTCCTTCTATCTTTAGAATGTTACAATTATAGGTATTACTTCTATCTTTAGAATGTTACAATTATAGGTATTACTTCTATCTTTAAAATGTTACAATTATAGGTATTACTTCTATCTTTAAAATGTTTCAATTATAGGTATTACTTCTATCTTTAAAATGTTTCAATTATAGGTACTCCTTCTATCTTTAGAATGTTACAATTATAGGTATTACGTCTATCTTTCAAATCTAATAAACCTTCAAAATGCCATAAAAGTTTTATAACCGATCCATCAAATTGACGGATTTGTAAATTGCTCTTTCGTAAAGTAACCTTCTGGAAATTAGATTGTGTTCGATAACATTCTGGAAAGTAGATTGTGTTCGATAACATTCTGGAAATTAGATTGTGTTCGGTAAACTTCTAGAAATTATATTGTGTTCGGTAACATACTGGAAATTAGATTTTATTCTGTAACATTCTGAAAGTTCGATTTAATTCTGGTAACATTCTGGAAATTAGATTGTATTCGGTAACACTCTGTGAATTGGATTTTATTCGGTAACATTCTAGAAATAAGATTTTATTCAGTAACATTCTGGAAATTAGATTGTATTTAGTAACATTCCGGAAATTAGAACGTATTGGGTAAAATTCTGGAAATTCGATCGTATTTGGTAACTTCTGCCAATTACATCGTATTCGTCAACCTTCTGGAAATTTTGTTTGGCGCCAATTCCCTCTTCCAATTGTTTAGTATAGTAAAGACTATCTCACTGTCTTCTATCCACAAATGAAACCAACCAAGCCAGTAATAACCTAAAGAAGAAGAGACGTAATAATAATAATAAGAGGCGTAATAATAATAATAATAAGAGACGTAATGATAATAATAAGAGACGTAATAATAATAAGAGACGTAATAATAATAATAAGAAGAGACGTAATAATAATAATAAGAGGCGTAATAATAATGAGAAGAGACGTAATGATAATAAGAAGAGACATAATAACATGAAGAAGAGACGTAATAATAATAAGAAGAGACGTAATAATAAGAGACGTAATAATAATAAGAAGAGACGTAATAATAATAAGAGACGTAATAATAATAAGAAGAGACGTAAGAATAAGACGAGACGTAATTATAATAAGAAGAGACGTAATAATAATAATAAGAGACCTAATAATAAGAAGAGACGTAATAATAATAAGAAGAGATAATAATTTTTCATATCTCAAAAGACTTCATAGAGTGACAAGAGTGACAAATAAAAATGTTTGACGCAGAATTTCTCGGAAATAAATTGATATACATACACATTTCAAGTAAGACATTTAAACACATACAAACCCCAGTATGTGTTTATAACAATGAGTCATCATTTAGCAAGGCCAAAAGCCATTCGAAGACAAGGGTTAATAGTGCTGTCAGTTTGATGATGAACAATACTATAAAAGGATTTAAAACGATGGCTAGGATGGACACAATTTTGATCACTTCAGAAGACGGCTCGACAAGTATTTGTTTAAATTGGTCTTGAAAACGCCATGTTGTAGTCTGTAAGAAAACAGTCCCGTGGAAATATGTTCCACAAATGGAAAGTTCTTGGAAAACAACTCTATTTATGAAATTTGTGATTTGGTTTATGTACACAAAGAAATAATGGAAAATTCGTTGCAGTCATGGCAGTAAGATGTTTTTTCTGTGAATATTTTCAGGAAGGATCTTGAGATTAGAGCTCAGTCGATTTTATTCCATGAAAGAAAATAGAGTAGAAGAAGACTAACAACGTAACTTCTTGCTTAATGTATTTATGTCGTACATCATTTCTCCCGTTTGATTCACACAAATAACATAGTAATAGTAACAATTAAAAACCACGTTTGCGGAGTCGGAAGGTATAAGGTCCGACCCCGACTCCGACTCTTAGCATTCCAAAATATCCGACTCCGACTTCGACTTCTTATTCTAAAGTCTTCCAATATTCAAACAGTCTGTTGATTTTTCCGAGATTGACTCAAACCAAGTAAACCCGTAAATAACCCTTTCAACTCACAGTAGGTAATACAAAAATACACCTTTATTTATGTTAATGTGAACGTACTTACACGTTGCATTTATATTGTACGTTTATTCTACTAATTTTATTTCAGGTAAACGAAAAAGGTCCCTTTTATTAAAGTCACAAGGAATGACATAGTGATAGTAACCATTTAGAAAAAGGTTTGCGGAGTCTTGAGGTAAAAGGTACGACTCCGACTCCGACTCCGACTCATAATATTCCAAAATATCAAACTACGACTTCTACTCTGACTCCATATTTTAAAGTCTTCCAAAGTGTGTTTTCATTCTTCGGAGATTAAACAATCCGACTCCGGCTCCAAGCATCCTTACAAGTCCGACACTGAATACGATTCCTTCTGCAATCGCCTATTATCCCCGACTTCAACCTCGACTACGTAACACTATTAAGAACCCCTTCAACCCCGCAACACGACTGTGTTGATCGGTTAGGGTTAGCGTTAGAATACGCAACAACCCTATTTAGAACCCCTTCAACCCCGCAACACGACTGTGTCGATCGGTTAGGGTAAGGGTTAGGGTTAGAATACGCCGCAACCCTATTAAGAACCCCTTCAACACCGCAACACGACTGTGTCGATCGGTAAGGGTTAGGGTTAGAGTTAGAATACGCCGCAACCCTATTAAGAACCCCTTCAACCCCGCAACACGACTGTGTAGATCGGTTAGGGTTACGGTTAGAATACGCCGCAACCTTATAAAGAACCCCATAAACGCTGCAACACGACTGTCTCGATCGATTAGGGTTAGGGTTAGAATACGCCGCAACCCTATTAAGAATCCCTTCAACCATGCAACACGACTGTGTCGATCGGTTAGGGTAAGGGTTATGCTTAGAATACGCCGCAACCATATTAAGAACCTCTTCAACCCAGCAACACGACTGTGCCGATCGGTTCGGGTTAGGGTTAGGGTTAGAATACGCCGCAACCCTATTAAGAATCCCTTCAACCATGCAACACGACTGTGTCGATCGGTTAGGGTAAGGGTTATGCTTAGAATACGCCGCAACCATATTAAGAACCTCTTCAACCCAGCAACACGACTGTGCCGATCGGTTCGGGTTAGGGTTAGGGTTAGAATACGCCGCAA
>OY744518.1:114806612-114911612 GCA_963556195.1 Sepiola atlantica
AGATAAAATCCTTAGATTAAGCCCGACACGATCACATATATGGATTTGAGTGTATGTATTTAATAGCTTTATCTAATATAGGCCATTTTAAATCTAATCGACGTTATTTTGTCGTAATTCTTTAACCCACTAGGCTATGCTATAAAATTATCATTTTAGTCCAAATTAGGCTGTACTTTGAAAGATAATGTATGATTTTTATACCTGCCTTTGAACCTGCAAGCGGTGGATCCAATGTATGTCATAGTTCTATTTTTCTTTACAATTTTACATTTATACAATATATTAGAAATTAAACGCTTACCTTCTAGTGGGACATGCATCTACATTTCTACAATTAGGTTGGGGTGCATCTGTAGTGTTTAGAGTGTTATTCAATGCCACGTTTTTTATTTATGGTTTATTTTAGTGTTGTTAATAGCTATAATAGTTGAAGCCAGATTTATTGATGTAGATAATTACAATTTAACTGTGTTTTTATTAATAATCTTTTCAATCTTGCTATTTCTGGGGAAGTTTCTTTTTCAATAATCCGTTAGAATTACTTAGGAATATTGCTAAGGATATTGAATGGTGGGATAAACAATATAAAATTACGACGCCTGTTTTTCTTCCAAATTTTGATGCGGACTCGGCCGGATTATGCTTTATATTCACGTTTACCACATGCCCATGATTAGCATGTTTTTTATTAACTTTACTAGCCATTTTATATGATATAATATTAAATGATCTGATATTTCCATAGTTACCCCCATATAATTTTTAACAAACTTAATTTCTTTGTTATATATGCTTCATTATAGTATTGCTTGTTTTTATAAATTAACGTTCATTAAAAGATAGATTTAATATTCTTTTGGAAATACTCGAGACAAGAGCGTTATTCATCGATTGCGGATTGTTTGTATTGTTATCAATATAGTAAAACATGTGATTCGGTTTGTGGTGTTGTTCATATTTTTATCATTTAAATTTAGTGTAATCTAAAAAAATACTATTTTATTGTTTATATCTACGGTTTATTGTTTATATCTATAGTTATCTTAAGATCCAATTCACCGAAGAACTTATGTAAATCTGTTTTCTTTCTCTCTAAATTCCTAACATAAAATTATGCATCACCGCTGTACAAACCTTCGCGCATACCCGGTACTTCCTTATAGATTTATTTCAATATATGAAGTCCAACTAAATCAGTGACTTGTGCTGAGTCGAGGTCCCATAGTAACGTCAAAATAAGATTCCCTATTCTTCATAGTTTATAGTTTATTATCGTATAGTATTAATGTTCTCCTAGATAATATAATACAACCTATTTCTAGTTCCGTTATGTTCGTTTAATTTTAGCCATATCAAGGGGGTTATCTAAGAAAGAAGAGGGAATCTAAGAGTAATATCAGACATGATGAATTTACTGTTCTTAACTATCCTAACATATTTAAACCAAATGAGTACTTCCTCAGAGGATGACTATGATTTATGAATTACTTTAAATTTAATTGTAGTCAGAATCCCATCTGAATCCTTTCACTGATTATATTTGTGTTCGATACTCAAGGACAGATTAATCTGATACTAGGATCATTATTGAAATCTGCTTTGTGGTTTTTAAGCGTGAACCTATGAGGTTTAAGAGTGTATACTTCAATGTTCTTATAAACACTAATTCCAGAAACTATCGCAAATGCTGCAGAATTAATTATAGTGCAACCTCATAGTGTTCATGGAGTTCTTTCATAATTAAATAGTTTTAAGTTTCAAAAGTCATGCTATACATGTTCATAGTCTTATCCGCTGGAACTATGAATTTATCTACAGAATATATTATCCTATATAGTGATAAATATATTAGCCCTTGTGGTAGCAACGGTTTCAAAGAAAAAAGTAAAGTTTTAAAGTTGGTAGATCAAAGTAGGTTGACGAGGAAAATCGCTACTCTCCCATCATCGGTGAATATCCGAACATTTTCTATTTCCGGTTATCAACTTTTACATGTATTTTTCTATACAGACACACATACACACATTTTTCTATACATGATATTCTACAATGGTCAGTTGATTAGCACTATTGATTCCAACGGTTTCAAAGTAGGTCGTAAATCCGGTTCATTGGTTGAGGAAAATCGCTTCCGTCTTATCATCTGTCAGCAGGTTAACCTATTAATTTTCTATTTTACATTAATTTTTCTACACACACAGACATTTGTTTTTTTTTAATTACCTACTAGACACCATCCTCGAGTGTCTTCGGTATAAGGGTTTGTCAGGACAACCTGATATGAGGACACTTCACCTTACAAGTAAACTCTGACCAAGTATTCAAAATAACGATACGGCTATACACTGGCTTATACGAGGAATGATGCACCGTCTCATAGTGATGTTACTTCAAGTAACAGCACTTAGCTGGATACTCCATCAGACAAGTTTAATTCTTGTCCTGAATCCGGTAAAACCAAGAGACCACAAGAAAGATATAATATAACATAGTTAACTGGTCAATTGTGGAGATGAAAATTAATGTCCGTAAGTTTTTTACTAACTCAACGTTGGAGAGCTAACAGAAGAACTTTAATGGAATATTCGAATATCTATGTATCTCATATAGAGATCAAGTGTTAGCCCCAGAAATGGACTCCTTGACTTCTCAGAACTTGGACTGAAATAAAATGAAACATATATATATAAATATATATATAAATATTATTTTTCTTTTGCCCCTATCTTCTCTCTAGTTTCTCCTTCTTTTTTATATTACTATGTACATTTGAAATTACAGATGTATTTATGCATACGTATATGTATTAATATATATATATATATATATATATATATATATATATATATATATGTTTAATTATGTGCTGACATTTTGCACACTTATTTCTGACACTTTACATATTTGCATATATTTCCCTCCATTCAAACCCTACCACTATATATATTCCCCAGTTATATGACCTTCCCGTCTTTTATCATTTTTAGCACACTTTTCATCCGCTCTTGAAAAAGCCCACATCAAATCGGGCGAAACGTTGAGCTTATGGGTCTTCCACTGTTCTATTTTTAATTTCATATATATATGTATATATATATATATATATATATATATATATATATATATATATATATATATATAGTGAATGCTTTTATTCAAACATGTACAAGGTCTGCTACACTGGCATGTCGATGTTATCGATCTACAGCTCTCAAGAGCTGAGGTCTCATCAGGCAGAGAATTATTTTTTGATCCAACTTGGTTGCTGAATTCAAACCCGGTTTGATTTTACCCTACCTGGATTAATATATATATATATATATATATATATATATATATATATATATATATATATATATATATATATATATATATATATATAGTCTCGGAAGTTTCTCAACCATTAAGACTATATTTAAAAAAAAAAAACTTTTAGTCCCAAGTCTTTCAGTGGAAAATCACTCATGTAAGTCAATTTATTTGTTACAGTTATTATATTAGTTTGTTCTTAACACTATTTTAAGGAATCATCAGTTGTTTACCATGAAAAACTGTTTCGGGAATTAAAAACAAGACAGTATTTAATTTCATGGCTTCCCAGCAGAGTTGATCAGACCCCACTTCCCTTAAAAGACAAAAACATAAACGTTCCTTATACTAAATCTACGTTTTGTTCCATATAAATGTTTTGCTAACTTATATTAGTTATTTAAAAAAAAAAATCCCTTACCTGTGCTGTTCGTCTGTCTAATAAAATTTATCCGTTACTTACAAAAATGTTGCTGCATTTTAAAGTGTTTGGACGAATCCATTACACTATTATTTAGGTGATTAATGTATTATTTTTAGTTTGATATTATAAATATAAAAAATATCAACACATCAAAAAATAAAAAATAAATAAATAAATATGTATATATATATATATATATATATATATATATACATATTTATTTATTTTTTTTTTATTTTTTATTATATACATACATATATATACTTTTAGTCCCTACTTATCTCCCTCCTCCTCCTTTGTTGTCCATCTCCCCGTTGTCGTCAACCTCAAATAAATAATCTTCCTTGTTCACTTACAGTTTTTCTAATCTGCGTTCACAAGCCAACTGTCGATTTGTTTCCTTTTCTCAGTGTTTCAAATCGGCGTTTATAAGCTAACCGTTAATTTTTTTTCTCTTTTTCTTCTTTGCCCACTCCTAGTGTTTAAAATCGGCGTTCATAACTGTCGATTTTTTCTCTTTCTTCTTCTTCTTCTTTAACATTTCTTTCTTTCTACTGTATTTTTATTGTTTTTCTTTTTCTCATTATAATTAGTATATGTGTTATATATACGTTTATACATATTCTACATTATTTTTATTTATATATCCTATGATTGATTCTATCAGTTTATAAGATTAATTTGATTAATTTGATATATATATATAGAGAGAGAGAGAGAGAGAGAGAGAAAGAGAGAGAGAGAGAGAGTCATCCAGAGAACGGCTGATTCTCTGTATCTCAGCTCTTCAGTGCGGCTAGACTAGCACCCCTTTCTATGCGATGGATCTGAACCTTTAACTGTCTAGTTGATAGTTGGCAGCTCTTACCAGTAGGCTACGGGAGAAGCGCTCGTAAATGGTATCTACAACAGTGAATTTATATAAACATTGACCGCCGCTTTACAGTGCTCAATTTATTTATTTACAAAGAGCTTTGCATTACGCTAGGAAGCAGCAGACGACATCACTTTACAATAGTGCTCGATCCGGGAAGAGAGGCTTATATATTCATCCACTGACAAACTGTTTCACTGTATCACAGCTCTGCAAGACTAGAACATTTCCACGCCAGGCATCGAACCTTCAACCATCTAGTTAATAGTCGGCAGCTCTTAACAGTAGGCTACGGGAGAAGCACACGCAAATGATATCTACAATGTCTGGTAGATGAAAATGTTCAGTGATAAATCGATTAGTCCTAGTGATATTAGCGGTTTCAAAGAAGGTGCTAATTCCGGCCCGTTGGGCGAAAGAAAGTCGCTAGCGGCTTTACCATCGGTCAGCAGACTAAGATTAGTTCCCGACTAGATAAACATTTTCTTATATCGTTATTCGTAATCGAAAGCAGAAAGAATGAATGTACGCCGAAGACAATATGATCAATCAACTATATCTTTTATTCTCGACATAGAAGTAGGGGTGGGACGTAATGGGTGAAAATTTCAGATTCATGCGAGTAGCATTTTTTTGTATTCATTTATACATAAATAACAGTAAACAATCAAACATTTTGAAAATTTTGCAAAATTCAGAAGGTGCAGGCCACTAGATTTTGGCTATTTTACATTCATGAAAACCCTTTCACAGCCTGAAAATGGTCCTAAACTAAAGTACTATATCAGATTTAACCATCTATATCCATTCATAGCCTTTGAGGATGTTTTAGGACCTGCAATGTCGCATGAAACCACTTTTTTCCCGTGGAGCCCTAACGGCTATTTTTGGCCTGCACTTTCTAAATTTTGCAAAATTTTTAAAATGTTTGATTGTTTCAACCAGCAATTCTATGTAGAAGCTTCTCGACATAGATTGCATTATAATACACTATGTACACATGTTTATAGTCATTCAGTTCGTGAGGGGTGGTTTTATCACTCCATATTAAACGTGATACACCAACAGGCTGAACAAACAGACTGACAACAGACAGCGCATAAGACAATCTATTTGAAAGCTATACGTAACACACAAATGAGAATCCCATTTGAACCGTAAACGGGACTGATCAAACGCTGAACAAAGAAGATGTTCGTTCAACATGTGCGGGTAGCGATGGAAATGTTATTTCAAACTTAAACCTGGTAGATAGACGGGCGAAACAGAACGAGCGACCGACAGAGCCTCTGAGAGTGATTCGTGGACGCATAACCGACGGACGGAACCGACCTTTTTATAGGGACTCCTGGAAGCATCCAAATGTCTTGTCTGATTGACTGTAATTTGAAACAGGATCTTCCAGGTAAAAACGGTTAAGTCCATGTTTATTGCTTCTTCGCATATGAGAATTCCTGGAGGAAATAAGGAATTCCAATAAAGAGTATTTGAGATTGAAAATAATACTTTTAATGTATCGATCACGTGACAACAGGTTCGAAACTGAAAGAGGTGAAATTCTACGGAAACAAAAAAAAACCCGGCATTCAAATGATTATTTATCTTATGGTATATTTATATACATATTTTTTTTCACTGCTTGAAACTGCCTTCCCTTTCTATTGTTACCGTTTAGACAGGAGATAATATCTCCTTCTCTCCCCCCTCTCTCTCTCTCTCTCTCTCTCTCTCTCTCTCTCTCTCTCTATATATATATATATATATATATATATATATATATATATATATATTATGTGTGTGTATATCTATGTATGTATACATGTGTATATTCATGTATAGATTTGTATATATATACTATACTAAAGCGTGAAAAGTGGGGATATATAATTAAACGCTTGGTAATTGTTGGTGGTTTTTATTTTTATTCTTATCCTTACGTTGATTTAATATTCTGAAGATATTTATTTATAATTTATTTATTTATATGTATTTCTTTGGGAAGTCTTCTTAATGACGTGTATTTGTAGATATGTATATATGTACGTATGAGTATATATATATATATATATATATATATATATATATATATATGTGTGTGTGTGTGTGTGTATGTGTGTTAGCGTGGATGTATATTTCAGCATCTGTATATATATATATATATATATATATATGTGTGTGTGTGTGTATGTGTGTTAGCGTGGATGTATATTTCAGCATCTGTATATATATATATATATATATATATATATATATATATATATATAGAACAGTTTTTTTTATTATATTCCAATAACCATGGTTTGTTTTATTACTTTTATTTTTATTTTTTTCACATTTCCAAAAATTCCAAATTTCTGTGAGATATATTTAACGGTCCGTTTCATTTGTTTTGTGCCAAACAACATTTGTATGTCAATATCGTCTCTGCAACACTACAAAATCATCTGAAAAAGTTCACAAATAATAAGAGTTCTTAGATTAGAGTGTCTTGAAAAACACCCACATCATACATCAGTTTCATTTTAAGGTGAAAATAAACAAAAGAACAAACAAAAATTTTAGAGCAAACACTCACATGTGTATGATCAAACTAATCAGCCATTATATATATATATATATATATATATATATATATATATATATAATAAATATGAAACTAAAAGTAAACTTTTAGTAGAAAGAACCTATAGTGAAATGGTAAAAGCTCAATATACGAGATAGAGCAATTATAAAGATAGATGGACGAAGAGTGATAAACATGCACGGATGTCCAAATGTATATCAAACTTCGATTGTTCAATGCAAGGTATATTCTGTAATAAAATTATATTTATTATTCTTTCCTTAAGCCAAGGCTTTTAAAAGATCGAGATCTTATCATCAGAGGAATTATACATATAGATAAGTTGGCAATAGAAAAGCCAAAATTCAACATTTGAAAACATATTTAAAAAAATGATGGATGAAAAAAGTTCGTGTAAAAAGACCTTATCGGCGGACAATTACCACCTGGACAAACCCAATATCGTTTTCCGGAGCTTCTACTCAAGACTCACTAAACATCTATCTCCTTTACCTTTCATATACAAAGTGACGTCATATCTGCTTGATTACCTGCTCCCACGCTGCTTCAATGTTCGCCACGGTTTCAGTGCGTTGACCTTTGCTGATCCTTTGGATGTGACTTTTCCTGTCACTCTCGACAAAGTCACTGCCTTAGCCTTACACAAATTACACATTAATTAATCAACTCGTTCAATATCTAACACTGGCAGACGCACCAAGACATATCAAGACACACTAGATTATAATTCTTATTCAGTATCCTGCTTCTTCGATCAACCCGGATCATCTTGTTACACAAAGTGTAGTCGTGTTCTATATAGAGATAGAGATAACCCATACGGACATACCCCGTCAACCATACCTAATAACCCGTCGCAAATGACTTTGAGAGAACTTTGCTGCCAAGTAATATTAAACACAAGACGAATTAGACTGAAACATATACTTTCACTTGTAGAAGGTTATATGTCGAAGGGCATTAAATAGAGTTAATCAATTCAGTTTTCATGTAATCTCCGCTGCCGGAAAATACTTTCTACACGAAGGTTGGTTGTCGCAACTAATTTCTTAAAATAACCAATTTAATGATATCAGCTTGTGGAACATTCTCATCAATTTTCAGAGTAATTCGCATAATGTTCGTGTTAGACGCATGATTGATTTTTTTCGTGGTCACATCGAATAAAGCGAAACTCAAAGTGCCTTGATTTTAAAAATAGTTGAACGCGTGATGATCAGGAGACGCTCAACTCCCTAAGTCCAATTTTTCTTCACCGTGTTAAGGGTGGTGGCAACGTGATAGTGTCAAAGCTAACCGGTTAACGGGGTTTTTGTGAAAATCCAGAAAGGGTCGCCACCAGGATCCGTCGCTTTCTTGTCGTCTCTGCCTCTGCATGTGGCAAGCAAAGAGGTGTAGGCACGGAACCGTAAATCAATGCAGTAGAGGTTGCAAAGTTGTTTCTGTGCCATTCCATTGTATTTTCGGGGCGGAACCTTCCTCGACTTCACATTCAAACACTGAGCTTTTGTTGGGGATAAACACCTGCAGGTTAATGAATAGCTACGACCATCGAGGATGGCATTATGCAGAGCAGACAAGCCGAAGAACAATCTTGTATGCAGAATTCCGAAGAAACAAACAAACTTTCTAGAAAGACATCGGGTACTAAGAGGATGGTTGCCAACATCCTAAGTGAAAGTGCTTATCTGGTACGAACTGGATTTGAACTTGGTACACCAAGGTTGTCAGTCCGTGTCTTTAATCACTTAGCCACAGTCAACTCCTAGTTAAGGTGTGATTTGATTAAATTATTTGTGACGAAGAGACGGTCGGGTTCCTCTTGGAGTAGTGGAAGAAGGTAACCCCAGTAGCGATTCCGATTTCGTTTGCATTGTTCCCAGTGAACAATCTACTCAGCTCAGGTGTGTATATTTTAGATTACTTTTTGTGCTAGCTTACTGTATTTACTTACAATGTGGAACAACACCGTTTCGCTTCTTTGTCCACCAAATACCCTTTATTTACTTACATCTTATCTACTTTGGCTTTGATGTAGTTGATTGATGTCGCGTTGTTTGGTGCGTCTCTCAGTAGCGATTATGTTTCTCTTTTGAAGAGTCTTTTTTCGCATCCATGTCCCAGTTTTCTCGTTCGCAATTTCTTTTGTTCGTATAATAAATAGTCGATGCAGTTGCTTCGCTTCCGATTTTTTTCCTTTTCTCGTTTTCTTGTTTCCCCTTTCCCGTTTCACCGTTTTCTGTATCATTCGTCTTGGAATTATTACCATTTTCATATTTTAAGACTTTTATATTGTCATATTCTATGGAAAACCTGGAAAGCTGCTTTACCATCTTGAGAAACTGTTACTAGCTACAAAAACTGTCATATCAATAAGCAATCACACTATATTTGCATAACCTTTGACCACTATGTCCGGTCGATTAGATTTGACTGTTCCGTCATAGTGTTAAATATTCTAAGTTTTTGTACGACTACTACTAATAATCATAAACATGTTAATAATAATAATAATAATAATAATAATAATAATAATAATAATAATAATAATAATAATAATAATAATAATAATAATAATGATTATAATTATAATAATAAAATAATAATAATAAAATAATAATAATGATAATAAAATAATAATAATTATAAAATAATAATGATGATAATAAAATAATAATAATCTCAAAAGATCTACTGAGAATATCGTAATGGCAGCCCATGAACAAGCAACTCGCACTAGGTCAATCAAACACTACATCGATAAAACTGCAGAATCGCCGATGTGCAGATTGTGTAATGCAAGGGAAACAACCCAAGCTTATATTATCATATGCTAGCACAGCGTCAATATAAAAAATGGAGACACGACAAAGTCGCTCAGGTACTATACTGGAATATATGCAAACTCTATGAATTGTACCACGATGAAAAATGGTATGAGCAGAAGCCAGAATTGGTACAGTAGAACAATAATGTTAAACTCCTTTGGGGAAGGCGCATACAAATTGATGAGGTTCCAAAGCCGACTTAATCTTTCTAAACAAAAACAAGATAACTTGTTTAATCATTTGCATAACCTGCCTATCGATACTAAACTTAGGAGAAAGAACAGGAAAAAATAAATATAAACATCTAAATTGGGAATTAGTTAGACTACGGAAATGTAAAGAAGTCAATGTGATTCCCGTTGTAATTGGATCGCTTGGGACCATAACTAAACTCCACGATAAATGATTTAAACAGATTGACGAAACAATTTCTTTTCCAATTTTGCAAAAGGCTTCTCTGTTAGGAACGGCCAAAGTGTTAAGATACAGCTTGAATGTCTAAAGTTAAAGTAATTGACCTGATGTTAAAACAAATCCAACTACAAACATCCAAAAGTTAAGACTACTACGAAATAATAATAATAATAATAATAATAATAATAATAATTATAATAATAATGAAAACATAAATAACACCACCACATGAACTGAAATTGCAAGACATTTTATAAACTTCCATCAACCACACAACATTGTAGAGAATGGGTCAAGGAGCATGGAAAAACCGAAGAGAGAGAGAGAGAGAGGGAGAGAGAGGGAGAGAGAGAGAGAAAGAACACCACCTAGACCTTCACTTGAAGGGTGCAGAGGGTACTAGGATCTGGGGGGGGGGGGGTTATTGCCACCCAAATCCCAGAGATGACCAATGATCGTTGCCAGCGAGAAATCGATGCTATACGATTTTTGCGATAACACAAAATCATTTGCAATGGTTATCGAAAAAGTGGAGAATACTGAAAATCTGGGGAGACTTGTTGTCACTCAGACTTCATGGAACGCCACCAGTTATTGTCAGTGCACAATCAATGATGATGACCTGTAGTAAGTAGTAATAGTAGTAGTAGTAGTAGTAGTTATTGGCGGTCAGAATAGAACTATCATCATCAAACACATGTGGATAGAAAGATCTAGTGCCAACCCCAGTTCACTGGCATAAGAAAAATCATCATCATTATTTATTTTTTAAATTTATTATTATTATTATTATTATTATTATTATTATTATTATTATTATTATTATTATTATTATTATTATTATTATTTACTCACTAGAAATTTGTCACACGAGACAATATCAGTGATTTCTCATTGCCAATAACGAATAAGAGTCATGAAGCGTTAAATTGATATCAACCATTTCTTTTGTAGGAAGGTATGGATGCGACGCGAACGAAGGTAAAAAGTACTAGCCTGTATAAGCTACTCTCTTCCCTTTCCCCATTCCATTAGCTTACCTTTTTCTTTTCATTTCTTCAACTCTGTATCAAATGGAAATCATTTGCTTTGTGCTACGTCCGCTACTGAAATAAAGGAAAACATCACATAGAGTTTTTAACTCGCCATTTTTAAAACAATGAAATTGATTCCCGCTCGTTTGAAACAATAAATATAGTGATCCTGTATCAAATACCAATCTCTAATAAAATCAATCAACTCGAAAACTAAAATCTCATGGAGGAGAAGAGAGAGAGAGAGAGAGAGAGAGAAAGAGAGAGAGAGAGAGAGAGAGAGAGAAAGTGAGAGAGTCCAACAAAGTCAGAAGATAGAACATGACATTACTCGCATCCCCACCTTGCACTTCCAGGCCAGGGAAGGCAAATGAATACTCAACTCACACATAGTAAAGTGCACACATATCTACACACTAGCAAAAGCCCGTATCCGTACGATATCTCCAGAAGTCACACACGCATAGTCACACTGACAGAAAACAAACATATAGACATACACACTTTTAAGACTTGTTTCTTCTTTCACACTTCGAACGTTCTAAAAACACGAGAACATTTAACTTTTCGAACAGCCGATTTAATCACTCAAAATATCTTTCACATAACTGTAAATTTTCTAATATATCACATGTTTTTAGTGTTATGGTGATTTACCCTATTCTGCAACTTCCTTGACTCTAACTAACGCTATGAATAATGGATACACAGAGACTAGCTTTGTCGAATCTAGAAGCATTCTCTGGAAACCCATTACTTCTGTACTTTCTGTAAATACATATTCCTGTTAACTACATCGTTGTTGTCTTATTTATTGTCTACCTTTCAATGCCAGAACACATAATAACATAAAAATATTAAACAAATATATATTTTTTAAACTAAGTGACCATATTTTTTAATAGTCCGCTAAAAATAGACATAAAAGGGGTTTCAGCATTAATTCAAAACGAATAATTTTTGCTTAAAAGAATAATTTCTAATAATGAGGAGATTGAATTTTTAAAAAGAAAATAACATAACATAATGTTATAGTGATATACCCTATTCTGTCATTTGGACCCTTCCCGACACTATGAATAGTAATAACAGAGATACTTGCTATGACGAATTTAGAGGCAGTGTCTGGAAACTCATTACTTCTGTACTTTTGTTAAATACATACTCTTGTTAACTACCTCTTTGTTGTCTTATTTCTTTTCCCCTTCAAGACCACAAGCGTTCGTTAACCATGTTTCATCTCTTTCATTGACAACACTCTTTTGGTGAATTTAGCACTTGCTAAATGGTGACCCTTTTATCCACCATAATCTTTTTTGTTCATTTTTCTCATGTCGACACACATAACAATTTTAATTATCAGCCTAGGTCTGGGCACATTGCATAGACTCTACCTTCGTCTATGCCCTATTCGGTTAAGATCAAAGTGTAGTATCTGTTGCGATAGATATTACACCTCATAGACAGGTACCGTTTTGGCCTTCGGGCATTGATTCCGCCGGTCTGTTGTTTTGCCCTGTGCAGTTCTAGAAGGTCCATCCTCACCCTTTGAGAAGGGGTTAGTTTATTGATAATCGCCTGAGACACCCCTACCGAGGAATGTCGACGGGGCTGCCCAGGCATTTTTTGACGGTCATAGTGCTCTTATTCCTCTGTGGGAGGGGTAGGTAAATACCATGTCCTAACCAAGGCAGGATTCACGCTACACTTTCTTACGTTAACATATTTCGCTCCAGAAAAGACATGAAGCCACTTGATGTGAGGATCTAATCATAATAATAAAAAGGGAGAAAAAGGTAAAATCACTTCAAGACAGGCTTTGTCTGTCTTGAAGTGATTTTACAAAGGCTGAAAGAAACCTCACCACTAGCGTTCAATTCCAGAGACATTAAAAAGGCTAGCCATAGAGTACGTCCTTCAAGAGTCAAATAGGGGAGGAAAGTGTAACAAGACTGGCTGACAAAAAATATATCCGATAACTAGTTAAGTGACTGACCAGAAACCGGTGTTTTATTGTGACAGCATCAGCAGAATGTAAGATTGATTGTTTTTAATCCTTGAAGAAGCAGCTGTATCGACATACCGTTTACTTATGTTGTTAAACAGTAATTAAGGTTGAAAAATTTGTTAAAATACTTGAAGAAATACAGACGCAGGAGAAGGAGAATGGTATAAAAATATAATTGTTTTCCTATCTCTGTAAAGCGAAGTTTAAGAATTTAAATGCCTAAAACGTAAATCAAAGTCAAATAGGCTATAAAATGAAATAAAATAAAGAAAAGTGAAAACTCTTATCATCCTACGAAATTTTCTTTAAACAATGGGCGACGGCCATGTCTCGTCTGCGACACGTCATCTCGCAGACAATTGATTAGAACAACAAAGTCACGTATTCTCTCGCGAGACTTTTGACTTTTTAATTTTCTTTCTACAGTTTCCACAGCCACTCTTGTCTGCAGACTGTTCCCTGTTGGGCATAAATAAAGAAACCGCATGAGCCAGAAAGAGAACAAGAACGAGGTGGGTGTGGAGGCGGTTGAGCGGCTGTGATTACGGAACGGAAGAGACAACCTAATGAAATTTGGGAAGACCCGCGAAAACTGTGTCCACACCAAGATGTGTGTCATTCATTTGTCTTTTGATCGCTGTCAACATTCGATGCACAACTTGCGCATGCGTAGATCATACTTTTTATCAGACTTGTAATTACCCAAACCCGGAAGTCCCGGATATTCACGTAAATTTGCAATAACATTAATAATGTCGTACGTCGAGATTGGCTTGTCGACAAAATCGTGTCACTATTCAATTCAAATGACGAACAGATCATTATATATAGAGGAAAGATCCCCGACAACGCTGATCAAAGTTGGAAGCTATCTGCTGTTCGGGTTTCGATTCTCGGCGTTATTATACTTGTCGTGTCTAACCACACTGATTACTCGTAAACGACAAACCAGCTGTCTGTAGATAAATTTGTTTTTTTTATCTACATATATATGCTCATTAGTTAAGGGTATAACATTCTAGTAGAATATATAACCGTTTATACTTAGCGTAAAATTATATTCTTTTATAAAACGAATAGAGTTCTCTTCGTCACTAGTAAATGTGATCAGCAAAAACCAAAGACAAGGCAGAGGAAGAAATGGACCACAAAGGAAATTAGACTAATAACGGAGTTTTTTGGTTGTTTTCTACTAAGGAGTCACCGCTTATCAAGGCCGAAAAGCCACTCGAGGATAAGGGTTAATGAGTGTCAGGTGGACGGTGAGAAAACATCGTAATAATTGATAATGATGGTAGAAGATTGGCAGAATTTTATTATTATTTGTGTTTATTGGATTTAAAAACGACAATGTTTTAGTCAGCTGGGAAGCAGCCCTGCGGTAAAAGCACCCCCACACATAGATGTTCCTTTACGCATGTAGAACATAATTCAGAAATTATGCTAATTGAAAATGTCGACAATGATATGACTCGTTTTGCTTTTCTTACTTTCTGACGACGTCACAATTCGATTTCTGATTTAACGAACGTGATTATTATAACGGGAAATTAATTGAGCTTGATTAAGAATTGTTTTGCGAAATCGAGATTTCGCATTAATTTCTAATTTTTATTGAATCCAATGTTATATTATTTTAAATCGTTTTAGTGGAGGTCAACTTGTATATTCGTCAGATGTAGACGTGTGTTTATGGTCTGAGTGGTGTAATTTTAGGAACTGGCTTATGTCTTGTGATGGTGAACATTCATCGTCTGATTATTTCCGTTGGCCGAATCAATTGACCTTCGACCGTAAACGGAAGGTTGACACGGACATATTCAATATAAAGGAAGAGAGAGAAAGAGAGACGAAGAGAGAGAGAGAGAGAGTAAGAAAGGGAGATGGAAAGAAAAAAAGAAGGTAAACAAATGCAGTCATTTAATCTGCTCGTTCAGCGATGAAAATTATATTTCAAACTTAGGCATGAAATAGAAAAGAAAATATTTAAAACTTAAGCGTACTAGATAAAAAGGAAAACTGTTTCAAACTAACGCCTGACAGTCAAAAGAAAATTCTATTTTCCACTTAAGTGTGACAGACGGAAGAAAATACTATTTCACAATTAAGCATGAGAAAGAAAAGAAAATGTTCTTTCAAACTTAAGCGTGACAGACGGAAGAAAATACTATTTCACACCAAAGCGTGATAGAAAAGAAAACAATTATTTCAACCTTAAGCTTCACAAAAGAAAATTCTATTTTCAACTTCAGCGTGACAGAAAAAGATACTCCTATCTTAAACTTAAACGTGACGAACAAAAAATGCTATTTGATACTAAAACGTCAAAAACAAAACAAAATGCAATTTTAAACTTCACCGTCACAAACAAAAGAAAATATTATTTTTAACTTAAGCGTGATACAAAATATACTCCTATTTCAAACTTAAATGTGACAGACAAAAGAAAATACTATTTTATGCACAAGCGTCAGAAACAAAAGAAAATGCTATTTTAACTTAAGCATGGCAGACGAAATATTCTCCTTTTTCAAACTAAAACTTGACAGACAAAACAAAATACTATTTTTGTTACAATAAAAGAAAATGCTATTTTAACTTAAGCGTGACAGACAAAAGATACTCCTACTTCAAACTGAAACGTGGCTTACACATCAAAATACTTTTTTATACCTAAGCGTCACAAACAAAAGAAAATAATATTTTAATTAAGGCGTGACAGACAAAAGATAGTTGCTTTTTTCAAACTTAAACGTAACAGACAAAACAAAGGCTATTTCAAACTTAATCATCACAGACAAAGGAAAATGCTATTTGAAATTCAAGCATGACAGACTAAAGAAAATGCTATTACAAACTTAAGCTTGACAGAGAAAAGAACATGTCAATTAAAATCTAAGCGTAACAGACAACTGAAAAGTCCATTTCAAGCTAAAACCGCACAGACAAAAATGCTATTTTAAACGTAAGCGTCACAGGTAAAAGTATATAGAATTTAAAACCGAAGCGAGAGAGAAAAAAATGCTATTTAAGATTTTTGGGTTACAGATAAAAAATATTATTTCAAACCTAAGCATGACGCACAAAAGAAAATACTATTTTATTCTTTATCACGGCAGAGGAAAGACAATGCTATATAAAAATTAAGCATGACAGGCAAAAGTATATAGAATTTAAAACAGAAGCGAGAGAGAAAAAATGCTATTTAAAATTTTTGGGTTACAGATAAACCTTAGAGTGATAGTAAATAGAAAATGCTATTTAAAACTTTACTCTGCTAGAAAAAAGAAACTTTTATTCAAAACTTGAGCGTGTCCGACCGACAGCCAATCTTTTTTATACGCGTTTACAAAATAATAAACAAAAACTAAAAATATAAAAAGAAAGGAAGAGAAATCGGAAAACAAAGTAATACAAAAAAAAAAAAAATCAAAAAGGGAAACGAAAGAGATGGAAATGGAAACAAGGAAAAGAAAGAAAGGTGAAGACAAATAAGAAGAAAAGAAAAAATAATAATAAAAAGTAAACAAGAAAAAAACATAATGGAAAAAAGAATAAAGAAAGAGAGAACAGCAAAAGAAAAGAGAAAGAGAGTTAGAATGTGATGAAAGAAAGAAAGAAAGACATTAAATAGAAAGAAACAGAAGCAACGTAAAGAACAAAGAAAACAGAAAGAAAAGGGTGAAGCTAAAAGAGAACAGCAAAGAAAATGACAGAAAGAAAGAACGAATGAAAGAAAACAGGAGCAATGGCTATAGAGAGAGAAAGAGAAAAATGAAAAGAAAACTTATTCTGTAAGACGAAAAAAGAGAAAAAAAGAGACAAGACGAAATTATTTTAAATTTGAAAAGTAAACAGAATGAAGAAAAAAAGATGGAAAATCTAGAAAAAAGAAATGAAAATAAAAATAGCAGAAAGGAACAAATAACGAATGAAAGAAAACAGGAGCAATGACTATAGAGAGAGAAAAAGAAAAATGAAAAAAAAACTTATTCTGTAAGAAGAAAAAAGAGAGAAAAAAAGAGGCAAGACGAAATTATTTTAAATTTGAAAAGTAAACAGAATAAAGAAAAAAAGAAGCAAAATCTAGAAAAAAGAAATGAAAATAAAAATGGCAGAAAGGAAGAAATAACGAATGAAAGAGGAAAAAAGAAACTAAAGAATACGAAATAGGAATAGCGAGAAAAATGTTGAGAAATGTGAAGAATCAATCGGTCAATAATGGCCACGACGCATGCGCGTAAAGTTAATCTGAAAATGTGGTCCGCGCCAGAAAACTTTCTCCAGGTTCATTTCTCTTGACCCGCTCTTATAAGATCTATCAGACAGAATTTATTTATGATTCGCAATGTTGATAAATTAGTCGAGGAATAAAGTTACCAACGCTTTGAACATGTTTTATTTTACATTTAAAAAACATATTGATAAAAAATGTTGTTATATGAAAAGGTCCACAAAGTGAGGATTGTGAATTAAAGAAATCAACTTAATTCTAGGTCGAGGAATAATGTTCAATGTGAAACAAAAATCGAAAGTAAACAACATACAAAAAAAAAAAGAATAAATAGACTGCATAATAAGTAGTGAAACCGTTGCTATAGCTTAGAGTTGCCTTATTCGCAACTATTGTTCAAAATATATGACTAAAAGAGGTATATATATTATGGATAATATTATACAGTGATAATTCGATTTCTTATATGATATCGGCGGTTTAAAGCAAGCGCTAGACCCGGCCCGTTGAGCTAGGAAAGTTACTGCAGCCATATCCTCAGTCGCTAGCTTTATATTTATATATATATATATATATATATATATATATATATATATATATATATATATATATAATAATCCAGGTAAAACATCCACAGGGTAGTAATCCAAAGAATTTAAACCGGGTTTATAAATTCAAATAGGGTTTATTATTTTTTATTCTTTATTCTTTATTTTATTCTATATCTTATATTTGGGTTTTGATTCTGATTTTAACATTTTGATTCTTAACGGTCTTAACCACGTGACTTCCCAAATTTTGAAATTTTAAATTTCTTTTTTTCTTCTTCTTTTTCTCCCAATTTCATTCTTTCCAAATATGATCTAATGTTAAGATCAGATTCTAACTCTGCCTGATGAGATCTCAGTTTATAATAACTGTTGATCGATAACATCGACATGCCAGTGTCGCAGATTTTGTACATGTCTGTGTAAATAAAAATAATCATATATATATATATATATATATATATACATATATATATATATATATATATATATATATATATATATATATATATATATATATATATATATATATATATATATAGGGCGACTTATAATGCCATTTTCTGCATCTTAATCACTTAGGAAGTGAGATAATCGAAATAATAGTAAGCAATAAACAACGAACGCTGCAATCACCAATAAAAATAATTACATAAAAATACATTAAATATTTAGGTGATAAAAATTGTACATATTTATAGACAGGGCGTCTTGGTCCAATGGTAAAGACGCTGGACTATAGACATCAATATCGAAGGTTTGATCCTTGTCTAAGTAAGCTATGCTGGTGACGGCTGTTAGCAAAAAACACGTGGATTACTTTTATGTACGTATAAAATTAATAAAATATATATATTATCTTATATATTATACGTCTTATAGAGTTAATGGCGACTAATAATGCAGTCTTCTGCATCTTAATCACCTAGGAGATAGACAATCGAAATAATAGTAAGAAAAAAATAACGAACGCTGCAATTACCAATTAAATTGGTATATATATATATATATATATATATATATATATATACTTAGGCAGCAATTCTTCGCTGATGCATGCTTGGTTAAACAACAGTGACAATTCCTGTTTGTTTCTTTTGTTATCAATCTTTTCAAGTTGTCAGACCAACGATCAAATGTTCCGTTCAAGTATGAACAGGAACCCGACAAAAGTGCAAACGTTTTCAACTCCCATGAGTTTTCATCAGGCACGTGGGGAGTTACGCAAATTAAAATTGGTGAATTTATTAAGAAGGTCGATTAAAACAATTTTTTTTTAATTTTAGTTTTTATTTATTTATTTGTTTTTAAATTTAAATTAATTTTTTTTTTATTAAACGCATTTTAGTATACTTTCGTACCCCCTCATATCGAGCTTGGTTGATGGTAGATTTGTTTCCTCGAATGAGTAAGGTTTCAATTATGGAGAGGCGCAGGTTTCAATTTGAGACAGCTAGGATGGCAGTGTTTTGTTTTTTTTTACTAATATCTTTCTTTTTTGGGGGTTTCATGTTCTACCAGATGTTGGTAAATAGCGCTATGAGGAGAAGAGAGATGGCATGTAATGAGGCGAGGGATACTAGTTCAAATCATACCCATATATGTATTGTTTGGGGAGAGACATTCTCCCATTGGGCATTTTAATACATACACAGCATTACTAGTTGTTAGTAAACTGCTATCCAACGTCAGGTTATTTCTTATTAAAAGTATCAATTAGTTGTTCTAGAATGTGTATAGTAAATAGTGAAACAGAGCTCATAGTTTTTGTCAGTTGCAGACATATATTTATGTATGATATTTTTTATTATTTTTTCATCTACTTGATAATTAGAGTGTATCTGGTTGCAATAATATAGATTCATAATTTTATTATTATTATTATTATTATTATTATTATTATTATTATTATTATTATTATTATTATTATTATTATTATTATCATTATCATTATTATTATTATAAGTGTTTTTTGTTATGGCGGCTACAGAGTGTTTAATTTGCTGATCGACGATATGGTTTGGGAAGTTATTATTAATTAGGGTTTATTTAATGTCGGCAAGTGCAGTGTAAAATATGTTATTGGTAGATGAGTTTCGTTTGGCTCGGTAGATGAGATTTTTCACTACGGCTATTTTATATCTATAAGGGCATTCACTTTTGAAGTTAAGCAAGCTTGAACCTTTACTTGTAATTTTTTTGTACGGGTATGTGATGAACTTATGTGTCAGCTTTTATTTCTATGTTGAGGAAAATAATTTTGTTGTTTATATTTATTTCGTGCCTGAAATTTAATACGGAATTATTTTTAAATGTATTTTTGATTAAGGTTAATTTATCTAAGTGTTCAGTTAATAGAAGGATGTGGTCGACGTACCTGACGTATATGGAGGGTTTAGAAATGCTATTAAATGTTTTAGTTTCTAGAATTCAAAGAAGAATGTCCCCAGAGCCGATCCCATTGAAACTCCGTCAACATGGATGCATACGGTTCACTTGGAGACGTAGAAGATGAACCTCAGTGGTACAGAAAATTAGAAATGTACGTAGGGTATTATGGTTTATCATGGTTTATCATGAGTGCGAGGAGAGTTGGATGATTTCTTTTATTATTTAATAAATATATATATACAAAAAATAATGATACGTCTTATTAAGGACGACTGAATGCAGTATTCTGCATGTTCTTAACTGCTTAGGAAGTGGAAAGATACTAAAAAACAAACTTGTTCTATCGCCAGTAAAAACAATAACAAAACTACGAAACTTGATAAGCGATAAAATCGTACATATTTGTGCAAGGCGACATAGCCGAGTAGTAAAGCATCAGACTATAAACATTTACACCGAGGGTTCGATCCTTATCCAGGGTAGCCATCCTTATGATAGCTAATAGCCAGAAACGCGTGTTCATGGATTTCTTTTATGTGCGTGTATATATATATATATATGTATATATATATGTATATATATATATATATATGTATATATATATATATATATGTATATATATATATATATATGTATATATATATATATACTAGCGGGGCTACCCGGCGTTGCTCGGGGTCATTAAAACATATAATTGAAGAAAAATCGTGTGTGTAACATCTTTATATACAAACTTCTATTTCTCCCCCCCCCCCTTCTCTATAGCCGTCTCTTTATCTTTCTACCTTTCTCTTCCCTGGTCGCCGCATTTCACCGCTACTTTCTAATTTTGCCTTTTGCGAAAGCTGTTCTTTCCCCACCATTTCTCCTACGTTGCCCAGGGCAATAGTATGATATATTTCTATAAAAAGTAACACCTCTATCTGCGCCTTCTATATAGGTACTTATCTCCACCCCGGTGTTCATGCTATATACGTATCTATCATCACCCCGGTGCGCATACTATATACGTACCTATCGCCGCCCCAGTTCACATACTATATACGTACCTATCGCCGCCCCAGTTCAGATACTATTTAAGTACCTATTGCCGCCCCAGTGCGAATGCTAAATAGTACCTATCGCCGCCCCGGTGTGCATGCTACATAAGTACCTATCGCTGCCCTAGTGGGAATAATTAATATGTACATATTGCCGCATTGGTGCGAATTTCTAAATACGTACCTATCACCACTTTGGTGCGAATGCTAAATACGTACCTATCGCCGGCCCGATGCGAATGCTAAATACGTACCTATAGCCGCCCTGGTGTGAATGCTAAATACGTACCTATAGCCGCCCCGGTGCGAATGCTAAATACGTACCTATCACCACCCTGGTGCGAATGCGAAATACATACCTTTCGCCGTTCTGGTGCACGTGCTATATACGTACCTATTGCCGCCCCGGTGCACGTGATATATATGTACTGATCGCCGCCTCGGTGCGCATGCTATGTACGTACTTATTGCTGCCCATGTGTACATGCTATATATGTAGCTATCGCCACCCCTGAATTCTGAATATGTACCTATCGCCGCCCCGGTGTGGAAGCTAAATACATACATATCGCCGCCCCGGTACGAATGCTAAATACATACATATCGCCGCCCCAGTGTGATTTCTAAATACGTACCTATCGCCGCTCTTGTGTGAATTCTAAATACGTACCTATCGCCGCCCCGGTGCGGAAGCTAAATACGTACATATCGCCACCCCGATGCGAATGCTAAATACATACCTATCGCCGCCCCGGTGCGAATGCTAAATACATACCTATCGCCGCCCCGGTGCGAATGCTAAATACATACCTATCGCCGCCCCGGTGTGAATGCTAAATACATATCTATCGCCGCCCCGGTGTGAATGCTAAATACATACCTATCGCCGCCCCGGGATGAATGCTAAATACATACATATCGCCGCCCCGGTGTGAATGCTAAATACGTACCTTTCGCCGCCCCGGTGCGCGTGCTATATACGTACCTATCGCTGCCCCGGTGCGCGTGCTATATATGATGGATCGCTGCCCCAGTGCGCATGCATAATACATACCTATCACGTACTTATTGCCGCCCATGTGCACATGCTATATACGTACCTATCACCACCGCTGAATGCAAAATAAGTACCTATCTCCGCCCAGGGATGAATGCTAAATACGTACATATTGCCGCCCAGGTGTTCATACACCATATGTACCTATCACTGCCCCAGTGCGAATACTAAATATGTACATATCGCCACCCCGGTGCGATTGCTGAATACATACCTATCGCAACCCCGGTGCGAATGCTAAATACGTAGCTATAGCCACCCCTATGCACTACTATATAGTACCTATTGCCACCCCGGTACACATACTATATATAAACCTATCGCCGGCCCGGTGTGCATACTATATTCGTACCTATCGCGGCTCTGGTGCGCATACTACATACTTACCTATCTCTGCAAGGGTACACATACTATATATGTACCAATCTCCAGCCCAGTTCGCATACGTAAGAACTTATATTTATTCGGCCCTGTCGTGTTAGAAAAACAAAATAGTGTTCATTTATGTATTGTCACTATCATAAATATAAATATTTTTAGTTACAAACAGAAAAAAATACATTTTTTTGCCTCCCCACAAGAAATTTTGTTTCTATCCTCCCATATACTTAGAAATATTTTTAATTTAAAGGAAAAAAAAAAGAAAATTTTTTGACCACCCTTACACCCAAAAAATTTTATGTTCATAGAAATATTTTTATTTTAAAAAAGAAAAAAAAAAATTTTTTTTAGCCCCCCCCCCGAAAATTTTTTTTTTCATTCTCCCCCATACACATAAATATTTTCAATGAAAAAGATAAAAGACAAAATAAATGTTTTGCCTTCCACCCAATTTTTTTTATACTCCCGATGCGCATGCTATATAGTATTTATTGCCGCCCATGTGCACATGCTATATACTTCCTATCGCCACCGCTGAATGCTAAATACGTATTTATTGATGTCGCGGTGCAAATGCTAAATAGGTTTTCAGCGTAGATGCTCTTAAAATATTATCCAAACCTATCACTACAGTAGCTCTATCTAGGACATTGAACAATTTTCTCCCGGACAACGCTGAGTACTTTAAAAATAAAAGAGGCCTCATGAGCACTACTGAAATAACTTAGGTATCCTCTCTCCTTCTGATCTGCCAAATAGTCCAAAGGGGAACGAAGATGGCATTAAAATATTTTCCAAACCTATCACTACAGTAGCTCTATCTAGGATATTGAGCACTTTTCTGCCGGACAACGCCGAGTACTTTGAAAATCAAAGACGTCTCCTGAGCACTACTGAAATAACTCTTATCGATTCCCCCATCCTTTTCAGCGTAGATGCTGTTAAAATATTATCCAAACCTATCACTACAGTAGCTCGATCAAGGACATTGAACACTTTTCTCCCGGACAACGCCAAATACTTTGAAAATCAAGGAGGCCTCCTGAGCACTACTGAAATCACTTAGGTATCCCTCCTTTTGATCTGCAAAATAGTCCAAAGGGGAACGAAGATGGCGTTAAAATATTTTCAAAACCTATCACTACAGTAGCTCTATCTAGGATATTGAGCACTTTTCTCCCGGACAACACCGAGTAATTTTTAAATCAAGGAGGCCTCATGAGCACTTCTTAAATAACTCTTATCGATTCCCCCATCCTTTTCAGCGTAGATACTGTTAAAATATTATCCTAACCTATCACTACAGTAGCTCTATCTAGGACATTCAGCAATTTTCTCCCGGACAACGCCGAGTACTTTGAAAATCAAGGAGGATTCCTGAGCACTACTGAAATCACTTAGTTATCCTCTCTCCTTCTGATCTACCAAATAGTCCAAAGGGGAACGAAGATAGCGTTAAAATATTTTCCAAACCTATCACTACAGTAGCTCTATCTAGGATATTGAGCACTTTTATCCCGGACAACGCCGAGTACTTTGATAATCAAAGACGCCTCCTGAGAACTACTGTAATAACTTATATCGATTCCCCCATCCTTTTCAGCGTAGATGCTGTTAAAATATTATCCAAACCTATCACTACAGTAGCTCTATCTAGGACATTGAGCAATTTTCTCCCGGACAACGCCGAGTACTTTGAAAATCAAAGAGGCCTCCTGAGGACTACTGAAATCACTTAGGTATGCTCTCTCCTTCTGATCTGCCAAATAGTCCAAAGGGGAACGAAGATGGCGTTAAAATATTTTCAAAACCTATCACTACAGTATCTCTATCTAGGACATTCAGCACTTTTCTCTCGGACAACGCCGAGTATTTGAAAATCAAAGACGTCTCCTGAGCACTACTGAAAAAACTCTTATCGATTCCCCCATCCTTTTCAGCGTAGATGCTGTTAAAATATTATCCAAACCTATCACTACAGTAGCTCTATCTAGGACATTGAGCACTTTTCTCCCGGACAATGCCGAGTACTTTGATAATCAAGGAGGCCTCCTGAGGACTACTGAAATCACATAGGTATCCTCTCTCCTTCTGATCTGCCAAATAGTCCAAAGGGGAACGAAGATAGCGTTAAAATATTTTCCAAACCTATCACTACAGTAGCTCTATCTAGGACATTGAGCGCTTTTCTCCCGGACAACGCCGAGTACTTTGATAACAAAGGAGGCCTCCTGAGGACTACTGAAATCACTTAGGTATCCCTCCTTTTGATCTGCCAAATAGTCCAAAGGGGAACGAAGATGGCTTTAAAATATTTTCCAAACCTATCACTACAGTAGCTCTATCTAGGACATTGAGCACTTTTCTCCCGGACAACGCCGAGTATTTGAAAATCAAAGAGGCCTCATGAGCACTACTGAAATAACTCTTATCGATCCCCCCATCCTTTTCAGCGTAGATGCTGTTAAGATATTATGCAAACCTATCTCTACAGTAGCTCTATCTAGGACATTGAGCACTTTTTACCCGGACAACGCCGAGTACTATGACCTGATATAACCGGACACAATATAGGGCAAGACCAGGTACATCCAGCAAGGGATTATTGGACAGGTGCGGATGTGATTGAGCAACCATTGTTTCACTACACACTTATAACGTAGGATTCCTATGTTGTTATTGATTTATCCGGACAGAAGTTATTGGATGATCTGATACAACCGGGCTGAATGTCGGGCAAGACCGGGTACATCCGGCAAGGGATTATGGGATGTTTACAGTGACTCTGCATTTTTATCGGATTAGTACATAAATACATTAGATTATTTCGAATTTACTACATATTAACGTTGAAAAAGTAGTGTAAAATACGAAAAAACTGCTACCTTTTGTCGGAAAGTGGTCCGGTTGACTGTCAGCGAGTGAATCGTTTTTCCATAAACTGGCGGAATGAAGCCAAGACGATTATGGAGTGCATAATCCAAACAGATACTACACTAAACAGAATTAGAGAAAAACGGCCTAGGGAGTTTTAAATTCATTGTTGCTCATCAAAAGTCATTAAAGAACTTGTTAAATAGTATTATACAATGTTTGTTCAAAGAAAATCATAGTTATTATTACTCGTTAATTTATTAATGTAATTTGAACAGTGTCTAGTGGATAGACCGCTGTTCAGGTGTAGATTGGTTATAAATAGTCCCTTTAAATCACATTAAATTTTTGAATTTCGGATGTTTCTCGGCCTTCACTTATCCCCGACCCCCCCTCCCCCTACATAACGGGCACTATGCCTAAGGTCTGGTGAGTTCCCAAGGTTTGTAAAATCTTCATCTGTAGATAAAGATGAGGGGTGTCCGAAGGAACTCACCTGCCTAAATAAATCGGCCTTTTGGCTAAGATCAAAGTGTAGTATCTGTTCTCGGCATTATTGCCTTGAGATCAAGTGTATATCTAGTCCTATCCGATAGGTGTCGATCTTACACTGTCGACTCAAAAATCAGATTATCTTTTTATTTTTTAATCCCTTTTCCTTTAGCTCACTTCCTCTCCCCTAAAGTACCGGTTGATATACCCCCAAGGTCGGGATCTGTCTCACCGACGACTCCCCCCAAATTTCGCCTGAGGCGCTGACACCGGCGAATACTGACACTCCCCCTCCCCCAAATTTCGCCTGCCTCACCGGCGTATGCCAATACGCCCCATCCCCAAATTTCGCCTGAGGCGCCCCACAGGCAATCGCTCATACCGCCGAATGCCGACATTTCCCTCCTCCCCTCCCCAGATTGGCCTGAGCCGCCGTATGCCGACATTCCCCCTCCCCAGATTTGGCCTGAGGCGCTCACACCGGCGAATGCCGACACTCCCCCTCCCCCAAATTTTCCCTTAGGCGTCCCACCGGTGCATGCTGATACCACCCCCCACCCCTCCCCCAAATTTCACCTGAAGCGCTCACACCGGCGAATGCCGACACCCCCCCGAAAGGAGGAGGGAATGCCTATCATGATAACAGAACGGCCATAGGGAGGGGGGGGGAATATTAGCGTCTATTAATAATTAAGAAAGAAAGTGTGGGAGGGAGCGGGAAAAAAGAAAGAAAGAAAAAAATGGTTGTAGTGTGAGTGAATTTCTTCCTGCCACTCTCTGACGTCAGGGTACCAACACATACTTCGTCAAGTGGCAGGGTACCCACACATACTTCGTCCGGTTGCAGGGTACTCACACATACTTCGTCATGTCGAAGTGTACCCACACATACTTCGTCAGGTCGCACGGTACCCACACATACTTTTTCCGGTCGCAGGGTACCCACACATACTTCGTCAGGTCGCAGGGTACCCAAACATACTTCGTCAGGTCGCATGGTACCCAGACATACTTCGTCCGGTCGCAGGGTACCCACACATACTTCGTCCGGTCGCAGGGTACAAACACATACTTTGTTAGGTCGCAGGGTACCCACACATACTTCGTCCGGTCGCAGGGTACCCACACATACTTCGTCCGGTCGCAGGGTACCAACACATACTTCGTCCGGTCGGAGGGTACCCACACATACTTCGTCCGGTCGCAGGGTACCCACACATAGTTCGTGCGGTCGCAGGGTACCCACACATACTTCGTGCGGTCGCAGGGTACCCACACATATTCGTGCGGTCGCAGGGTACCCACAAATATTTCGTGCGGTCGCAGGGTACGCACAAATATTTCGTACGGTCGCAGGGTACCTATACATCCTACGTGCGGTCGCAGGGTACCCACACATACTTCGTTCGGTCGCAGGGTACCCACACATACTTCGTGCGGTCGCAGGGTACCAACACATACTTCGTCAGGTCGCAGGGTACCCACACATACTTCGTCTGGTCGCAGGGTACCCACACATACTTCGTCTGGTCGCAGGGTACCTACACATAGTTCGTGCCGTCGCAGGGTACTCACACATATTTCGTATGGTCGCAGGGTACCCACACATTCTTAGTGCGGTCGCAGAGTACCAACACATACTTCGTCCGGTCGCAGGGTACCCACACATACTTCGTCCGGTCGCAGGGTACCCACAAATACTTCGTCCAGTCGCAGGGTACCCACACATACTTCGTGCGGTCGCAGGGTACCCACAAATATTTCGTTCGGTCACAGGGTACCCACACATACTTCGTGCGGCGCAGGATACCTATAAATACTTCTGGTCGTAGGGTACCCACACATACATTGTCCGGCTGCAGGGTACCCACAAATACTTTGTCCGGTCGAAGGGTACCCACACATATTCGTGCGGTCGCAGGGTACCCACACATACTTCGTCAGGTCGCAGGGTACCCACACATACTTCGTGCGGTCGCAGGGTACCTATACATCCTACGTGCGGTCGCAGGGTACCCACACAAACTTCGTCCGGTCGCAGGGTACCCACACATACTTCGTCAGGCAGCAGGGTACCCACACATACTTCGTGCGGTCGCAGGGTACCCACAAATACTTCGTTCGGTCGCAGGGTACCCACACATACTTCGTCGGTCGCAGGGTACCCACACATTCTTCATCCGGTCGCAGGGTACCCACACATACTTTGTCCGGTCGCAGGGTACCAACACATACTTCGTCCGGTCGCAGGGTACCCACAAATACTTCGTCCAGTCGCAGGGTACCCACACATACTTCGTCTGGTCGTAGGGTACCCACACATTCTTCGTCTGGTCGCAGGGTACCCACACATACTTCGTCCAGTCGCAGGGTACCCACACATACTTCGTCTGGTCGCAAGGTACCCACACATAGTTCGTGCGGTCGCAGGGTACCCACACATACTTTGTCCGGTCGCAGGGTACCCACACATACTTCGTCCGGTCGCAGGGTACCCACAAATACTTCGTCCATACTTTTTTTATACATATATAGAGTGGTTATGACTCAACGGGTCACTGTAAACGTTTACTTGTTAAATTCTTCTTTTTTTCTTTTTTTATACATATATAGAGTGGTTATGACTCAACGGGTCATTGTAAACGTGTACTTGTTAAACTCTTCTTTTTTCTTTTTTTATACATATATAGAGGTGTTATGACTCAACGGGTCACCGTAAACGTGTACTTGTTAAATTCTTCTTTTTTCTGTTTTTATACATATATAGAGTGGTTATGACTCAACGGGTCACTGTAAACGTGTACTTGTTAAATTCTTCTTTTTTCTGTTTTTATACATATATAGAGTGGTTATGACTCAACGGGTCACAGTAAACGTGTACTTGTAAAATTCTTCTTTTTTCTTTTTTTATACATATATAGAGTGGTTATGACTCAACGGGTCACTATAAACATGTTCTTGTTAAATTCTTCTTTTTTTCTTTTTTCTATACATATATAGAGTGGTTATGACTCAACGGGTCACTGTAAACGTTTACTTGTTAAATTCTTCTTTTTTTATACATATATAGAGTGGTTATGACTCAACGGGTCATTGTAAACGTGTACTTGTTAAATTCTTCTTTTTTCTTTTTTTATACATATATAGAGTGGTTATGACTCAACGGGTCACTATAAACATGTTCTTGTTAAATTCTTTTTTTCTTTTTTCTATACATATATAGAGTGGTTATGACTCAACGGGTCATTGTAAACGTGTACTTGTTAAATTCTTCTTTTTTCTGTTTTTATACATATATAGAGTGGTTATGACTCAACGGGTCACTGTAAACGTGTACTTGTTAAATTCTTCTTTTTTCTGTTTTTATACATATATAGAGTGGTTATGACTCAACGGGTCACTGTAAACGTGTACTTGTTAAATTCTTCTTTTTTTTTTTTCTATACATATATAGAGTGGTTATGACTCAACGGGTCACTGTAAACGTTTACTTGTTAAATTCTTTTTTTATACATATATAGAGTGGTTATGACTCAACGGGTCATTGTAAACGTGTACTTGTTAAATTCTTCTTTTTTCTTTTTTTATACATATATAGAGTGGTTATGACTCAACGGGTCACTGTAAACGTTTACTTGTTAAATTCTTCTTTTTTTGTTTTTTTATACATATATAGAGTGGTTATGACTCAACGGGTCATTGTAAACGTGTACTTGTTAAATTCTTCTTTTTTCTTTTTTTATACATATATAGAGTGGTTATGACTCAACGGGTCACTGTAAACGTGTACTTGTTAAATTCTTCTTTTTTCTGTTTTTATACATATATAGAGTGGTTATGACTCAACGGGTCACTGTAAACGTGTACTTGTTAAATTCTTCTTTTTTCTTTTTTTATACATATATAGAGTGGTTATGACTCAACGGGTCACTATAAACATGTTAGGTATTCAAATATTACTGTTTAATTCATAACGTTAAAAGGTAGTTTACAAAAGCAGATACTGAAAATGAGGGGGGGGGGCAAATTTTCAATTTGAATATTTCTTTAATTCATATCATTTTTATAAAATAAAAGGACATTCCCTGCTTTTAAATGCTAAAATTATTTGGTTTTCACACCAATATTCAAGCAAATCTTGCAAAAACGAGGAATTTTCAGTATATTCTTGTCTACGATCTTTGATACCAAACGCTCAAAAAACCGCTGAAGTTTTTGATCTAATTTTTTGCATGAGTATTTAATAGGTCTATATACAACTTTCGGAACGTGCCTTTTTTTAATATTTAAAAAAAAGTGTAAAATCGACCTACCCTATATATATATATATATATATATATATATATATATATATATATATATATATATATATATATATATATAATCCAGGTAAAACATCCACAGGGTAGTAATCCAAAGAATTTAAACCGGGTTTATAAATTCAAATAGGGTTTATTATTTTTTATTCTTTATTCTTTATTTTATTCTATATTTTATATTTGGGTTTTTATTCTGATTTTAACATTTTGATTCTTAATGGTCTCAACCACGTGACTTCCCAAATTTTGAAATTTTAAATTTCTCTTTTTCTTCTTTTTCTCCCCATTTCATTCTTTCCAAATATGATCTAATGTTAAGATCGGATTCTAACTCTCCCTGATGAGGTCTCAGTTAATAATAACTGTTGATCGATAACATCGACATGCCAGTGTCGCAGATTTTGTACATGTCTGTGTAAATAAAAATAATCATATATATATATATATATATATATATATATATATATATATATATATATATATATATATATATATTATAGGGCGACTTATAATGCCATTTTCTTCATCTTAATCACTTAGGAAGTGAGATAATCGAAATAATAGTAAGCAATAAACAACGAACGCTGCAATCACCAATAAAAATAATTACATAAAAATACATTAAATATTTAGGTGATAAAAATTGTACATATTTATAGACAGGGCGTCTTAGTCCAATGGTAAAGACGCTGGACTATAGACATCAATATCGAAGGTTTGATCCTTGTCTAAGTAAGCTATGCTGGTGACGGCTGTTAGCCCAAAACACGTGGATTACTTTTATGTACGTATAAAATTAATAAAATATATATATTAACGAAAATACGTCTTATAGAGTTAATGGCGACTAATAATGCAATCTTCTGCATCTTAATCACCTAGGAGATAGACAATCGAAATAATAGTAAGAAAAAAATAACGAACGCTGCAATTACCAATAAAAATAATTACATAAAAATACATATATATATATATATATATATATATATATATATGTATACTTAGGCAGCAATTCTTCGCTGATGCATGCTTGGTTAAACAACAGTGACAATCCCTGTTTGTTTCTTTTGTTATCAATCTTTTCAAGTTGTCAGACCAACGATCAAATGTTCCGTTCAAGTATGAACAGGAACTCGACAAAAGTGCAAACGTTTTCAACTCCCATGAGTTTTCATCAGGCACGTGAGGAGTTACGCAAATTAAAATTGGTGAATTTATTAAGAAGGTCGATTAAAACAATTTTTTAATTTTATTTTAGTTTTTATTTATTTATTTGTTTTTAAATTTAAATTTAATTTTTTTTTTATTAAACGCATTTTAGTATACTTTCTTACCCCCTCATATCGAGCTTGGTTGATGGTAGATTTGTTTCCTCGAATGAGTAAGGTTTCAATTATGGAGAGGCGCAGGTTGCAATTTGAGACAGCTAGGATGGCAGTGCTTTTTTTTTTTTACTAATATCTTTCTTTTTTGGGGGTGTCATTTTCTACCAGATGTTGGTAAATAGCGCTATGAGGAGAAGAGAGATGGCATGTAATGAGGCGAGGGATACTAGTTCAAATCATACCCATATATGTATTGTTTGGGGAGAGACATTCTCCCATTGGGCATTTTAATACATACACAGCATTACTAGTTGTTAGTAAACTGCTATCCAACATCAGGTTATTTCTTATTAAAAGTATTAATTAGTTGTTCTAGAATGTGTATAGTAAATAGTGAAACAGAGTTCATAGTTTTTGTCAGTTGCAGACATATATTTATGTATGATATTTTTTATTATTTTTGCATCTACTTGATAATTAGAGTGTATCTGGTTGCAATAATATAGATTCATAATTTTATTATTATTATTATTATTATTATTATTATTATTATTATTATTATTATTATTATTATTATTATTATTATCATTATCATTATTATTATTATTAGTGTTTTTTGTTATGGCGGCTACAGAGTGTTTAATTTGCTGATCGACGATATGGTTTAGGAAGTTATTATTAATTAGAGTTTATTTAATATCGACAAGTGCAGTGTAAAATATGTTATTGGTAGATGAGTTTCGTTTGGCTCGGTAGATGGATTTTTCACTACGGCTATTTTATATCTATAAGGGCATTCACTTTTGAAGTTGAGCAAGCTTGAACCTTTACTTGTAATTTTTTTGTACGGGTATGTGATGAACTTATGTGTTAGCTTTTATTTCTATGTCGAGGAAAATAATTTTGTTGTTTATATTTATTTCGTGCCTGAAATTTAATACGGAATTATTTTTAAATGTATTTTTGATTAAGGTTAATTTATCTAAGTGTTCAGTTAATAGAAGGATGTCGTCGACGTACCTGACGTATATGGAGGGTTTAGAAATGCTATTAAATGTTTTAGTTTCTAGAATTCAAAGAAGAATGGTCCCAGAGCCGATCCCATTGAACCTCCGTCAACATGGATGCATAAGGTTCACTTGGAGACGTAGAAGATGAACCTCAGTGGTACAGAAAATTAGAAATGTACGTAGGGTATTATGGTTTATCATGGTTTATCATGAGTGCGAGGAGAGTTGGATGATTTCTTTTATTATTTAATAAATATATATATACAAAAAATAATGATACGTCTGATTAAGGACGACTGAATGCAGTATTCTGCATGTTCTTAACTGCTTAGGAAGTGGAAAGATACTAAAAAACAAAACTGTTCTATCACCAGTAAAAACAATAACACAACTACGAAACTTGATAAGCGATAAAATCGTACATATTTGTGCAAGGCGACATAGCCGAGTAGTAAAGCATCAGACTATAAACATTTACACCGAGGGTTCGATCCTTATCCAGGGTAGCCATCCTTATGATAGCTAATAGCCAGAAACGCGTGTTTATGGATTTCTTTTATGTGCGTAAATTTATATATATATATATATATATATATATATATATATATATATATATATATATATATTCAAGCTTATTGCTATCATCAGTGTAGGAAGTGATAATTTCAGACGGTTGTAGAGCGCGAACCCAGTTCTCCAGAGTCAGCCTAGACTCTGCAAGCTATCTTAAGTTCTATTTATGCCTTTAGAGTCGCATATATATATATATATATATATATATATATATATATATATATATATATATATATATATATATATATATATATATATATAGAGAGAGAGAGAGAGAGAGAGAGAGAGAAAAAAAACTATCAAGTGCCAAAAATGGATATTACAATCTTTTATTACTAAAATTAACACAAGTAAAATAATGTTTACTTTCTTTCCCAAGAGTATACTCTAACCGGAAATGGCAGTAAACTATATCTTACCTGGTAGAGTTTGAGTAGGTGTGTTCGTATCAAGCCGAGGATACCTTCTCGACAACCAGTTCGACAGACGGTGAACCGTTGGGGTTACTTCCGAACCGGCTCTGTCAGACTGAGCTCGTGTTCTGCTCAGTCTCAGGATGTCTACTTTTCCAGGCTTTACCTGCCTAAATAACTTTTGGCTAAGATCAATGTGTAGTATCTGTTCCGATGGATACTGCACCCCATAGACTGGTATTGTCTTGGCCTTCGGGGCTTGATTCACGCCGGTCTATGGGTCTGTCCTGTGCAGTTCTAGGAGGTCCACCTCCCAGGCTTCGCCTCCCCTCTTTGGGGAGGAGTAAGTTTATTGCTTACTGCCTGAGGCGCCTCTACCGGGGAATGCCGACGAGGCTGCCCAGGCAATTTTTAAACCCCACTTTCCCAACCCAACCTTGGGTCACATCTTACTTGTGGGACTAAGATAAAAACTGGCATTGTGCCTAACTCCTGGAGAGTAGTAAATCAATACTCTTCCAGGCTTTACCTTCACTTTGATAAAGGGGTTAGTTCATTGCTAATCGAACTGCGACGCCCCTACCGGGGAAAGCCAACGGGGCTGCTCAGGTATATTTTGTAGGCCAGAGCGCACTAATCCTCATGCACTGTCTTTTAAAAACCACATGATCGTGTGGCTAACCTTCTTGAGAGGAGGTCAATACAATTGTATATCTGTTGATAATTTGCCATGTTCTAACGTGTCGAAACGTGAACTACTAAAACATCAGCATGAACTTTTCGGGCAGTCTGATGTATCGTTTTGCTTTCAATCGTCATACCGAAATGTTATTTCCGTCTATTCTATAAATACTCTAGGTGCTTCTGTATTATTGGAGCAATGAAATTTCCATTAATAATTTAGAAGAGTCTGTTGAAAGGGGAGATAATTCAAACTGTTGTTGTTGTAACCATAACACATAAGGAAAATCCAAATAATTAGTACGAAATAACTTTATAATTTAGAAAGCTATTTTTTACATGAGGAGATGGGGGTTGATTAACAATTCTGTTTATTAAATTGTTAGGTGAAAGTACAGAATAGTTAATCACCCCCCCCCCATCCCCATGTTAAGAATGGCCTTCTAAATTATAATGTTATTATTTCAGCCCGGACAGTAAACTGCATAAGTACTCTTTTAAAAATTTATTTTCTTACTAATTCTATGGATTTTCTTTATTGGGTATGGTTAGAACAACAACAACAAAAAAGTTTGAATTATCTCCCCTTTCAACTGACTTTTCTAAATTTAAGATGGAATTTCATCTGTCCCCAATGAATACAGAAGCACCGATTTTTTAAAATGTTACTTATTTATGTTTATTTATTTTTTTTTTTGGAAAAAAATGAAACAAAACATACCTTCCCTTCACCCTACCACTAACTCTAAGTCCGGGTGGCAAGATCTCTCCCCCAAAACCCTCGGAGTTAGGGTTAGTGGTAGGGCTGTTTTTGTTTTATCGACACATGAAAAAAAATGTCGGCCATCACCCCGGCCGCCATTTTGGTTTTTGTTTTCGTCTTTCTTATCGACACACAAACACCAAATTAAATTCTGAAATACATAATCTTACAAACAGTTTCCACACATTAAACGAATACAGGTCGGTAGAGAATTTAATTCTACTGCATTTGCTATAAATTATTTGTTGTTTTCATTTTTTGTTTACGAGTTATTGACTGTTAACTATTCTCAACTTTCATCTGTCATGCATAACTTATTAAACATTTTGCTTTTTTGACTATCTTGAAGCGGTTTGTTCTGAAAGAGGATGCTATTTTTTATTGATTGGTTTGATCTGGTTTTCGTAGCGGTGACAAGTTTTTTGCTTGGTATGTAGTAAACCATTAATATAAAAAAATTAAAAAAAAAAACGTCAGCAACATTTTTCTAAAATAAAAAAATGAAAATTTCATCTGCCCCAATAATACAAGAGCACCATACTCCAATAGAAACGGTTCTGAGAAGTTTACTCTTTGTTCCCATATTTTTAAACATTATAGCAGATTAGCTGGTATGTGTGTTCTTTTACAGTTAAAATTCCTAAATCTAATCCTAAGTTGTATCGTGATAGTTTCTTCTCTCGGGCGTCTGGCCGCCGATCGATTGTTTTGACAGCTTCTTATTTTCCCGCTATTTATAAACCTCAATATGTCAAATGCAATCTCTAGTCCTGAACTGTTTTTCATGTCTTGTCATTTGTTTTCGTTCTTAGTAACCCCTTCGCATCTTAAAAGCTTTTTTGCAAAGTTTATGGCAAAATGATCAGGGTGGGATAAAAAAAGAAAACAATTGATAACGAAAAATATGAAAATTATTTTGAGACGAAAGCAATGTAAAATATTAATTTCAAACATCATTTACTGTTTTTAAAACAGCACTATGTTAACGGTATATGTGTTATCTATTAATAATCGAGATTATGTATCAATCTGTCTGAAGCCGATACTATTATTAGTTTTGATCGCTCTCTTTTTATATCTACTTATCAGCTCCTATATATACCCATTCTAAAACGTCCCCAAACATCATGCGTCTTTTAAATTTACATAATTAATTTTTTTAAAGGTTCTAATAAATTAATTATCGCAAAAATACAATTATGATTGTTTTTTTTTTAGATTTCCACATGTATTTAAAATATTTTCTTCGATAATAATAATCTTAATAAAAAGTATAGATAGAATTAATTAAAGACATTGTTTCATTTAATCTATATAATTGAGTTACGTAATTAAATTAAATTGTAAAAGAATATGATAAAACAGCCGGCGTCCAATTCAACATTTTGTTACCCGCCCTCTGATTATTAAGTATAACGTTCTAATTTAAACGCACAGAAAGTTATATTTCAACAAAGAGATAGAACGAGAGAGAAAAAGAGAGAGAGACAGAGAGAAAGCGAGAAAAAGAGAGGAAGAGATAGAGAGATATGGACACAAGGTAGGGGCGCGTTATTTGATTTATAACATGTAAAACATTCTCTGAGATTTATCGTACGAGTCGCTCAAAAATTATATATTTACTTTGATTTTTTTTTATTTAAACGATTTGTTTTTTTGTTTTTTAAAATCTTATTAGAAATTATGTTTTAAATCACACATTTAATGTAATCAAATTGTTTAATTTAAAAAATAATTAATTTAACAATTACTATATTTATTGTAAAAAAGCAAACACTTCTTACTGCGCAATTAAAAAAAAATATGCGACCGGAGGGGGCATTTATTTGATAGTAGAGCTAAACACGGCGGACGAGATCTCGTGAATGACGTCACAGCGAGAGAGGAGAAAGTAATGGTCCGTCCTTTATCCAGTGTATATATCATGCGTATATGAAATAATTTTAATAATATAATAGATGTGTGCATAAATAAATACAATAATAAATATAAAAGATTTGTACATGAAACTTTGATGACTGATGAACAATTTGTAGTGAAATTTTAATTGTGACTGATTCACTAAACCTGTACGTAAAACCGCAAGAATTCATTAAAAATAAGCAGAAAGTAAAGCATAAAAAGTTGGTTGGTTGCATCCAATGTGAGATTACATATTAGACACCAAACAAAATAAATAATCAAATAGTGAATAAATTTGCCATTAAGCTTAATATATATAATTTGTCTTTTAGCAGATAACGCACTTCATTTATAGTTCTCGTTATTATCCGAATATTTATCCATTTTTACAATTATTGTGATTAATAACTATTGGATCACCAACAGATTCCGCCTCAAAACTAAAATTCCACCCATGAAAACGCCCGTTAAAATCCTTCACAATAGAGCAATTTCTTTAATATCTCAGGTTTATTTAAAAAGATTTCTTAGACAGTTCAAGAAGAGAAAAAAGCAATTATGACTGCGGAAGCTCTCTTGAAGAGACAATTTTCATGCAGTCACTATCAAGATAAATAACTCATGTACGGGTGTGTCTATACAACAAGGGCCCATGGAGTATTACTTACTCCTCTCCATGAGTTAGGCACAAGGCCAGTTTTATCTTACTCCCACAAGATGTGACCAAAGGTCGGGTCGGAAAAGTGGGGTTTGAAAAGCCAGCGCCCGAGAGGTGAGCACTCTGGCCATTCAAAATTGCCTGGGCAGCCCCGTCGGCATTCTCCGGTAGGGGCGCCCCAGGCAGTAAGCAATATACTTACTCCTCCCCAAAGAGGGGAGGCGAAGCCTGGGAGGGTGTACCTCCTAGAACTGCACAGGACAGACCCATAGACAGGCGTAAATCAAGCCCCGAAGGCCAAGACAATATCAGCATGGGGTGCAGTATCTATCGGAACAGATACTACACTTTGATCTTAGCCAAGGGCCCATGGAGTAATCGTAAACTTCAACGCTAAGGACAAAAGAATTCACCCGTTCAGTGCCAAGAAAGGAATGTGCCAATGTTATTGAAATTTTGCGCATCGTATCCACGTATGTTTGCAACGCAGAGGTGCATAGTTGGAGACTATCATCAAACGGTGATAAAACAAAGACTGTTGGACATTCTTGACTGAAACTTGGCGGACAAGCCAGGCATTGACTGACGTTCATTTGGAGCAAATATAATTGGCTTCTAGAAAAATTTGTGAGTCTTATTAACGATTCCATGGATAGCATTTTGGGCCACAATTTTTTTTGGGGGGGGGGGGGTCACCCTATAATCGTCTTGCCCCTGATATGTTGTTGAACGCTTGATTCGTTTAAATAGAACACGGGTTAAATAATTTGAAGCTGTTTACTTAAGTACAGTGGCTTTGTAAACTCCCCAATTTTAACCATACCATCATATTGTTTTGTTTGTGGTATGTTGTTAGAACCTTTGCTAGTCTAAGTAGGACTGGAGATAAATAATTTGCAAACCCACCAATTTCAACAATCATAAAGTGAAACTTTTGGTTTCGTTTGGTTGTTTTCTTTTACGGCATATGAACCCTTTTCGAGTTATTTAATGCCGAATCCGATCATTTTGGCAAAGGTTTTATGCTTCAAGTTCTTTATATGTTCAACTATTTATTCGTGGTGTTGGGTTTCGTTTGGTTGTTTTGTTTTACGGTATATGAACTAATTTCGGGTTATTTAATGCCGAATCCGGTCATTTTGGACAAAGGTTTTATGATTCAAGTTCTTTATATCTTTAAGTATTTATTCATGGTGTTTTGTTCGGTTGTCTTGTTTTACGGTATATCAACCTTTTTCGGGTTATTGAATGCTGAATCCGGTCATTTTGACAAAAAGTTTTAATGCTCCAAGTTTTTTTTTTAATATCTTAACGTATTTATTCAGTGTTTGCTTTGTTATTTTTTGCAGAGGAAATGTTTTTGTTTTTAATTCGCAGAACTTGATTGAGTTTTGCAAGTGGAAAAGAAAACAAATAACATTAATGTTTGGTGCATATTTGATCATGAAGCGGGTATCTTCAGAGAGTCTGATCTGGTAGCACCAGAGAAGCTTTTGGTGTTATTAATTAAGCTAGATAATCTTCAGATTAAACATGCACATCAGTTACGTGTGTAGTCAACATTTGCTGCTCTCTATAGTGAGCAATCAATTACTACTAAGATTGCCCTAACGAACCTTCGATATTCTTCAAATTCACTCCCAATTTTTTCGAATGCATTTATTTCAAAACCAACATTGTCAGCAACAGGATAGACAGTCCAATCTTTGATGCTTGAATAGTCCAGTGCAATGTTTACTCTTTTAGAGTATCGGAGTAGGGGGTTACTGTGATTTAGGGGTCATATTCATAGGTCGATTCAAAGTAGGAAACTGTGCAGCGACATACTTGTTCACATTACATTTACATTTCTACATGTTGCCACAGTCAGAGAAACATGGAGCAGGGACGGAATTCCAAAGGCAAGCGTTTCGAGGAAATATACTATTAGAGCAAAAAGCTTTTCGGAATCTGGAGACCTCTTCAGTGAAGGAACGGGGTTTTACTGGTTGTCGGGTTGGTCAGGGCTATTTACGTTAAGGGGGCACAAGTACAGCAAGTTCGTCGGAGCACATTCCATTGATGTACTTGTAAAATAATCACAGAGATGCAACATTGCGGCGATGGGATAGGGCTGAAAAGAGTCATTTTTCTCTAGAGAAATATTAGGTAGTGGTTGAATTAACATAGATTGAGGGGGTGGGGTCGAGAAAAATACACAGTTAGCTAAATCTGAGATCGATGACGTGTTCGGTTATTTATAAATTCCGGATAATTATAATAATTAAAACAGATTTATTTCACACGTAACTCAAGCTTAGAACTAAGGTATACTTTGTCATGTATTTTCTGTGATTGAAGTAAACACGAAAAAAAATCTTAGGGAAGCAAACGTGGATTGACTCGACTTTAGTATAATATATATATATATATATATATATATATATATATAGAGAGAGAGAGAGAGAGAGATAGAGAGAGAGAGAGAGACAGAGAGAGAGACTAGAATACCCGTCCCATGATGGATAAAATCAATTTCTTGAACAGAGCAGTTTTGCACACCTTTTATGTCCACTTACTAAGATTAAAATAAAAATATAATGATACAAAATCTTATATCTAGAATCCTTATTCTGATTTTGATCAAAATCCATTAGATTATTTTTATTCTAGAAATATCTAAAATTTGAAGTTTAAGCTTAAAGGGTTATTAAAAATAAATTGAAATTCATTGAATTTTGCTTAATTTGTGTCTAATTACTGGATCAAATGCAATGAAACTAAAATATTTGAATTTTCAAATGGAAGGTTGTGTCAATATTATGGCCACTAAAACCTTTTCAAAATACTCCAAGAAAATGACATTTTAAGAATATTTATTAATTCATGCCTAATTGCTATTGTTAAAATTATACAAAAAGCGGAGGTATTTCAATTTTCACGAAAGTATTCCTACCTCTTTTTAATTTGTGTATGAAACTTAGTTAAACTTAAAGTAGTCCTCATTTGGACCACTTACATCTAGTAGTTGTGTTCAAAATTCACAATGATCGGTTAATTAGTTTAGCATGGAATAATGTACATACAAATATATAAACATATAAACATACTTCACCTTTTAAAGATAGAGATTGAAGTTATCCTTTCGCGCTCGAAATTCTAAAAAGAAAACGTTTATAAACAAATAGACACAAAATTGCTCAATTATATATGTTGTGAAGTAGTCAAACAGTAAAAAGATGAAGTCAAGTCGAGGTTGGGTTAAGATAACAAGTGTATTAACATAAAAGGTACAACGGTAAGGAAACCGACTGGCACTCGGCTAGACAGTTACAATACTGTCCTTTTCTCTCCCTGGTGATTGTCTACTCGCACTATTTATAGTGAGAACCGGTGTAGTTTCTCTTCTGTTAGAACGGCCGGTGTAACAATATTTTTTTTTAATTTCATTTTAAAATTACATGCAAAACTATTGGCATTTCCGCCAAGATCTCCAATTTTATAACACATTATTTGTACCGTGACGAATATCATTATCATGGATATTGATTATTAGATTTATATAGACATTTCCACTCCATCTCTAACGCCAGACCTTGTCAAGTTTGTCTAGAAGAGAGTTTGCAGATCATTACATGTAAGAACCAAATACAATTAATTTATAAACAGAACCAATGTTTATCTAAGCGGAACCATAGGAGTATATTAAAAACTATGCACGTATATCAATATTATAGCTACGCTTTTAACAATGGAAAAAACTATTTTAAATTAAGACGTGACAGAAACACGAAAATGCTGTTTCAAACATACACACGATAGATCTATAAAAATACTATTCAAAACTTAAGAATGACAGACCAACGGAAATGCTATTTCAAACTTACGCATGACATATCGGCAAACATGATATTCAAGACTTAAGTGTGACAGACCAATGAAAATACTATTTCAAACTTACGCGTGACATATCTCCAAATATGATATTCAATACTTAATTGTGACAGACCAATGAAAATACTATTTCAAACTTACGCGTGACATATCTCCAAATATGATATTCAATACTTAATTGTGACAGACCAATGAAAATACTATTTCAAACTTACGCGTGACATATCTCCAAATATGATAATCAATACTTAATTGTGACAGACCAATGAAAATGCTATTTCAAACTTACGCGTGACATATCTCCAAATATGATAATCAATACTTAATTGTGACAGACCAATGAAAATGCTATTTCAAACTTACGCGTGACATATCTCCAAATATGATAATCAATACTTAATTGTGACAGACCAATGAAAATGCTATTTCAAACTTACGCGTGACATATCTCCAAATATGATAATCAATACTTAATTGTGACAGACCAATGAAAATGCTATTTCAAACTTACGCGTGACATATCTCCAAATATGATATTCAATACTTCATTGTGACAGACCAATGAAAATACTATTTCAAACTTACGCGTGACATATCTCCAAATATGATATTCAATACTTAATTGTGACAGACCAATGAAAATACTATTTCAAACTTACGCGTGACATATCTCCAAATATTATATTCAATACTTAATTGTGACAGACCAATGAAAATGCTATTTCAAACTTACGCGTGACATATCGGCAAATATGATATTCAAGACTTAAGTGTGACAGACCAATGAAAATACTATTTCAAACTTACGCGTGACATATCTCCAAATATGATATTCAATACTTAATTGTGACAGACCAATGAAAATGCTATTTCAAACTTACGCGTGACATATCTCCAAATATGATATTCAATACTTAATTGTGACAGACCAATGAAAATACTATTTCAAACTTACGCGTGACATATCTCCAAATATGATAATCAATACTTAATTGTGACAGACCAATGAAAATGCTATTTCAAACTTACGCGTGACATATCTCCAAATATGATATTCAATACTTCATTGTGACAGACCAATGAAAATACTATTTCAAACTTACGCGTGACATATCTCCAAATATGATATTCAATACTTAATTGTGACAGACCAATGAAAATACTATTTCAAACTTACGCGTGACATATCTCCAAATATGATATTCAATACTTAATTGTGACAGACCAATGAAAATGCTATTTCAAACTTACGCGTGACATATCTCCAAATATGATATTCAATACTTAATTGTGACAGACCAATGAAAATACTATTTCAAACTTACGCGTGACATATCTCCAAATATGATATTCAATACTTAATTGTGACAGACCAATGAAAATGCTATTTCAAACTTACGCGTGACATATCTCCAAATATGATATTCAATACTTAATTGTGACAGACCAATGAAAATGCTATTTCAAACTTACGCGTGACATATCTCCAAATATGATATTCAATACTTAATTGTGACAGACCAATGAAAATACTATTTAAACTTACGCGTGACATATCGCCAAATATGATATTCAATACTTAATTGTGACAGACCAATGAAAATACTATTTAAACTTACGCATGACATATCTCCAAATATGATATTCAATACTTAATTGTGACAGACCAATGAAAATACTATTTAAACTTACGCATGACATATCTCCAAATATGATATTCAATACTTAATTGTGACAGACCAATGAAAATGCTATTTCAAACTTACGCGTGACATATCTCCAAATATGATATTCAATACTTAATTGTGACAGACCAATGAAAATGCTATTTCAAACTTACGCGTGACATATCTCCAAATATGATATTCAATACTTAATTGTGACAGACCAATGAAAATACTATTTAAACTTACGCGTGACATATCGCCAAATATGATATTCAATACTTAATTGTGACAGACCAATGAAAATACTATTTAAACTTACGCATGACATATCTCCAAATATGATATTCAATACTTAATTGTGACAGACCAATGAAAATACTATTTAAACTTACGCGTGACATATCGCCAAATATGATATTCAATACTTAATTGTGACAGACCAATGAAAATACTATTTAAACTTACGCATGACATATCTCCAAATATGATATTCAATACTTAATTGTGACAGACCAATGAAAATACTATTTAAACTTACGCGTGACATATCTCCAAATATGATATTCAATACTTAATTGTGACAGACCAATGAAAATACAATTTCAAACTTAAGCATGACAGATCGTCAAAACTGATATTTGAAAGTTAAATATGGCAGACCAACGGAAATACCATTCAAAGCATACATATGACCGACCAAAGGAAAGTCAAAGACTCTTATATTTACTCTGCTCGTTTATCAACGAAAATCATATTTAGAATTTAAGCGTGACAGACCAATGAAAATGCTATTTCAAACTTAAGCGTGACAGACCAACAAAAATGCTAATTTCCAACTTATGTGTGACTGATCGACAAAATACTGTTTCAAATTTAAGTATGTATGACAGACCAACGAAAATTTCTTTTCACAAGTACACGTGACAGATCGACACCAATGCTATTTTGTTAAACCGTCCTCTTAAATAATCGAATGCTGATCAGTTTAAACCACCGTTATCAATCCTCCCTGGTTTTTCTCACCGTTAACCTGACAAATACATTAACCCTTATCCTCGAGTGGCATTTGGGTGTTGATAAGCGGTAATTCATTATTACAAAATTTTTTCTGTACATTTAATCTACTAGAATACATTTAATGGATTGTGCTCCGATGAACTAGCTGCTCTAGGTCCCGTCGACACAAATGCCTAGAACAACCTGACAATCAGTTAGGTCCCATCCATTCACTGTGGAGGTCCCGAGATGACGGAGAGCCTTCTACTCCGGCAGCTTCTTTCCTCGTGCTGCCGGCCCCTGGAAATCTCTTCCTGCCCCCTGTTTCCCCCGACTGTACCGACATGCACAGGTTTAAAACTAATATAAACAGACATCTGGCTGCACAGCTACCTAAACATATTCCCTAATTCTCAGTTGCCTTTTACGTCTACAGTGTCGACCTGCCTTGTTTGGAGGGAAATATCTTAATATATTTTTTTTAATTCAGCCATTTCAGTGAATTACTCCATGAAATTAAAAAAAACTATTGTTACAAAATATTTCATTCATAAAAATAATTAACTGATTTTATTAAATAATGCATGTTCGTTTCTTGGAAAAGAAGTCACACATTTTAATGGATTAATTTTTAAAAATAATAATCTTATTTAGATTCGATAATTTCTTTAACACATTTTATTTAGTTGTTAATTTTTATTCACAAGGATACATTTTGATGAAATACTTCGTTAAATTCTATTTTTATGGTTTTAAATTTAATTAATATTATTCGTGTATTACTATACGACCATTAACTCTCGGGTCACGCCGGGTAAGGAACAGCTAGCACATAATAATAATAATAATAATAATAATAATAAAAGGTTTTTCACAGACGAGCATCAACTGTCAGAGTTTCCTGTGAATCGTGAATCTTACGGGTAACAAATTAAAATAAATATTTGTTTAAATTCTATTTTTTGGGCTTTATTTTCATGCGCTATTGCGTTAACTCCAAAACTATTCGTTGTACGGAATAAACTCCTAAACTAATGCATTCTGGATTTTGGAATATATATTCTAGGCGACACGGTGAGTAACATGGGCACATATTTTTTTGCAATTTTGCACTCTCCACCCAAAACCTTTAAAATAAGTTAGATACAAAAAAATTAATAGAGAAACGAATAACTCTACATCACATTTTGAGTTATATCAAGTAATATATTTGACAAAGGATCAGTGCACGCGCGTCGGTAATATACGAGGCCTGTCTAAAACGTATCCGACCTTAAGCCTGAAAAATATTTGAAATACCTGACGGGGTTGGGACACTAATACCTTTCAAAATAAGCCCCTTGTGCTTGCACACACTTAGTTCACCGATCCATCCACTGCCGGAAACACCTCTGGAAGTCTTCTGTTGAATGGTGTTCATCTCCGCCGTCGCGTTCCGCATTATCTCTTCTCTAGTCTCAAAACGGGAACCTTTCAGTGGCGTCTTCAATTTTCGAAACAACCAGAAGTCGCAAGGAGCTATGTCTGGAGAGTAGGTTGGCGAAGGACTAGAATTCTATGTTTGGCCAAGAAATGTTGGATCAATTGGGATGAATATATGGGTGCGTTGTCGTGATGACGTTGCCAGTTTTTCGCCGTCCGCATGTTTGGTCTTTTGCGCCGAACTGCGTCACGGAGACACCGGAGAACATCTTGATAGTACTCCTTTGTCACTGCTTATCCTTCCGGTGCGTTTTCGTGATGCACAATTCCACGGATATGAAAGGATGCTTCCATTGCGACGACTATCATTTTGTTTCTGAGCCGTACCCGTACACTCATGACTCATCTCCAGTCATCACGGCGTTCAGAAACCCACGATCAGTGTTGGCGGTTTCCAGAAGGTCCTGTGCAACTTGAAAACGGAGGTCTTATTGTTCCTGCGACAACATCTTGGGCACAAATTTCCCAGCTGTGTGCATGTTCAAATCATCACGCAAAATTGCATGTGCGGAATCTTTACTCACTCCGACCTCTTGGGCGATCTCCCGCACGGTTTAACGACGATCTTCCATCACCAAATTTCGTACTCTCTAAACAACAGCTGCACTACGAGCAGTTTGGGGTCTGCCAGAACGCTGGTCACTCTCCGCTGATGTGCAGCCATTTTTGAATCGGCTGAACCACTCCTCAATTTGTGTTACACCCATCGCATCTCCTTCAAACACTTGCTGAATCTTACGAATTGTTTTGCGTTGAGAATCACCAAGCTTTTGACAAAATCTGATGCAGTACCTTTGCTTAACACGTTCAGTTTTCTTGAGAGAATCGGTAATCCGACAAACACGTTGTGTAGTACCTCACTCAGCGATCGACAGGCAGCGACTAACGTGCAGGAAGGCGGTGATAAAATTCAGACATCCGCATGAAGGTGTCTTCCTTCACTGTGTAGACTGACGCCGCCCTTTCGTCTCTATTTCGCACGGAAAAATAAAGGTCGGATACTTTTTTGACAGGCTTCGTATATGTGAATGTGAAACTATAATTATGATTTATGGAATATGTATTTGATGCAACAGGGTGAGTAACGTAGGCACATTATTTATATTTTGTAAACTAAACGGAGGGGTTCCATCGAAACCGGATCTATATTTATTGCTTATACCCGTTATGGGACGGGTATTCTACTAGTATATATATATATATATATATATATATATATATATATATATATATATATATATATATATATATATATATATATATGTGTGTGTGTGTGTGTGTGTGTGTGTGTGTGTGTGTGAAGTTACAAATAGACTGACACGTAGCTATGCCGCCCTTCAGATAAATAGAACTAAAATTCTCTTTATGAAAGGGATAATGTTTCCTGGCCTAATGGTTACAGCGCTTGTTTACAGAGTCTAGGTTGACTCTTTGACAGGGTTCGAACCGTGCGACCGTCCGAGATTAACTTCTGAGAGCGAAAGATCGAAACATTAGCGTATGTAGGTAAACATGTTTTTTTTTTAAATTAATTAATATATATATATGTATGTGTGTGTGTGTGTGTGTGTGTGTGTGTGTGTGTGTGAAGATTTCATGGATTGGTACTAATAGTAAGGAGTTATCACATGAAATTTCTTCTGCCGTTTCACGTTTTCTTTTTTTGAAAACTAAAGTTCGAACGGTGTTTAGGATTAAAGGTGTTTTCTTCTCTTTTCATAAGAATGGCATCGCCACAACTCATTATAACATGGTGGTTTATCGTTTTCTTGGTCAGTGCGAGGCTGACTGCGTGGGGTGTACTATTTAACGCTGAGAGGGAAGAATTTCTCAACATGCCCCACCCCTCTCTGCGATGCGTAGGCACAGACAGTGGCCGACATCCGAGCGTTTTTAAGCATACGAGTCGGCTATTGGTGTTTTATTATTTTTTTTTATTGCAGTGCAGGGTCCTCTACTTTACACAGAGCTCGTTTGAAGAATCATTTAAAACTTGTCGAAGCGGTTTCGATTAATCTACGACAACCATCTTCGTGCAAACAAAAAGGGTACACCCACAATTTGAAACTCATTTGTGTACGTTGAGAATGTCTTTTCCTTTTTTTAGCGCCTTTTAAAGGATTTTTCCTTTCGCTTTACTCTCGATACTGATTTATGTTTTTTTTTTTACCACGTTTTGAATCGTAATTCCCCCCCCCCCCCTCGTTGTCGACGGCTGCATTGAAAAAGGTCGACTGAAATATGTCTAGGTATTACTTTCATTTCTCTGTCCCTTTTAATTTTACTCATAATTTATGTTAACATTTCTATAGAAAAAAAAAGTTCTGAAGTGATCAATCGTTTCTCAACCCTCTTCTTGTTATTCTCTATTCCTCTTTAAGGATCATATGAATTTAAAAAAGACTAACCTCATCATCGGTGATAATGGTAGCGTGTCCAATATTGTTCGATTGTATATATATATATATATATATATATATATATATATATATATATACATATACATATATATATACATATATATATACATATATATACATATATATACATATATATGTATGTGTACATATATATGTATATATATATGTATATGTATATATATGTATATATATGTATATATATATATGTATATATATATATATGTATATATATATATGTATATATATATGTATATATATATATGTATATATATATATATATATATATATATATATACGACACAATCACGTTGACACACCGGTTCCCGTTAGATCACCGAAGTGACCATTTGGGAATACCAGGTGCTGTATGTGCTCTCTGCTTATCTCGGCATTGTTTCCAGTCGTCTTGTATTACTACTTGCCATTGGAATCAAGCAATGCCGACTCAGGAGAGCGGTTGTTGGGGATTGCGCAACCCTTGCAATTACAAATTCACGCGCGGGCAGCCCCTGGTGGGGCACTCATACGTCGAAATCGACGGGAGAGTCCATTATATATATATATATATATATATATATATATATATATATATATATATAACTATTTATTTATCTACATACGTATACGTTTCATCCTTTCGGAATTCGTCAGCGTAAAGATGATTATTCATACGAGTCCCGGGAACACGAGTCATGTTTTTAACTCAAATTCTGACGCCTTAGCCCACACGGTCACGGTTGATGGAATAATTATTAGTTATATTTCAATTTTAAAGTATGCTTTATTAATTGTTTATCGATTGAATATAAACACTATACACAGGAGTAAAAAAAACAAACAACATATATGATGAACATATATAAAACTTTATATGCAGAAAATAAGGTTGAATAAGTATTAATCGTTTGAAAAATATTTTGAGCGAAAATAAAATATGTATCAGTGTAATGAATGTTGGATGAATTTTAATTTTTTAAGCCTGACTGAGGAATGTTTTATACACTGGTGAAGCCTCCCCATGAAAATCTGTGATATTTGATATATCATAAAATATGTTCTTGGGATGAGCAAAAACAATTGTTTCTAAATAAAAGTGTTTTAAAGGAAATATGAAGAACTACGGTTTACATGATGTTATATATATATATATATATATATATATATATATATATATATATATATATATATATATATATATAATGACCACGCTCTTTATTTCTTTACACACATTATTATAAAGCTTTTTAAACTAAGTCTTATATTCTTCCATTTTACCATATCTCGAAATACCTAATCAGTTTCTGGCTTTTACAAGAAAAGTTCTTCGAAATAATTGCATAAAGAAAATTCCTCAACCATTGATTAACGAAATATAAAACGCCAAATAAAAAAGAATCAAACAAAAGTTAAAAAATAAATAAATTAAAAAAAATAGCAAGTGTTAATCAAAATAATTTGCTTATTGAAGAAATGGCCGTAGATTTTCACGAATTCGTATGTGACTGAAATCGCACAACTAACAATAATGGCCGCTTCTACATCTCATTTTACTTTTATCTAATTAAAAACCCGCGCTTTCTTAACCGCTTTTTGAATTCGCTGGCTTTTTATAGATTCTGTCTATTTTAATTATGAGAATTGCTTTAGAAATGGTTACTTGGAACGAGAAGGTTTCTTTGTTTGCGACGTTCAAGCAAGCTCTTTTAATTCTTTTTAGTGTTCGTTTCACAAGGTTGGCGACCATGTCTCTCGAAGTAATTGTATTTCTCGTCATGGGATACTCTTTCATGTATCTATTTTGTCTAGGATAAGAGTGTAGTATATGTTCTGATACAACACTTCATTTGTTCTGCCATCAGTCAGTGAAGTAAAAATCTTTCTAGTGATCTCGTGAGGCATTTCTTTTATTTGCGGGGATTTTCAACACTAATAACTGACCTTGTGTCGAACTCTGCTCTCGTGGGGAGGCAAATAAATAGGTACTCTTCCAAGGGAGCAGATAGAAGTGGTAGACTCACATAACTAACACAACTGCTGTTATTTCAAAGTTTTCCTTCTCCTAGACCCTTTGTGCTCTACCAAAGCTTGCCAGTCTAGTCTACCGTATTATTTCTCCCTATACGCAATTCATCTCTAGGGGCACTTATACGTTGTTCTCCACGAGAGAGTTCATAAGTTGGTTGTAAAATATGGGCATATAGCTAAAAATACAAAACTTTCTATTTAAATCTTCTTCTTCTTTCGTGTGAATCAGATGATTCTGGCGTTGGCATTAGTTTCCCCGATGTTTTTTCTAGTTAGAAATCTTTCTTACAGGTAGGACCACAAGAAGGTTGCCAACATCCCTAAGTGAAAGTGATACTGTGGAACCGACTGGATTCGAACTTGGAACATCCAGTTCTTCAGTCCGTGTCGGTATCCACTTAACCACCGTCACCTCCCGCTCTATTTTTAATGACATCTTCAGTATGTTTTTCTATTCTTCTTCTACTTGCGTCGTCCATCAATGGATGGTGAAACAGTCATTATGTATTTTCTTCTTAAGCCTTATTGTATAGTCAGCAGGTAAAATCTACATATAACTCATGGTACTCAACTAACTGGAGCAGTTTTACCTCCCCATTGTGACTATCTGTTAAGCTATACTGTTCTCAGAACCAGATCTTCAGTTTGTTGATGTGTGCAACTGAAATTACTGCTACCCGTAAAATAGCAGGATGTGTGGCCAAGGTGTACTCCTTTAGATCCGCCGTGTTCTGTCTATGTGCATGCATATTAACGGGGTAAAAGCGAGAACGGACTGTCAGTAACAATGGAGATGGTATATGTTACGCATCACATAGTACTGGGATGAATGGAGACCAGTCGAACACACCACTGGAGGCCAATTCGAAAATGTACTACCCCTCTGAAAACACTTTATCCCATCTTCAATATGCTTTAAATCATTTACAATGCGAAAATTAATGCGTTTCGAAAAACTTACATGAACTTGATGTAATAATCTCATTGCGTCCCTTTTTACTTGCATTCGCACGAAAGCAGACTTAGAAATAAGGTCGTTTTTTACTGTAGGAAAAAAATCTAGCTGTTTCTAAAGGACACTTGTGATTGGGACAAAAATTTCCTTCAATCAAAAAGGATTTCTCCTCCACTTACTGAAGACGTAAGCATACACTCCATAATATCAAGTATATTTTAATAGACACCAAATCACCGTCCACATATGCATTAAAACAGAAAGAAACAAAATGGAGTATCAAATTGAACAGACACAAAACGGGTAGAGCCTTGAATCTGTATTAAATATGCTACCGACCGAGAAGAATTCTTTTGATTAAACGTTGTCGAATAAACGAAATCAGTTGCTATTAACGATAACCCACGACGAGATAAACGCGCCCATGTGCAGTTATAAAACAAGATAATGGGTTTCTTTGTTAATCAGTAAGAAGCTTTCGCGTTAACTGAATTGCACGTTAAGACAAAGAATGAACGTTGCACAAAGTTTAAAATTCCAATTTCTCCCAACGGTTTTAATTCAATTCAATTAATTATGCAAAAAATAAAACAAGCATGTTTCAGTTTCCATCGAGGGAAAGGGAGGTAGAAAATTACACAGAAGAGGATACAGTAGCCCCACACCTGTCCAAATTCACCTTGAATTGCTGTGTTATTCGGGAATTAATTTTTTGGAAGTCTATTTGAAGGTCAAGGGATTCTGATTGATTGATTACATTCATTTTTTTTTACCATTTGTTTGTTTTTTTGATAAAGAACGGAGGACCGTTCCAAATATTCAAATAATAATAACACCTATAATTTTACGTGCTTTTATGTTTTCCATAAGGCTATTTTTTATTTGTCAAATGTGAAGAAATTCATTATTTTAAGCATAGACAAAAGATGAAGTATGCAACTGTGGAATTTCCACGGGTCACGCTAGTCTAATATAATTCTCTAAGTGAACATACATACGTACATAGACAAGAACAGGCGGAAATGTATTCAAGTACGTGTACATGGGTTCATACATATGTATGCATGATTGTGTGAAAGAGAGATCGTATTTCCTGAAATCGGAAACAACAGATTAGAATTCAATATATAAAATGAACAATTAAATCCTCCTGTTCGATTGTATAATTTAGCCAACAGCTCACAGCGTGTGTTTGTCTCCAGCACAATACAGGGTATCTCGTTCCTCTACGCAAATCGTCGATTCTGCATTTGGTCAGCATTTATATCTGGATAATCTGGAATTTCACTGTGCGATTCATGTTCTTTCGGGCCGACGTCACAAAAGATTGAAAGCCGAATTAATCAGGGCATTGTATTGCGTATTCATCTGCAAAGCAATCCACAGCTGTCTCGTTTTTTTCTAAGTAAATAGTGTAGCAGAAGGCGTGCCACATGTGCCGATGAACAGTGACAGGTTATCTAATGTACCACGACTATACATAGCAAGCAAATAAAAAACATGAAACGCGTGATGTGATGAACGTGACAACAACAATAAATAAGACACCAGGGATGTACAACAAGTGTTTTAAATCCATAAGAAATAAATACGTCTTCAGGAATAAAAAGACTGATGGAGTAAATGATGATGGTTATGTTGTTGTTGTTGTTGTTGCGGGCAGGATTGGAAACTGCTGCTGGTTATAGACGGCAGGATTACTGCTGGTAGTTATAGTAGATAAGGATCGAGCTACTGTAAAAGAAAAAAGATAAGAAGAAGAAAAAAACAGAAGATGATGACGATGTAGGCAGGATCGGAAACTGCTGCTGGTTGTAGACGGCAGGATTACTGCTGGTAGTTATAGTGGATAAGAATCGAGCAACTGTAAAAAAAAAAGAAGAAAAAAAAACAGAAGATGATGATGATGTAGGCAGGATCGGAAACTGCTGCTGGTGATAGACAACAGCATTACTGCTGGTAGTTGTAGTAGATAGGGACCGAGTTAATGTAGAAGAAAAAAGAAAAGAAGAAGAAGAAAAACAGAAGATGATGTGAGCAAGATCGGAAACTGCTGTTGGTCGTAGAGAGAAAGATCGTTGCTGCTAGTAAATGCTCCTGGTTGAACTGTGGACAGGATCGGTGGCTGCTGCTTGTTGTAAATGGCAATAGTAGCTAGTTGAAGATAACAACAGAACAACTATAGCAGATGATGATGATGATGGTATTGCTGCTCGTCACAGAGGACAGGATCCCAGTTGTTAATAGGAACAGAACTACTCTAGTAAATGATCACGATGGAACTGTGGGCAGGAACGGGGGCTGCTGTTAGTATTAGAGTGCAGGATCGCTGTTGCTAGTTGTAGATAGAAATAGAGCTACTATAGTAGATATTGATGGCAGTGTTGTTGCTGGTTATGGAGGGCTGTGTCGCTGCTCCTAGTTGTTTCTAGGAATATAACTACTATAGTAAATTCCAATGATGGAACTGCGGGCAGGATCGAAGGCTATTACTAGGTGTAGAGAGCAGGATCAGTGCTGCTCCAATTGTGAATAAGAATAGAGATACTATAGTATATGACGATGATGTTGTTGCAGTAGATTGGATCAGAAACTGTTGCTACTCGTTAGACGGCAGCATCACTGCTGTCAGTTGTAGTGGATAGGAACAGAGCTAATGTAATAGATCATGACAATGATGATAGTGATGCAGACATGATAGGAAACTGCTGTTCGTCGCACAAGGGCATAATTGATGCTGCTAGTTATACGTAGGGACAGAGCTACTATCGTAAATAATCATGATGGAACTACGGTCGGATCAAAGACTGTTGCTTGTTGTATAGTGCAAGATTATTGCTGATAGTTGTATATAGGAATACAGTTAGTATAGTAGACGATGATGACGGTCTTCCGGGTGGGCAGGATCGGAAACTGCTGCCAGTCGGAGAGGGCAAGAGTATTGCGGCTAGTTGTACTGGATAGGAAGAAAGCTATTGTAGTAGATGATGATAATAATGATAGTGCTACAGGCAGGATCGGAAGCTGTTGCTCGGTGTCAAAGGGCAGGATCGGTGCTACTAGTTATTGATGGGAACAGGGCTACCATAGTAAATGATCATGATGGGCAGGCGTGGAAGTTTCTGATAATCGTAGAGTGTAGGATGGCTGCCGATAGTTGTAGATAGTAACACAGCTACTATAATAGACGATGATGACGGTGTTGCTGCGCACAAAATCGGCAACTGCCGCTGGTCGTAGAAGACAGGAATCTGCCGTTAGTTGTGAATAGGAACAGAGTTACTGTAGTAGATGATGATAATTATGATACTGCTGCAAGTAAGATCGAAGATTGCTGCTGGTCGTACAAGGGCAGAATAGGTGCTGCGAGTTATACATAGGAACATAACTAGTGCAGTAAATTATCATGATGTCACCGGGGCAGGATCGGAGGCTGCTGCTAGTCGTAGAAGAAACGATCATTGCTGCTCGTTGTTGATAGCAACAGAGATACTATAGTAGATGATGACTGTGCTGCCTTTTGTTTATTATGTACGATTCCAAGCTTATTTTTATTCTGTTCTTTGATTGTTTGATTGAGAGAAAGAAGGGGAATTACGGAAGTTAGAGTGATTGATATCGTACAATATTAGAGTCGAGTTAAACATCATAGAGTGGAGAGGGTGAAAGTTATTTACCAATTGCGGCTCGTTAGAACAATAAAATAGAAGCCTTTGTCAAGCAAACCTCATTCCATAAACTGGGGAATAGTTTAACATGTATTTTCTGGGATTAAAATATATAGGAGAATATTTTTAGGGAAACAAACATTGATTAACTCGAATTTAGTATACTAATAGATATGTGAACTGCTTTCCTTGCACAGGCCGTGCTCGTCTGCTTGTTGTCTTCATCCGAATTCAGTGTTTGATTTTAACACTCGCCGAAGTGTCAATCATGTGGTCTCTGGCATATTTGCTGTAACAAATGGATTTTTTCCAGATAAAATTACAATTCTAAGTTTTAAAACAAGTAATAATGTTTTAATTTTTAGAAGTTTAAAATAATACTTGGTTTCTGTACCAAACGACATACTTGTAATCAGAACGACAGACTTGTAATCAGAACGACAGACTTGTAATCAGAACGACAGACTTGCAATCAGAACGACAGACTTGTAATCAGAACGACAGTCCGTTACAATAAAATACAAAACAACAGACTTTCAGCTTAAAGTTCTGACTGTACTCTCAACCTGGCGGAAAAAATTGATCTACAACAAAACACAAAATGTCTGTCAGCCTTGGGCTCAAAGGTCCAGTTTTCTCTGAGACCGACAGAAACCCAAATTACCATTTACCTGTTTTACTAATATATATATATATATATATATATATATATATATATATATATATATATATATATATATATATATATATATATGAGAGAGAGAGAGAGAGAGAGAGATAAAGAGAGAGAGAGCGAGAGAGAGCGAGAGGAGGGATAGAGAGATGAAGGTTAGAGGGGGAGAGACAGACAAAGAGAAAGAGCTTTACATAGCTTTTCTTCATTATTTAAGATGGCTGCTCTTTCTGGGTAGCGATTTTTGAATCTCTCTCGATGGAGATGAATTTAATGCGAGTTTTTTTTGTTTCTTGCATACCTATGTATTTTTTCTGATTAATAACTTTCTGGTTTTCTGATGAGTCCATGGAAGAAAGATCTGGGATGGACATACAAATATCAGTTGTTCTTCTATTGAACGAAACGGATCCGTAATTGTATCAAGGGTTTTTGTTTTGAAAAAAAATGATTGATATGATGAATAAAATATTGGTCTTTGGAACGTTGTTAATATATATATATATAATTATATATATATATATATATATATATATATATATATATATATATATATATATATATATATATATATATATATATATAATGTGTCTCTATATATTATGTGTGTGTATATTATGTGCATATATATGTATATGTATATAAATATGTGTATATATATGTTTATACATATGTGTATATATATGTGTATATATACATATGTGTGTATATATGTGTATATAACGCGTAACAGTGTATTATTTTGAGAAGTTTGAAATGAAACTGGGGTTCTCTACTAAACCACAGGCAATCAGAACAACAGTCCCTTACAAGAAGATACAAAACAACGGATCGTCTGCTTAAATTCTGGACTGTAGCCCGACAGAATAAAACATAAAAAAATTGTCACCCATCACGAATTGACCAGGCTGAACGTTGCTTTACTTTGCTCATCCAACGAGAACCAGCCTGTTTACTATACTAATTTCACAACACTCTAAATTAATGTTGAAGCTTTTAAACAGACGAATAGAAAGTACTTTCTGACGTAAATGAATGAAAAGGTTTAATACGACGGTCAATCATTACAGTTGCTTTGTGCAACTAAACAAAAGAGTAAAGTAAATTAGTATGAATCTAACTCTTTTGACCGACTTGATATTCTGTTGGTGGCATCGGTAGGGAGCACGTGATAGTTTTTTTATGGAAATCACTCCAGACTAGGCATGAAGCCACTTGATGTAAGGAGCTAAAAAAATACTTCAAGGTGAAACGCCAGCATACGATAATTGTTAGATGAATAGATTCCGACCCAGAAAACAGCAATTATTCCCCCTTTATCAGAAACATCGCTCATGGAATGTGAGGATTAAAAGACAAAATAAGGGAAGCAAGAGTTCCGAAGCTGCCAACATCCCTAAGTAAAAGTGGTGCTAAGAAATGGACTGGATTCGAACCTGGCACGCTCAGGTCGTAAGTCCGTGTCGTATTCCACTTAAATATCTGCGAAACATTCCTGACGCGATTGCAATCGATTGTCGGGTCTTAAAAGAAGTTTAGTATGTGAGTTTCACTCAATTGATCAGTGTTCGGAACAATTTAATTCCTACAATTAACAACGTCAATATTTTCCAGACTTAAGAACGACTTTCCGAATAATCTTCAAGTGGATTTACTCGGATTGCTTTCGAAATTTTTGTCTCCGGTTGTCTCATCGATTGCATCGTTAGCCACTCTTTCATGGAAGAAGTGATTATTGATCAAAATAAGATGGACGTATATTTTAAAGATACGTCCAGTCAATCTTTGCATTTGACGATGAAAATAATACTAGGAACTTAAGCGTGAAAATGCGATTTCAAGATCGACAGAGTGATACAAATTATTTTCCTAACTTAAGCCTGGAAAATTTTTTTAAAAAATACAAAAGTATTATTTAAAACTTAACATTGATAAACAAACGGAAATTCTATTGCAAAACATAGTATGACAGACCAACAAAAATGCAATTGCAAGAAACAGAGAGGCAAAAATGTCATTTGCAACTTAAGCGTGAGAGACCAATAAAATTGCTATTCCCATCTTTAGCGGGACAGACCGACGAACCAATTATTTTAAGCTTAACTCTGACAAACATTCCATTTCAAACCTTAGTGCGACAAACTAACAAAAATGCAATTTCAAATTCATTCGTGACATATCGATAAAAATGCTATTTGAAAGTTAACCGTCACAAATCAACGAAAATTTGACAGACCAACGAAAATTTGACAGACCGACGAAAATAATATTTTAACTTAAGGTTGACGAACAAACGAAAATTCCATTTGAAACTTTAGTGTGACAGACTATTAGATAGCGGAGGGTGGGCGCTCTAAGTGGAGGAGGGGAGCCTAAAAGTAGAAGTCAATAAATCACGTCACTTCCGTTAGAAAGTGGTTCTATCTCTTCGCCTGCCGACACCGATCTGAACGGACATGGAAACGCTGCGGTCCCGGCCAGCCCGGCAGGGTTGGGATGGTGGGCACAGATGGCCAAATGTCGGCCTGTCTGTATCTGTAGATTGTATATCTCCCTCCAATTCATTCATTCTAAATCCCCCCTCTCTCTCTTCCTCTCTCGCTCTTTCTCTCTCTCTTCCTCCCTCTCCCTCTCTCTCGTATACCCACATTTGATTTATATCTTTGTTCTGTTGAAAATAAAACTCTTTAAAATCAAACCGGCGTCCACCTGGTTCTCGATGAACAGAAGCCAACATCGCGAGCATTGACGAAACCTGGGTAACAACATAAGATGCATGGCTGTATCATATTTATACATCCACGACGGTAAGCAGTATCCAACAACATCAGTAAAAATGAAATTTCAAACTTAAGCGTGACAGACTAACGAAAATGCGATTGAAGCTTGACGAATACACAAAAAATATTATTCTAAACTGAAGCCTGAGAGACCAACAAAATTCTATTTAAACCCGACAAACAAACAATGGATTATATTTGAAAATTAAGCCTGACAGACAAAAGACAATTCTATTTCAATACTTTAGTGGGGCAGATCAACAAAATGCAATTATAAATTTAGTCGGGACATTCCGACGCAAATGCTATTTTCAGATTAAGCTTTGCAGACCAATGAAAATTCAATTTCAAGCTGGCTTTTAATTTTGACGGATCGACAAAAATGCTATTCAGAACTGAAAGCCTGACAGACTTTTAAAAGTGCTATCTCAAACTTAAGCCTGACAGACCTTTAAAAGTGCTATTTCAAACTTAAGCCTGACAGACTTTTAAAAGTGCTATTTCAAACTTAAGCATGACAGACTTTTAAAAGTGCTATTTCAAGCGTGGCAGAATGACTAAATTTGAAACAAACAAACAAACGAAAATCCTATTTCAAACCGACGAAAATGATATTTAAAAGTTAGACGTGACAGACTAGCAAAAACTTTAGCTAGGCATACAAATAGACAGACGAAGCCTCTTATAGAGATTCTTGGACGCATAAAAACAATGATCGTGATTAACGAAGATCATAAAATAGATTCAACGATGCCACAAATCTACGCAACCTTGCCAAATCGATTATATTTTAAAAATAGAAGCTTGTTTAAACACGACTTGCTAATCTGGCACAAGATCATAATGATAGAGCCCTTAATTTGGCATATGAAACCTATTTTTTCAACTGGTTGTTTCAATTTTTAGGTTTGGTTTCAGTTGGCTATAAAAGATTAATATAAACTGCTTTTGTATCTCGACATTTTTATTCTCTTTCGTAGTGCGCCATGTTACCAGTTTCATGTTGAGCTGAGCAGGCTGGGTTGCGTAATTCTGGGATACAGCAACGGCCTTCTGCAACATCAATTTTTACGATGTAGGCTAGCACCAGGCAACCTTTCCCATATCTTTGGGGGAACTTGGACTTAGATTAACAACCGACGTTGCACTGTCGGCTTACGCCTCCTCAATTAACGCTAGTCAGAATTTGTTGAGAGTATTCTATATGAAACATCCGAATCTCCTCGCAATCACCTGATCCATGACCTTTCCACCAACTGGAGATGGGGCTTGTCTCATCGTTCTGAAGCGCGACTTCCTCAACAGCCTTGGTTTGTTAATGACACGCCGCACCAGGGGACCATCGTGAATTGACTTGGCTTTACGAGCGTCTCTCATCCCCACTATTCGTGGAAACGCTTTGAGCCTATTCTCGGACTATCAAGCCAGAGAGACATCCAATGAAACTTCCTGATACTTGCATATTGATTTCGAAAAAGTACATCTTTTAAGTAACAATTATTTGTTGTTATATTCCTGAAATATTATTGACGTTTGGCATTTTTCCCTTTTAATTAATGTTTTTGTTATTTGTAATATATTTCAATTTGTGTTTTGAATCGTACTTTCGCTTCAAAATCTCTATATATAAAATAGTAACTATGTGTGTGTATGTGTCCGCCTAATCTTTGTATCTTATGTTCACCCAAACCGCTGGACAGAATTGGTTGAAAATTGGTATGTGGACTACTGACCTCTCAGTGAAGGTCATAGGCTATATAAGAAATATATCACTTCAACGCTGGGGGTACCCGGGAAAACTGTTTTTCTCTTTGATTCAAATGAAATTTAAACCATAGGTAAATGAAAAAAAATTATGTCTATTCCCAAAATTTCAGCAAATATTCATAATATTAAGAAGGTGCCAGGGGCACAAGCCCCCCCCCCCGCACTGAAATTTAAACAATAGGTCTACCAAAAATTCAAATAGGTCCAATTTCAATTAAATGTATACCTAATTTAATGCATATTAAATAAGGATGATTTACATAATATATATATATATAATAAATATGTACATATATAATATAAATATATATATATATAGATATATATATATAATAAAAAATATATATGTAATAAAACATATAATATATATATATATATATATATATATATATATATATATATATATATATATATATATATATATAATAAATGTAAAGCGGGAGCTAGCGGGCGAAACAAGCTTGTAAAATATAATTTAAAAATAAAAAAATAAAAAGTTAATTTTTTTCCAATAAATTGTGCTTTTTATGAATAAACTAAAGATTGTAAAAAGCATAATCAATGAAAAAACATATTTAGTTGATATTTCCTGAGAATTTCGTCACCTCACCACCCTATAACAATGTAGCTATTTAATTTTTTGTCAACGTATACAAAGAATTTTATTGTCCCGTTTACACTAACCATGTAGATACGACTACGTATCTAAAGAAAGAAAAACGTTGCACCTATTCTTTGCTTTTAGACCGTAAGAAAATATCTCTGGCAGGCGTCGTTTCGAGGACAGCTGAAGTCTACTTTGTTGTAGCTCAGTAGATAGTGACGTCTCTCTGTTTCTTTCTCTCTTTCTTCTTGTTGCAGTCGTTTTATTGTTCTTAATACCACTATACAGTATACATAAATTATATACTAAAACCATCCTCCATAGAAGAATCCTCCTGCCCTTGTGCTACACGCACTATGTGCGGATTTATCCAATTCCTCCAAAAGAAAGTTTTTAAGGTATATCATTGTATTTAATTTTCGGTGCCGTATAGAACGAAGTCTATCCCCTCTTCTACAGAAAACAAAGATGCGAATACGTATCTAATGAATTGCCAAGGTCGCTAGAAAAAATGGTTGGATCATTCTATCGCTCCAGAAAGTACCTGACTTCTGACACAATCCTCTACCTGTATAAGAGTCAGATACGTCCTAAGATGAAGTACCGCAGCCACATCTAGGGGGGGGGGGGGAGGCGCTTGACAGAATACAAAACAGACTTTGCTATCTAGTGAAGAATGACCTTCTTTACAGCCCTTTTCTCATAGAAGAGACGTTGCTAGTCTTTTTCTACTCAATCGTTATTATTATGGTAGCTTACCAACTCAGCATTAATATATGCCCACCCCTGTAAAACATTCACAGAAAAAAACTCGTCTACCTACAACCACTACACATAATTTTTTTTACTTCGTATGTGTAGCTACAACAGATTTCACCCACTATTTCCAATCGTCTCAAGGTGTAGTTCATGGCTAACTGACAATCTCATGACCATTTATCCTTGAGTGGATTTTGGGCCTTACTAAGAGGTGATACAGCAAAATACAAAAGAAAGAAAAAAACACGTGTAGCACTATGGTGGACCAATCCTTTGATTCCAGAGCGTAACAAAATGTCTCCCGACAGAATCTTGTAGTACACGGCTGAAGTCCTGTTTTGTTGACATGTCGTAAATTGTTGCTCGTTGAATAATGACGTCTCTCTGTTTCCACTTCTATTCTTTATTGCTGCAGACGTCTTCTTGTTCTTAATAACAGCGGAGTTTAACAATGCTTTATGTTTTTTAATTTTTTTTATTCTCCTGTATACATAAATAAAACCATCAAACCATTACCATGGGGTATTATCCTGTCCTGGTGCGGAACGCACTCTGGGCGGATTAAGTCGGCTTCCTTAAAAAAGAGAAAAGTTCTTAGGAAAACCAAATCAACAAGTGGTCCCTAGTTCCATGTGTATCCAGCTTAGGCGAGATAATTTTAACGACGTTAGTTTTTGCAGGTTTCCTTGAAGAGAGGTGTCGCCGTCCTCCCACATACAGCGACTGGTATCTCCATATGCTCATCCATCTGGCACTGACCAGGCTAAGCATCGCGTAACTTCGATGATCTCACTAGAATCGGGGTATGTCAACGTGATAATGCCGTATAATAATAAAATGGGATCCGCTATACTAAACACGACTTCACTCTCTGTCGCGCGCGCGGTCCAGAAAAAAGAGACAGATTTGATCAGCTTATTCACTCCGTTTTACTGACACGTAGCTCTAATTCTAGTCTGTAAACTTCTAATGGAAATTTAAACTTTTCTGTTTAACCTAACCTGACGTTGAAATTTCCGTATGTAACCTTTTTTTACACGCCCACTTCCAATGTTTGCACACAATAAATCTAAATCATTGAATTTTGTACAATATTTACCTAGCACAGCTTGAGTAGACGTTGTTTCTACCATTCGGGGATACGTCTTCGACACCCAGTCCAATAGTCATTTTGTTATTGTCAGGATTGGGTATGGTTCTGTTTCACCTTCTCTTTTAAAAGGGCTCAGTTTATTGCTAATTGCATGAGGCGGCGTTATCAGGGAATGCGGGCAGACATTTTCTGTGAGCCAGAGTGTACTTCGCCTGATGCACTTGCTTTTCAAAACCTCACCTGACCTTGTGTCTAACCTATGGAGAGGAGATAAATAAGGTACTTATGCAGTTTACGGACAAGGCTTAAATAATAACGTTATAATTTAGAACCCCATTTTTAACATGGTAACGTGGAAATTGATTAACTATTCTGTACATTCAGCTAATAATTTAATAAACAAAATATACCGTAAAAATGAATTTAACTTAAAAATACTATCTAAAAAATAGCCCGGTTCGTAAACTGCATAAGCACTGTAAATAAATATACAACCCGTCTCCTTAAAGTAATAATTTTTTCACCAAACAAATTCCGGATTGATATCGGATTAATATTAATTGAGCACGAACTATATATATTTTTGTCATTTTTACTCAAAGGGTTCAGTCTGATATGTAAATTTAACGTAAAATACTACCATCTGAGTTCATATTTTTCATAGGATTATTCACCCCCCTCTAAAATCTTAATACTACTGTTATTATCTACATGCACTTTGGCATACATTTATTTCAAAATAAACTAAGCATTTTTACATGCAATAGTTCTTATATATACATAAATAAATGTCGCTTACCACAGTAAATAGAAATCCTAATTTACATAATCCTTTAACAAGGCAGGTGTTGATAACAAAGTAGATGGTTTTGGCGATTTCTCATTGCCTTTTTAATTGTCTTGCATATATTGAATATAAGCTGAGAAAGGCATTAAATGGAGAGAGAATCAGTTTTGTTTATGTCGCTGCAACATTTAAAATATTTATGAAAAGTTCAAGTGTACAGGCGAGAGAGAAAGATCGTTAATCACGTCAAAGCATTCATGTCTATCTTCTAGCTTACTAGCTACAAACAAACCGATGTTCCACATCTCTCTCAGATTGTTAATTTCTGAAATACACTCCCAGGCCCAAACATTGAACTTGTCTTATTTTGAATATTTATTTGGTAAGAAAAGGCAAAAAAACACATTGAGCGTGGCTAATTTTGAATATTTATTTGGTAAAATATGAAAAGAAAAACTGAACATGGCTAACTTTTAATATTTATTTGGTAAAAAGTGAAAAAAAACATTGAACATGGCTAATTTTGGATATTTATTTGGTAAGAAAAGGCAAAAAAACACATTGAGCTTGGCTAATTTTGAATATTTATCTGGTAAAATATGAAAAAAACAGTGAACATGGCTAATTTTGAATATTTATCTGGTAAAATATGAAAAAAACAGTGAACATGGCTAATTTTGAATATTTATTTGGTAAAATGTGCAAAAAAACCCATTGAACATGGCTAATTTTGGATATTTATTTGGTAAGAAAAGGCAAAAAATAACATTGAATATGGCTAATTTTGAATATTTATTTGGTAAGAAAAGGCAAAAAACACATTTAGCTTGGCTAATTTTGAATATTTATTTGGTAAAAAAGTGAAAAAAAAATTGAACTTGGCTAATTTTGAATATTTATTTAAATAAAAAATACACACACACAGATGAACAAATTAGCATTTGGCTAATACATAATAGCGCCCGCATAAGACTTCTGTTACAAGGTTATTCGTTTGGGTATGATGTCTTTCAGCTTCTAACATTGTTGCGGAGTGATTTTTTTTCAACTTTTTTTTTGCTGCCTCCGAGAGTGACTTTTTGTTTCCAATTTTTCTACAAATTAATTTTCTTTTAATTGTGCTTAACAAGTTCTCGATAAGGTTATTATCAGAACTTTATGAGTCATCATTGAACCACTTTTTGTTAATTTTGCAATGTGAGCTGAAATTAGATTTTTTTCCAGGAATCAGAAGGAAACAATTTTTGAACCGTCGGAATTAAGTTTTTTTTTTCTAAAATACATCTGAATTATCTGGTGTCGATGCTCATACATCACAAAATTAACTCTCCAATACCAAGTGAATACCATAGGTCCACCATCTTTATGCTTAACTGTTATTTGAACTCAATTAATCCGGAATCTCTCATCTGATCCCCGATTACACCGTTCAGGAGCATCACTCACGAAAGAAAACCGCGACTCATTCGAGCTAATATCTCTCTGAAACTTATTTTGAGTAGGGAATATCATATTCAATAACAAAGCTCATCCTATCCATAATATTCTTTTTATATAACAAAGAATTTTGTCGCACATTGTCTTGATTAAATATAGTGTTTTTTCAATCTCCCGTTCATTATTCTTCCAAAAAAAGCCTCCAGTTTTTAACTCTATGGACAAATTTGTAGGGAGGTATTTTCTTAAACGAAGCACTGCCATTTTCAGTCTTGAGTTATCTCTTCTTGTTGAGGATTTGGAGCGACTTGAGCCTGTCTTCTTGTCCATATTATCTCTTCGTTCATATTGTTTATTAATTATTTTCACTGTTGAAAAGGAAGTAGCAAGTTTTTCTTGTTCAAGATGGTAAAAAATTGTTTATACTCAAACATCTCTTTCTCATCTCTCGAATTCTAGTTTTCGTAATTTCATTACTTTTCTTCTTAGGTGATATTTTATTTTATTTAAATACTAAGATACCATTAACAGCTCAGATACTAACCTGGAAAAAGATCTTATATCAATAGAATTACTTGAAACACACAGTATTATCAAAATTATTGACACATTAGTTAGGATCAATTCTTTTTATTTTTTACCAAATATATATATATATATATATATATATATATATATATATTGCTTCCAGCAAACTACCAATTTATCTCTTTCTCTCTCTCTCTATATATATATATATAAATATATATATATACACATATATATATATATACATATATATATATATATATATATATATATATGGTAAAATGAAAAAGGAAAACCAAAAAACTGGATGTTTTTTTATGTGTACATCAACGTTTCGTCTTTATTTATAAGACTTCATCAGGATGATGATATAGGGAAAAGATGTCATGCAAGCACGGATACATGTAGGGTAGACATGTTGGGAAGAAAAATAAAATAAAATGAAAAAATAATGGCAGCGTCTAGCTGGGCGTCCGTACTTGTTAGAGAATGAAAAATGAGTGGGAGAAAAAAGGGGAAGGGTGGAGGGAGCAAGGACTACTGTGGCTGGCGATGAGAGAAAGAGGTGGGGGATGAGCAGGGGTAAAATGGATGGCAGAGAGAGATTCTCTAACAAGTACGGACGCCCAGCTAGACGCTGCCATTATTTTTTCATTTTATTTTATTTTTCTTCCCAACATGTCTACCCTACATGTATCCGTGCTTGCATGACATCTTTTCCCTATATCATCATCCTGATGAAGTCTTATAAATAAAGACGAAACGTTGATGTACACATAAAAAAACATCCAGTTTTTTGGTTTTCCTTTTTCATTTTACCATCACGTCGGATTACCTTCATCCTTCTCTTCCCATATATATATATATATATATATATATATATATATATATATATATATATATATATAAATGTAATTCCATGATTTTTGGGGAGAACAAAATGTTATTATCGCAAGCATGAAGGGAAGATGAATTTTATCGTTCATGATTAAAAGTTAATCAATAAAAAAAAATTCCAGCCGACCGGTTACGCCCTCTCTTAACAAAGGCTGTATCGAGGGATTAAAAAAAACGAGGGATTTAAAAAAAACGGGAGTGAAAAGAGAGAGTACAGAAAATAAAGTAGCGTTATGGTATATGTACAATAGTCCTAATGGATACTCCCTTTGTTTACAATGCCATCTGAAAATCTATTGCTTACAATACCATCTAAATATCTTGGAGACGATCCACGTTCGTTTTAAACGTCCCTTCTTTGTAAACAAAGGGAGTGTCTATTAGGACTAGATGTGATCAGTCTCTAAGATTCACCCTCCATTGTACATATACCATAACGCTATTTTAGTTTATGTATTCTCTCTTTTCACCCCCTTTTTTAAATCCCTTGTTTTTTTTATAAATCCATCGATACAGCCTTTGTTAAGAGAGGGCGAAACCGGTCGGCTGGCTTTTTCTTGACTAACTTTTAATTATGGACGATAAAATTCGTCTTCCCTTAATGCTTGCGATAAATGTAATTATATGTATGTATTTGCATATATATTTATATGCACAGGATAATCTCGAAAACTAATGGATAAGTAATAATTTCCTGCAACATGAAAAGGTGCTTCCTTTTTATCTTTTTGCATTCATAACTATTTTAATGTTGAATATTCTTTACTATTTAGCGTATAATGTTTTGTCTGGAAGAAATTAAACATCGTTTATTAAAAGATGATATTTAATAAAACTTTTTAGAAACTTGCAATATCCACCTTATTTAAAATAATATATATATTTGACTTTTGAATCCAATTATTTAAACCTGTTATAAAAGGAAAAATGTAGATGAGGTTTCTGGATTTTATTGTGTTTTTTGTTTGTGTAAGTGATCATTTAGTTATTCCATTGTTATTCTTGCCTTAACGAATTGATAACGAACTTATATGCTGAAGATGATATACTTATGATTGTCATTATTTACCCTACGGTTGATTGGATAATACATCTCTGAAACATATGTACACAAGAATAAATGATATTAGTTCAGGCTAAATTTTTCGGAGCATGAATGCAAAATATTATTTATGTCATCAATTTTGTATTCTACTAAGTTATTATATATAGTCTAAAGAAGCTTTTAGTCATTTAAAACAAAAGAAAAAAAGGAAAATGCAGTTTAAATTCCCAGATAAACTAACTAAACCTAAGATATCGCAGATTTAGCATTCGTTGGAAAATTCATAAATATAAAAGTGGATACAAGTATCTAACAGTGAAACAAAAACAGGGGACCTTAACTTAAGCGTGAAATATTAAAACGGGATCATCAGCTGTTTACCATGTAACTGTTTCGGAGATTAAAAAACATGACAGTTATAATATTCATGGCTCTCCAATGGTACTGATCAAACGACCATTTCCCCAATAATCAAGTGTAGAAATAATTCAGCTTAAATTTCACTAATATATACATGAATAAATAATAATAATAATATTAATAATAATAATAATAATAATAATATATTACCCTTAAGACTACCGTGTGATATGGTAATTTGCATATCAAATAACATTAATTATAACAATAATAATAATAATAATAATAATAATAATAATAATAATAATAATAATAATAATAATATCCAAACACATCACCCAAATTTTTGAAACACAGTTGCTAGAATTAATGGGTCCAAATGTGTGCTATATTTAGTTTGACCTAGTTTCATGCAATGGGGTTAAAAGGAGGTGGAAACCTTTTGTAATATTCTGATACCCCCGATTTTCAGTTTCTCTTGAGTATTTAAAAAGAGTTTTAGAGGACATAATATGGGTACAAATTCCATTGTGTAAATTAAAATATTTCAGATTTTCAGTGAATTTGATCCATAGACATTAAACACCAATTAAACAAAGTTTGCTGAATTTCATTTTTTTCTTAAGACGCCTTAAGCTTAAACCTTAAATTGTAGCCATTTTCTAGAATAAAAATCATGTAATGGATTTTTATCAAAATTATAATAAGGATTTTAGCCATAAGTTTAAATATCATATATTGATTTTAATCTTCGTAAAGTGATGCAAAACTGTTCCGTTCGTGCAATAAATTTTGTTGAATATTGCGCCAATAGCATATCATTTTGTTACTTGAACATAACAGGAAATAATAATTTACTCGGGGTCAACCTGGTGACATCGAGGTTAGCTTGACGCGACTGTGGGAATTGATAGAAACCGATGTGAGATTACATGGCTCAAATAGAGAGTGAGTGGGTGAGTGATTGGGTGAGTGAAGTCGTCAGTTCCGTAGAAGAACAAGAAATGTGAACATATTGTTTGAAAAATGTCCTGATATGATATGATTAAGCAGTAATTATCGATCCCTCTCGGTCTCAGTGATTTCGAACAAACGATCCAGCAGAATACAGCTATATTGTCTTCTTTTTAACTTGTCTTTTTTCGGGATACGAAAGAAAAATTGCAAAAAGCGTTTCCTTAGTCTGGCAAAATCGCAAAAAGGCATGTAGAGGAATAAGCATCACAAGGTAACATTATGAAATTCCATGTATGATACAAGGTGTAAACGCACAAAATTTTACCCACCCTGAGACGGGTATTCTCCTAGTATATATATATATATATATATATATATATATATATATATATATATATATATATATATAACGTAAAATATAATAACACGAAATTACATGATTGTCGATGCAATAATTTATTTCAACCTTGCGGTTTTATTCAAGCATCCAACTTAACAATTACATTTTTGATACTGATAGAAAATTGAATTCATCCTCGGCACTTCAAACACAATCAGAGGGAGTGGTGGTAGCAGCCGGTTTGAACACCCAACATAGAGCGAGTAGAAATTAACATCTTATATTTAACTAAATTAATCTAAGGAGATCTTATGGTTTTTTTTTTTTTTTTTTTTTGTTTTTTTTTTGTTTATTTTTATTAAATAATAACGTCTGGGTTAAGCGCACATATTCTTCATATCCGACCTGGTGACATACGCCTCCATACATACGCACACATATACCTATTCTTAACATCACACACACACAATTTTTGGCTAGCCCGAAATTCAGCTTACCAAGGCCAACGAGATTTTTTACCCGGCAAACGAAACGAGAAAGTCTAGTGTCATCGGCTGGTTGACACTTCTCGTGCCCTAATTTCATCTAGATTAGCGCGTCAGAATTAATTTGAAAATTAAGAATACTCTGATTTTCACAAATTCATCTTACATTAGTTTATAATCTATGGAAGCCTATAATTAATTCTAATCTAATATTGTCTAGTGATAATATTATACACTTAATTTAATTCGCTATCTTATTTTAAGTAAATAACATCTGCATACATCCCTATATACATACACATCCATCTCTACACGCACACACATGTATACATACATATACACACACATACATATATACTTACATCTACACACACATATATATATACACACATACACACATATACATATATATATATACACATACATACACACGCACCCACACATACTTACATATATACCCCCGTACCTACTACCTTGAATTAAAATTTTTTTAAGACATCGAAGATAAATGTGTTTCGTCTTTAAGTATTCATTAAAGAACATCCCTACTAAATGAATGCATACCTACACACACACACACACAAACATATGCACATACACACACATACACACGTATACCTATACACACCTATATACGCACATGCACACATAGCCACAGATGTGCAAAATAGAGATACATATATATGTATACATAGACATACACAAATGCACACCCGTACACATACCTATATACCTACTCAGTTATACGCATACGTACACACATACCTATACTCATATACTCGCACATGCCCATACATGCACACATACACCTGCACCCATGTATACACATATGTACCCATATACACATATATATATATACAAAATAATATATACGGCCTGGAAAGTTTTAAATTGCATATACATACCCATAAGTAAAATAATACATACGGCCTGGAAAGTTTTAATAACCGGGGTAAGAGTTTAATTAAACATACGCACACATTGATAAGGCAAATATGCAGTACATACATACACACACACACATACACACACCCACATACATGCTAGCACATACACAGACACAAGCATGCATGTACACATATATATACATACAAAAACAAATGTACTTATATATACGTTCCTAATTTTTATCATACATACATATACACTAATGCCGGCATACACGCGCATCCGCACGCGCATGCATACATAGCAAATATAATGCTATCTTATTTCAAATAAGTACACTGAATACACGAATATCTTAAGGTACCCTCGTATATGCATACATCCGAAAAACAACTATAATTAATGTCACCAGGTCAGTAATTATATGTTCATAACAGATATTAATGTAAATATTTATGGGGGTTTACCGTAACTGATCTATTTGGTATCTAACTGTTACAAGTCTAGAAGTCTATCAGATTGTTAGATATTGGTAATTTTAAATTTGCATTTATGTCTGCATTTCGCCATCAATTCATCACGTTTGTTCAAAAGATTATTGCGGTCGTATTTTAGGATTCTTATTTTCTCCTCTAAACATAAATTGCATCTCTGCCTTTATGATAAAAATTAGGAACGTATATATAAGTACATTTGTTTTTGTATGTATATATATGTGTACATGCATGCTTGTGTCTGTGTATGTGCTAGCATGTATGTGGGTGTGTGTATGTGTGTGTGTGTATGTATGTACTGCATATTTGCCTTATCAATGTGTGCGTATGTTTAATTAAACTCTTACCCCGGTTATTAAAACTTTCCAGGCCGTATGTATTATTTTACTTATGGGTATGTATATGCAATTTAAAACTTTCCAGGCCGTATATATTATTTTGTATATATATATATGTGTATATGGGTACATATGTGTATACATGGGTGCAGGTGTATGTGTGCATGTATGGGCATGTGCGAGTATATGAGTATAGGTATGTGTGTACGTATGCGTATAACTGAGTAGGTATATAGGTATGTGTACGGGTGTGCATTTGTGTATGTCTATGTATACATATATATGTATCTCTATTTTGCACATCTGTGGCTATGTGTGCATGTGCGTATATAGGTGTGTATAGGTATACGTGTGTATGTGTGTGTATGTGCATATGTTTGTGTGTGTGTGTGTGTAGGTATGCATTCATTTAGTAGGGATGTTCTTTAATGAATACTTAAAGACGAAACACATTTATCTTCGATGTCTTAAAAAAATTTTAATTCAAGGTAGTAGGTACGGGGGTATATATGTAAGTATGTGTGGGTGCGTGTGTATGTATGTGTATATATATATATGTATATGTGTGTATGTGTGTATATATATATGTGTGTGTAGATGTAAGTATATATGTATGTGTGTGTATATGTATGTATACATGTGTGTGCGTGTAGAGATGGATGTGTATGTATATAGGGATGTATGCAGATGTTATTTACTTAAAATAAGATAGCGAATTAAATTAAGTGTATAATATTATCACTAGACAATATTAGATTAGAATTAATTATAGGCTTCCATAGATTATAAACTAATGTAAGATGAATTTGTGAAAATCAGAGTATTCTTAATTTTCAAATTAATTCTGACGCGCTAATCTAGATGAAATTAGGGCACGAGAAGTGTCAACCAGCCGATGACACTAGACTTTCTCGTTTCGTTTGCCGGGTAAAAAATCTCGTTGGCCTTGGTAAGCTGAATTTCGGGCTAGCCAAAAATTGTGTGTGTGTGATGTTAAGAATAGGTATATGTGTGCGTATGTATGGAGGCGTATGTCACCAGGTCGGATATGAAGAATATGTGCGCTTAACCCAGACGTTATTATTTAATAAAAATAAACAAAAAAAAAAAAAAAAAAAAAAAAAAAAAAAAAAAAAAAAAAAACCATAAGATCTCCTTAGATTAATTTAGTTAAATATAAGATGTTAATTTCTACTCGCTCTATGTTGGGTGTTCAAACCGGCTGCTACCACCACTCCCTCTGATTGTGTTTGAAGTGCCGAGGATGAATTCAATTTTCTATCAGTATCAAAAATGTAATTGTTAAGTTGGATGCTTGAATAAAACCGCAAGGTTGAAATAAATTATTGCATCGACAATCATGTAATTTCGTGTTATTATATTTTACGTTATTATTGCTCTGTTTACCACATTGAGCTCTCTTACCCGGATTTCTTCCTGGAATTATTCCATTATAACACTATATATATATATATATATATATATATATATAGAACATTTAAATCGGCTTACGCGAATGCATTGGCGTAAGCCGATTTATCAGCTCTCGGCTCCGACGAAGCACTTGGGTGCTGAAACGTAATTGCGTTTACATAAGCATATGTAAATGTTTATATAGTAAATAATTATAAAGATCTACCTGGTATTTAGCACTTTTAAACATATTGGTTTTAAGTTCCTTTTATAAATACATTTAAACATGCTTAATTATATATATATATATATATATATATATATATATATAGAGAGAGAGAGAGAGAGAGGGGGAGAGAGAAAGAGAGTAAGAGAGAGAAAGAAAAAGAAAATGAGGGTGGGACAGGCAGATAGAAAGGGAGAGAGAAAGGGTGGGGAGGGGTAGCGATAGAGAGAGAATAGGTGTTAACACTAATTCCTGTATATATAGCAGTCTTTATACAATTGTTTCATATTAATATTATTCCGGAAACTCATATTTTGAAACACAAATGTAAGATTTTGATTTTCGTTTTCTTTCCTACATACGGTCTTTCGAAAAGGACGAATTAAAAATAAATGACTTTTATTCAGAAAAATGAATCCCAAACTTTGACAAAAAATGTACAATTTTCCGTCCAAATGTTCATAATTCATTATTGTTATAAAATCAATGAGAAAAGGGTAAATATTTAAAAAATATGTTCCCTTATTTATGCACCAATATTTGAGAATTCTAATAATTAAGCGGAGATTGCTATTACTCAATTGGTCTTGTTAAATGTAATTATAGTCAAAGGGAAACAATTATTAATTAACCAGTAAAATAGTAGTGTTATTTCGGAGTGATTTCGCTCTGTCCATTTCGCTCAAGTATGCTTAGATCGTTATATATATATATGTATATATATATATATATATATATATATATATATATATATATATATATATATATATATATATATATATATATATATATATATATATGTATAAGGATGGGAAATGAAAAAGGAAAAACAAAAAGAACGATGTTTTTTTATGTATTCATCAATGTTTCGTCTTTATTTGTAAGACTTCTTCAGGATGATAATTTTAAGAAAAATGTCATGCAAGTCCATAGAAATATTGGGTAGACATGATGGGTTGATGAGATGAAGTAGTAGACACTACTGAGAGCGCAGAACCAAGGTCCGGGCTGAGAGAAGTCGGTGGCAGAGAGTGAAATGAATGTGGATAGCTGTGAGTGAAAAAGAGGAGGGTGGGAGTGTTAGTGAATTTGTGTTAGGTGGGGGAGGAGGTGCTGCGGTTTTTGTCGTGGTGAGGTTTAGCATGGATTTTGAGGGGCTGGGGAAAGAGGAAGTAAGGGGGAAGCTCTGTGTCTTTGGTGTGTAGGTAGTATCATAGTTTTGGAAAAAAATTTCATGAAATGAAGATGATTTTAATGTGGGCGAGGTGGGTGGGCAAGAGTGTGATAGAAGTAGTCGAAAGGGTGAGATGGGTGAGGGGGAGAGGGGAGATGTTGTTGTGGTTAGGTGTGAAATTTTTGGATGGTAAGAGTATTGACCAGCTGGCTATGTCAGGAATGTGTGAATATAAGTAAGTTATAAGGAAAGTGTTGAAATGTGCTGAGAATATGACAATGAGGGGAAGGAAAAAGAAAAAGAAAGAGAAGGAGAAAAGTGATAGTAATTTTGGCGAGAAATAGGTGAAATGTAGTTTTGTGCAGGCAGTGTTGATGGTTTTAAATTAAATTGAGGACAAAAGGGGGTTAACTATCCAATATTTGTGAGGGTGTCTAGATTTGTTCAATGGTGAGGCTGCTATTTGTGGTTAAGTGGTTTAGATTCCTGGTGAAAGAAAATGTATATGGGGAGGGGTTTGTGCGTGTGTGTGTATGCGGGGACTTGTATATAAGTACACTTGAGAGCGAAGAGAAGAAAGCTTAGTCGTGATCTAGGTTTAGTTTTTGTTCAGTCAAGATAATTTTGTTTATTAAGGGGGATAGATCATCCTGACCGAACAAAAACTAAACCTAGATCATGGCTAACCTTTCATATATGTATGAAGTAAGTTGAGATCAACAAAATTTGAACATTGTTCTAAGAATAAAAAAAATATCGAATTATATTGCGTAGGATCGTTTCCAAGTCAATTTGGAAATATTTTATTCAGTATTATTGTTCTGAAGACTTCAAATCGGCATGAAGAAGTAAAAAAAGAAATAAAATGAAAAGTAGTGTCTGTATTATATTTTAGAAAACCGAAAATTTGAATTTCGAAAATTAAAAACAAATTTTTTTTATTTATTTGACAAAATCTCGCGTAAAGCTGTCTCAATTTTCAAAGTTTATCATTTCAACGGCGTTTCAAACTGTAGTAACACCTATCTCATTATTGTATACACGGGCGCCAGCGCGCTCCACTATAGATCAGACATAAAAACAGCAGTCTCTTCGATAACACCAGAAGATTGTCGATCTTCGACTACGCCGTAAGACTTAGACCATGAAGAGAAAAAAAAGTAAATATTGTCTGTATTACTATGAATAGGGTTTTATAAAACCGAAAATATGGATGAAAAAATGATTTTAAAATATTTCATTTATTTGACAAAATCTCGCGTCAAGTTTTCTAACTTCATTATTTCAACGGCGTTTCAAACTGTAGTAACACTTATCTCATTATACACATATATATATTTACACAGACACACATATATATATACACACATATATATACACATATATACATATATATATATATATATAAACAATGAAGCATATATATGCAACTATAAAGTATATATATATATATGCAACTATAAAGTATATATATATGTGTGTATATATATATATATATATATATATATATATGTATATATGTATATATATTATATATATACATATATATACATATATATATATACATATATATATATATATATATATATATATATATATATATATATATATATATATATATATATATACTTTATGGCTGTATTCCAATGACCACAAGAAAAATCAATCCAAACTCATAATTTTTATATTCACTTCAATTTTCTTTATTTTCATATTTCGGCGAACCCTTTTTATGTTTTTATTTTTTCATGTTTTCCTTTTTTGTATTTTTGTATTTTTGTCGAAAAAATTAAGAAGAAATACAGGTATTCGCCGAAATATTAAAATAAAGGAATGTAAATGTTAAGTATACGCACCGAATCTTGTAATACAATTTTATTGAGCTAGCAATTGGATATATTTCAGAAATTATAAAGAAGTATATGCCTAAATATATATCTTTAATAAAACTTACAAATATATATATGTGCACACACACACACATATATATATATATTTATATATATATTATTATATGTTTATATATATATTTATATATATATATATATATATATATATATATATATATATATAGTGTGGACACTAGAAAAGCGGGACTTTATTGAGCTTGCAATTAAAAATATTTCAGAAATTATAAGGAGTATATGCCTAAATATATATCTTTCGTAAAACTTACAAATATATATATATATATATATATATACATATATATATATATATATATTTATATATATATATACTTATATATATATATATACATTATTATATATATATATATATATATATATATATATATGTATATACATATATATATATATATATATTTATATATATATATACTTATATATATATATACATTATTATATATATATATATATATATATATATATATATATATGTATATACATATATATATATATACAGTGTGGACACTCGAGAAGCGGAACTTTATTGAACTTTCAATTGAAAATATTTCAGAAATTGCAAGGAGTATATGCCTAAATATATATCTTTCATAAAAACTTACAAATATATATACACATATTTTATATATATATATATATATATATATATATATATATATATATATATATATATATATATATATATATATATATATAGAGAGAGAGAGAGAGAGAGAGAGAGAGAGAGAGAGAGAGAGAGAGAGAGGACACTAGAAAAGCGGGACATTTGAAGTTGTAAATTTTATTTTTTAAATTTCATTGCGTCTGGTTTATTCACTTCTTTGATTTGCACGGACGACATTTTGAGAATCTATGAGTGTATTATAATATTAGTCTTTGAAAAACTTCATAAAAGTTATTCTTTGAAAAAATAAATAACCGTTTGACAAATTTAACGCTTTTCTAGCGACCACCTTGTATAACGTATAATATATATATATATATATATATATATATATATATATATATATATATATTTATTTATAAAATACAGAAATTCAATGTAACATCAGTACCGTCGGTTTCAAAGCGGGAGGTTGATCCCGATTATCGTCAGCTGATAAACATATTCAGGAACCTGAATATGTTTATCAGCTGACGATAATCGGGATCAACCTCCCGCTTTGAAACCGACGGTACTGATGTTACATTGAATTTCTGTATTTTATAAATAAATATTTACGCTCTTAATCTTCCGAAATCTCGGATTTCTTAATTAATCGAGCACTCTGCTGGTTTTTCCTGCCCTACCACACAGTACTTATATATATATATATATATATAAAGCGACCACAAACAATTCTCACTTTTTATATATAATACTTCGAATAAACTGCTACTGATATTATATTACGAATTACGTCACTGTTGAATACGAAGTATTATGTACAAAGGAGAATTGTTTGTAGTCGCTTGCTGTAGTAATAAACGGCTCTTGTAATAAAGCTTATTGCTTCGATGAATATGGTGTGAACAGTTGATTACTAAAATCGACAAACATGTAATGGTGATATAAAACGGTTGCCTATTTCTCCAATGTTTGATTTATTCGTTCGAAAAATGTAACATTTCTGTCTGTCTGTCTTTTTTTGACGCAGCGAGAACTAAAGTAAAATAAATAGTCACAACGTAGGATAGATAATTTAGCATTTATATCCGTTTGCCGGCCCTTTTTTTTAAAGGAATTCGTCTAACACCGACACCGGCGACAAGCTTCTGGGGCCCTGTCACCGCTCTTTGAGCGGCTTTTTACCCAACCCTAATGGAGAGTCTTCAATCCTTTTAAGTATCCTCACATTTTTTAGCATATCTGGTAAAAAATATTGCCTTTCTTCTCTCTAAGAATAGAATAAAATAGTGCTAGTATTATTTTCTTTATATATTTTTTATCTAAGCGAACTTTTTTTTACCTTTTTTCATCACGCATGAATCTCACTTTACCGCGTGTAACATGCCTATTTCCTAGAATAATTGTATCCCTTTTTTTTTTAATATTATCTTTTATGCTCAAAATATATTTAATTCTGTAAAATTATTAGCTTACGGCTATTTTAAGGTTTTAGTAAGTCCCCGTTCTCGCCTTGCCTCCATTTTGTATTTACATGTTTCTGAAACAACGTTTTTGTTCTTTTTTAACGTTTTATCTATGTCGATCTGCAATAAACTTGTGTCTAAAATATATCATGCCTCAGAGTCTTGCTTGTCAATAGAAGTTTATGCTAGCTGTCCTAGGCTAGTACGTTTCTACGAAACAAACGCATTCTGGGGACAGCATAATAACGTATAGGTGAAAATAGTGTGTTTTAGCTAAGGTGCCCTTAAACCAAAAAGATGAGAAAACCGAAAAGCGTTGATAAATATTTATTGTGATGTGTTTTCGTGGGTCAGGAAAAGTATCTGTAGTCACAAATGAAATAAATTGGAAACCCCAAGGATAAACAATTTTAAATAATCTTTCGTATGCTTTACACGCGTGTGGAAGCTTTTAGAAATTCGTGTAAAATTATTTAAAATTAATTATTATTTTCAACATCTTTTCACATATATTGAGTTGGCAACTAATTTCTCGCGTTTTTTAAATAAATGTTTGAATCTATTGTTTTCAAATTTTGGAATCTATTTATTTCGATATTTTTATTTTGTAATTATTTTGTAATTTATTTTTTCGGGTCAATTTAAGTTAATTTCAGTTTATTTTAAAATCATTAAAATTGAATGTCAAGTTAAGAAAAAATTAACATTTTCGACATCTTTTTATGTTCATCTTTTAAGTTTTGCTGTTTGATTTCTACTAACGAGGTATTGGACATTTTGTTGAACGCTTCGAAGAAGTTGTAAACAAAGGAGAATATATTATTGATCAATTAGTTGTTATTTTTTTAATAAAATCTTTTAAATTTGAATACAAAAAACGGCGGTAACTTAGTTGCCAACCAAATATTATTTTTATTATATAATAAACGTGATATGATTCTGCCTTTTCCATCACGGGAAACAACGTAGAAGAAAAACAACAGTTTTCCGAAATACACCCTAGGCGAAGTCGTGCGAGATAAAACAGCACTGATGGAGAGATGGGTGGAACGTTACTTTTAGCTCTAAACCATAGAAATCATTATTATCGAAAATGCTGTAACTGTGCTGGCCAATGACAAATGCATATGTCGAAGAATCTAACCCCAGGGAAATCGACGAGGCTCTAGACTCATTTGCCCCCCCCCCCCGCAAAAAAAACACTAGTAAAGGGACAGTGTTTCCATGAAGTATTATAACGCTATCATGTAATAAGGCCACCTTTATGCCTCGAGAGACAATCGTTACCCATTGTAAGTGTGAAGCAAGTGCTGCGTAAATCCTGACCACACCTCTTCTGAACCTGTATTGATTGTCCAGTGGTAAAGAGAAGTCTAGCGTGGCAGGAAACAATGCAGAGATTAGCAGAGAAAGATTGCTGTAATTTCGGAGTGTTTTCTTTCTCTTAGACTAGTTGCACAATCTTATGAATGAAAAAGAAAACTTTGAAAATTTAAACAAATGACAACAGTGATCATTAACGTTTTGTTTTTCAAATAATTAAGTCTATTTTGATATAAACTATAATAAAATTAATTATGTTTTTAGATTATGAAATGAAACGTTATTATTGAATAGACAACAGGGTAACGGGGGATTATTCGTCACAGTCAACACGGAAATAAAGGACCTAATAAAACTCAGACAGGATCCGGAAGTCGCTATTTTTATTTTAGATTAAATATTTTACAGCATTTAATTTTTTTATTAACTTTATTTTGTTTATTTAGAAAAGAATAAATACAGCAATAAAAAATCTTGTTAAAGACCCGGTTTTATTTATTCCATGCGGAAAATTGATTGGTCTATTTAATATAACCTCCCCTTCATTACCACTCTCCAAAAAACCAAACAAATTGTTAAGCTGTCTTCTCTCCCTCAGTAGCATTTTAAATTCATACGTGACCTGTATAAGCTGTATTTTGAAAGAAATGGCAGCTGAAACATGTATGCACATATGTAGCTAATAATGTTGGGTGTATGGATAAATATTTATTTTTTTATTTTTTCATCAACCGATCATTATGAACTTCGGAATATCTATACTCGGGAACACAGTAAGTAACAGGGACACTTTTTTTTGTAAACTTTACCATTTAGGGATTATGTCTACTCTAACTTGTATCCCCCTAAAAAATACACATTTAAAATAAGATAGAAACAAAAATAATAGAGAAACGAATTGCTCTATATCAAATTTTGAGGGTCCAGGCTGCAACAAGTCAGTAGTGGCAAAGAGTGAAATGAATATGGAAAGCTTGGAGTGGGTACCATTAAGGTAGCCTCTACGTAGCCACGGCTACTACTTTTCCTTATCAACCCATCATGTCAACCCAATATTTCGATGTACTTGCATGACATTTTTCTTAAAATTATCATCCTGAGGAAGTCTTACAATAAAGACGAAACGTTGATGAATATTTAAAAAATATCTCTTGCTTTTTCCTTTTCCATTCCCCCCCACACCACACACACATATATATATATATATATATATATATATATATATATATATATATATATATATATATATATATATATATATATATATATATATGAGAAAGAGAGAGAAGGGGGTTAGGAGCTTCCATTATTAAAAACGAATATGCTTTAATGTATAATTTGTAGAAAACATTGGCGTGGTATAAGATTCGATGAGTGGGAAGAGAAAAACTGAGAAGTAGATCCTTTATAAATGCATCATCGCATACCCGTGAGAGGTTTTGTCTGTCGGTTTATCGTTAGTTTTGAAGAACATTTTAATAGCAAAACGCGCAGGTTAAATGGACGTATCTAATTTTCAGACACGTCCCAGCATTTGAAAATGAAAAGCTCTTGCCGCGGTCGGTTTGTCACGCTTAAGTTTGTCATATAATTTTTCGTTGTTGATCTGTCACTGGTAAGCTGTCAATAGCATTTCAATCATTGGTTGCACAGATTAAATAAGCGCATTTTATTTTAGAATCATCCAAGCATCCCTATAAGAGGCGCCGTTCTTATTCACTTAACTCCCCACGAGGACAGAATTAGAGACAAGGTCAATTTTTAATGTGGGGGAAAATCAACTCATCAAACAGTCCACTGTAGTTTGGGATAAAAATAAGAATTGTCTCAGAAAGGGTTTCTCCTTCAGTGACCGAGGACTGCACATATGAAGTGTAGTATCAGAACAGATACTACACTTTGATCTTAACCAAAAAGAGGCGCTGTCTGTTAGTCTGTGTATTTATTTACCTCCCCAGGAGGTTAGGCACAAGGCCAGTTTTACTTACTCTCACAAGGTAAGATGTGATCCAAGGTCGGGTCGGGAAAGTGGGGCTTGAAAAGCCAGCGCCCGAGAAAGTTGCGCACTCTGGCCATTAAAAATTGCCTCGACAGCCCCGTCGGAATTCCCCGGTAGGGGCGCCTCAGGCAGTAAGCAATAAACTTACTCCTCCCAAAGAGGGGAGGCAAAGCCTGGGAGGGTAAACCCCCTAGAACTGCACAGGACAAACCCACAGACCGGCGTAAATCAAGCCCCGAAGGCCAAAACACTAGCAGTGTATGGAGTGCAGTATCCATCGGAATAGATACTACACTTTGCTCCTAGCCAAAAGGCCAAGTCACAATTGAAACTAATTATAAACGGCTGGGAACTGAATCCCGGCAGCCTCCGTGATAGGCAGAGATTCTGTTTTTTTTAATTTGAAAATATATTTGCCGAGCCCCGGCTCACGCTAGGGTTTGAAATACCATTTTCAGCTATTTCCATGGTAGGTGCTCGACTGAGCTCCAATCTCTGATTCCTCCAGGCAAAAACATTCACAGAAAGAACTCGTCTCTCTACCACTACTGCATAGAACTTTTCTTTCTTGCTCTGTGTACCTAAAACTATATTACCATGAACAGAGTCTCTTTCCAAGAACTTCCCATGTGTAGAACATTACCACAGGACTGCTTTCCTGTAGATTCAAACATGGTTGTATTCAAGTCCAACGTAAACTCGTTGATCCGTCCTCTTAAGTAATCAAATTCTGCCCCTTCCCGCCATCGTTTCTAAACTTCCCATTTTTCACCATCTGATTGACACTCATTAACCATTATGTTCGAGTGGCTTTTCGCCTTTGTAGTGACGCATTACTCTAAAAAATACACAGAAAGAATGGACACATGTTATTTTAGATGTGTCTAAGCATCTCTATTAGAGGTTCTGTCCGTCGACCCGTCACACTAAAGTTTGAAATAGCATTTTCGTCATTCTGTCTCGCTTAAGTATCTAAAACTTCAGCCGGCGACAAACTATACACGACAGTGTTCATCTGTTAGATGCTTGGTCGGTCAAGCATACCGTTAAACTAAAAATTTCCATCGCTAAACGTGTAGACTAAATGGACGCATCTTAAAAAAAACGCTCATGTTTCTCTTTCAATGTAGATAAGTGGGAGAAATACAGGGTGTTCTTTTAAATTTGACACTTGTGGGAAAGGAAATAAACCCCCATATCTTGACCAATAATTGATGTCTTCCAAAAATACAACGCGCATCTCTTAAAAGATCTTTTGTTGAACACAGCTCATTTGAATAAACTTTCCTGAGCTTCGTGATTGAACCTGGAACACATGACTTTTACGATGACTTTCAAGATTTGATACCAGTTTGATCCTGGCAATAAAACTCGCCATTGGTGTTGCAGGTGGTACGGTCGGCGTCTTACTCAACTGTACTCCACACATAATAGTGCATGAGGTTTTTCAATCGGGATAGTTTGAGTTGGGCAGATGTTTAGACTGCTGAGTCGTTGAAGTTTTCAGATAGACACTTTTGTAGTTTCCCGTAAGTCCTGCTGCCATACGTATAGTCTTCCCGCAACCACCCTCTCTACCCAGAACTTGACAACAGTAGATAGCAACTTGATACAGCCATCTGAGTCCCTTTTCGAAGATGTGGGGCGGTATGACATGGCCTTCACTGGAAACACACCCAAAGATAGTCACATTTTAAGGAAAGTTGGTCTTCATGATGCGCGGGATTTCGTGCGGACTGTAGGCAAACCATCCGGTGTTCTGTGCGTTGTGTGTGTAAGTAGTCATGACAGGAGTTGTTGTCTGGGTGATTAACCTTGTTGACGAGTTTGTTGGCTTTTGTAGGGCGGTTCTCTTGGGCATTCACAATGAGTAATTACCCCTTGCTATACTTGTATGAGGAGTAACAAATAATCGTTGTTCGGCGTTGTCTTCATAGTCGCCACATCGATACTCATCTTTCTCACCATTATTAGAATTTCGACGAACTTTGGGGTAAACACAGTCAGAACGACTGCTATTATCTTTCCTACTAGCCACTGCTTTCACATCTCCGTCACGATTCTCTATCTCACATCTCACGGCCTTCAATGAATTCAATGAGCACTCAGCTGCAGCTAAGATAATGCAGGTCACCCTTTTCCAATATTCGAGTGCTTCCCAGTTGTCTCTAGTTTCCAGCTCTTAAACATACTAATAATACACAAGAAAAAAAGCACTTTACTGCTATTAAATACTCACATGAAAGAATATGGAATAAATATACATTTTTTCTCGAACACATTGTATTTGTAAGAATGAAAAGAAAATGACTTTTATTGTGTTAACGTTTAGGGTTTATTTTTATCGGTGGAAAAAGACCTGTTTTAGCCTATAGCTCATTCCCACCTTTTACGGTATAAACTCATTTTAAAGTGTTGAAATATAGAGACACAAAAATATATATACTTAACATGCGTCCTTTGGATCCATTCTAAACATGCGTCCATTGGATTCATTCTAAACATGCATCCATTTGATTCATTCTTAAGACACGTCTATTAGATCTATTTTTAAGATACCTACATTGGACCCATTCTTAACATGCATCCATTTGATCCATTCTTAAGACACGTCTATTAGATCTATTTTTAAGATACCTACATTGGATCCATTCTTAACATGCGTCCATTTGATCCATTCTTAAGACACGTCTATTAGATCTATTTTTAAGATACCTACATTGGATCCATTCTTAACATGCATCCATTTGATCCATTCTTAAGACACGTCTATTAGATCTATTTTTAAGATACCTACATTGAATCTATTCTAAACATGCGCCTATTAGATCTATTCTAAACATGCGTCCATTGGATTCATTCTAAACATGCATCCATTTGATCCATTCTTAAGACACATCTATTAGAGCCATTTTTAAGATACCTACATTGGATCCATTCTTAACATGCGTCCATTAGATCTATTCTAAACATGCGTCCATTTGATTCATTCTAAACATGCATCCATTTGATCCATTCTTAAGACACATCTATTAGAGCCATTTTTAAGATACCTACATTGGATCCATTCTTAACATGCGTCCATTAGATCTATTCTAAACATGCGTCCATTTGATTCATTCTAAACATGCATCCATTTGATCCATTCTCAAGACACATCTATTAGAGCCATTTTTAAGATACCTACATTGGATCCATTCTTAACATGCGTCTATTAGATCTATTCTAAACATGCGTCCATTTGATTCATTCTAAACATGCATCCATTTGATCCATTCTTAAGACACATCTATTAGAGCCATTTTTAAGATACCTACATTGGATCCATTCTTAACATGCGTCCATTAGATCTATTCTAAACATGCGTCCATTTGATTCATTCTAAACATGCATCCATTTGATCCATTCTTAAGACACATCTATTAGAGCCATTTTTAAGATACCTACATTGGATTCATTCTTAACATGCGTTCATTAGATCTATTCTAAACATGCGTCCATTGGATTCATTCTAAACATGCGTCCATTAGATCAATTCTTAAGACACGTCTATTAGGTCCATTTTTAAAATACCTACATTGAATCTATTCTTAACATGCGTCTATTAGATCTATTCTAAACATGCGTCCATTGGATTCATTCTAAACATGCATCCATTTGATCCATTTTTTAGACACGTCTATTAGATCTATTTTTAAGATACCTACATTGGATCCATTCTTAACATGCGTCCATTAGATCTATTCTTATCATGCGTCCATTCAATCTGTGCCTATAGCGGTGACAGTTTTGTTTCAAACATAAACACGACAGACAAACGAACGGACGGAAAGATCATCCTAAAAAGACGTGCGGGCGTATCAAAAATGCTATCTCATAGCCAAACATGCTATTTCAAAGTTAAACGTGACAAACTGATTGAAATATTATTTCAATTTAAAAATATTATTTCAATTTAATTTTGACCGCGCGGCTGTCAGATAGTTTTGTTGTACAGATACTTGAATGCATCTAAAATAAGATGCGTCCATTTATCAGTGCGTCATACGATGAAAATGTTATTACAAACTTAAGTGTGACGCACCAAACGACGTATGAACAAAGCGTGATGCGGTGATGTATCTAAAAATGTGCCTATTTAACCCCAGGTAATAATTGTTGATACCGACATTTTGTTTTAAACAATGTGTTTATGTCAATGGTAATACAACCAACGGCATAAACGCTCGGATTATTATAATTTTGTTGTTGTTGTTGTTGTTCAAGGTTCGAGCCGGTTCCTAAGCGCATGTCTTTTGTAAACATATTTTCCTCCCTTCAAAAAAATATGTAACATCAATGACTGTTTATATTACTTCGATTATTCAGCCTACTCTTCTCAACTTGGTTGTTATATTCGAAACTAGCTGACTTTGCCGGCTCGCTGTCGCTTCGCAATGTTCACGACTTGAAATACTTGAAAATTAATTTAAAACAATAAACATTCTATTAATAAATTTATTGTAACACACAAAACCAAATCTTTCTCATTTATTCATATAGTCACACAAAAGTTAGCGAGCAAAAAACGTGTCCTTTTCTAGCCGTCGGTGAATCAATCTTAAGTGGTGAGGATAAGCGAGAAAGCAAATAGCAAGTCAGACAACCCCCGCTGCCTGAAATAAAGTCGAAACAAAAATCTTACCTTCTAAATCAAAAGTCATCAGTGAGGTTTTTTTTCTTTAGATCATTAGAAATTATGATAATCTATACATGAAAAAATAAAGTACTGTCGTAATTCTATGATTTCATATGAATAGTAGTGCGAACACTGGCGAACCGAATTTTTATTCGTCATTTTTTTACGGAAAAACAAACAAAGCGACATTCACTCTAGACGGGTTGAACTGGCTTCCTCCGAAGGAGGAAGTTTATAGGCAGGACTTGACGCGCTCCACTACTTTTGGAGATGTTCCCGCATCTGCTCCAACGCCCAAAATTGGAGCTAGCTATTATCACGCTCCCCATTTTCAAAAAGGAGCTGCTCCTGCTCGAACTCCTATAAAAAAGGAGCGGCTCTTTTTCAGCGCTCCATAATAAAAATATACCTTCTTTCATAAACATTCTATTCTGCCAATGAGTGGTCGAATGACAGAGGTGAGCGTCAAAAGATCTCGTCAATATGGGTGGGAATGCCACTTTAAGTGTAAGACCGTAAGATAATATTTGACAAAATCTCGCTAATATTTGGAGAGTTATAGGAGAGCATGTCGAAAGAAGTATACGATTGTATGTAAAGATTCGTTTCCTGAGATATAAAATAGAAATAGAAAAATCACTGAAATATTTTAAAGCAAAATGTTTATAGGGAATATCAAATTCACAAACGGTCCCCAATTGCATGGATGCCCCGATTAGGGGAGATGACGACATTACGTTTTGCAGTTCTTGCAGGGAGGTGTCGAGGTCTTCCTACATACAACCCCTGGTATTCCCAAATGGTCACCGATCTGGTACTGGCCAGGCTCTACGTCGTTTAACTTTGGTGATCTACCGAGAACCGGTGTGGCAGCGTGGTTATGCAGTATTTATTGACGGGGGTGTAGACTAGTCCAAATAATACAAAAACATTAATCATTATCTAAAAAAAAATCCGAAATTTGATATCATTCAGTGTTGACAAATATTGGACTCGTCGAAACGTCAACGGAGCAATCACTCGTAAGGTTGTTCCGTATTTGGGTGTTTAAGAGACGCTTCGAGGATCTGTTGGTTCTCTTCAGAACCTTGTTTATTTTTCCCCGACGTAGTTTTCGCCCTTACTTATTTGATCGCATGTTTATAAAAAAAATAAAGCGACATTTCCGTTTTAAAATATATATATACATATATATGTATAATTTAGTAAATGTTTCGAATTTGTTTAAAAAAAACATTTAACTTCAAACAATTGTTTCTGCCTATTTTAAAACATACATTCTCTTGATAACAAAACTCAGGATGTTTATATAAGGCCTTGTTCTGTTTTATGTTGATGGTAACAATCTTAAGTTTTGTCCTCAAGAAAATGTACGTTTTAAAATGGGAAGACACAATTGTTTGAATTAAAATGCTTTTTAAACAAATTCGGAACATTTTCTAAATTATCATCGTATAGTATTTCAAGCAGTAGTAATGTATACACTATTGAGCTAGTACTCTAACCTTTTTGTGAATCTAAAGGGATTTATATATATATATATATATATATATATATATATATATATATATATATAAATGAAGTAGTAAACATAAAATAAAAATTTCAGACAAAATGAAAAATTAGTTTATAAAATAGTAGATAAGCATGGCAACAATCTACTAGAAATATGGACACAAACACATCATTAAAGATTAACGAAGATATTTTGGTCGATTCGTTTGACCAGATTCATTTGGTAAAAAAAGCTTTATTGAGTAGAACTCAACATTATATATAGTGGGCGTGGAAGATAATCCTTCTTCTCCTTCGTTACAAATCCATTTGCGTTATCGCACCAGGCGTTTACCATGGAGTTTTTTTTCTGATAACGACCATTGGCTTTCACTGGAATTCGAGTAACAATAGGCCTCCTCAGGATTCAAGTTCTCTCTGTCCTCTGCCACTGGAAGTCAGGATAGTGCTCTCTCTTCTTAGTTGTTCTATCTGGCTAAATCTTTCACGGCGCCTACGTTTTTTAGTGTGTGGTGCGGATTGTCAGACTATCATATCGTATCGTATCGTATCGTATCGTATCTATCTATCTATCTATCTATCTATCTATCTATCTATCTATCTATCTATCGTATCTATTATTATTATTATTATTATTATTATTATTATTATTATTATTATTATTATTATGAGGTCTAATTTGTTGTTGTTATTATTTACGAAGGGAAACTTCCCACAAGAGTCATTATCAGTGATTGCTCTCTGGCAATAATAAGTGGTGTTCCCGGGAGTCTGAGTGACAGCAAGTCTCCCCAGATTTCCAGCACTCGCTCAATAACCGTTGTAAATCATTTTGCATCATTCCAACAGTCGTTGACCATTAGTGTCTCGCTGACAAAAACCGTTGACTTACTTTGGAATTTGAGTGGTAACAAACCTCCCCCAGGTACAAGTACTAACATTCTCCATCATTATTATTATTATTAGTAGTAGTAGTAGTAGTGGTAGTAGTAGTAGTAGCAGTAGTAGTAGTAATAGTAGTGGTAGTGGTAGTAGTAGTACCTCTTCTTTTCGTTTTATTCCTTTCTGTCGCTTCCTCAATAGTCTGCAAGAAGAAAAGAACTCTAGTCTCATCCAGACGATCAGCCCTTCTCGCTTTTTCCCGCCTTAAAATAAATGGCGTCATTACGCCTCGTCGCGCTTCGGCGGTTTTGACGGACGCCATCTTTAATCGAACGCCCTCTTAATAAATTGATTTGTTACTCTGGCAGGATGCGAGTAAGGGGGAAGATGACGAGCCACACATAGACATGGATGTGGAAAGGGAAGGATCCAAGATGCAATGGATAACAACGTGCGCGTTGAACGTGATCCAATAACGACAAACGGAAATATAATCATTATTTCGATACTTATATTATACATATGTTTAGACGTAAAAACATTCATAGACATATAAAGTGTTACGTATATATTTATTTCTTTATATATATATATATATATATATATATATATATATATATATATATTTATATATATATGTGTGTGTGTGTGTGTGTCTGAATAAATATGTGCAAATATGTATTCATATAGATATATATTATATATTATGTTTAGACGCATATATTTTCATATACATATAACGTGTTACGTATGTATATACTTCGTTATACATATATATATATATATATATATATATATATATATGATATATATATATATATACATATATATATACATATATATGTGTGTGTGAATAGATATATGTGTGTGTGAATAAATATAGCAAATACGTATATATATACTTCGTTATATATATATATATATATATTATTACTTTTTCATTGTATACACTTATACTATGAGATAATATATTACGTTGTTTCAGTATTTAATTAAATAGTGCTCAATACGAAGGGAAACTTCCCACAAGAGTCATTATCAGTGATTGCTCTCTGGCAATAATAAGTGGTGTTCCCGGGAGTCTGAGTGACAGCAAGTCTCCCCAGATTTCCAGCACTCGCTCAATAACCGTTGTAAATCATTTTGCATCATTCCATACAGTTGAAAAGTAGTATAGAAATATAGTTATGGCTAGTGAACTAAACAGAAATGTGTGTGTTTGATTTCCGAAAGGGTTTTTCAAGATAAACGTATTTCCTCAAGACTGAAACACAAACGTAGCTGATTGCACGATATATATATATATATATATATATATATATATATATGTGTGTGTGTATGTGTATGTATATATATATGTGTGTGTATGTGTATGCATATATGTGTGTGTGTGTTTATGCGTATGTATATATATGTGTATGTGTGTTATGTGTATGTATATATATATGTGTATGTGTATGTATGTATGTATGTATATATATATCTGCGTGTTTGTGTATGTATATATAATATATATATATGTGTGTTTATATATATATATATATATATATATATATATATATATATATAAAGTCAGTTCATATTATATTCCAATAACCATGGTTTTATTTTATTATTTTTATTTTTTCACATTTCTAAAAAACATAATATTTATGTGAGATATATTTTTACGGTTCGTTTCATTTGTCTTGGGCCAAACAACATTTTTATGTCAATATATATATATATATATATATATATATATATATATATATGTGTGTGTGTGTGTGTGTGTGTGTGTGTGTGTGTACTATCAACCGAAAGGTACTTAGGCAACCTCAGAATTAAGGAATAACTTAACCCCAAAATAAATAACAGAACAGAACTAAGTACATTTTCAGTACAATCACATCCTAGATACACAATAAATACACATTAGATAACTAATGAATAAAAACAATATTAAACAAACACTAATAACATATATGCGTGTGGTTAAATGTCTGCATATACGCATGTCTTGTGGTGTGAACACCTGCTTGCATCTGACGTTTGTGCGGGACGCAACAGAATGCAGCTCCGATGCCTGTCTATGTATGATAAGTAAATAGTAAATTTTTAATAACAATATATAAGAAAATCATAACAGTTATCTACTACACTGATGATTCCATTAGGATGACACGTATACGTATGTGGATAATAATGAAATATTTATTATTAAATAAGTATATATATATATATATATTGTTTTTTTTTTATTATGTTACAGACAATATTAGACCAAACGTGACACAATCATATTATGCATTATTAACTATTATGCCGTTATTATTTATGAAATAATTATTAAAGCAAAAATATATAGCAAATATAAATAAATAACTGGATAATAATAACACTATCATATATTTTTTATAAATATTCTACTCTGTCTGATAAAATTTACCTCTTGAATTTATTTTCATATTTCTAAATTTTCATTACTGATTTTTATCATAATTATTAAAAAATTTATTTTCCACACACTCTCCAATTTTACATATGCTGTTATCATTACTTGTACTACTTCATATGTTAATTGAAGATTACGATGATATCTCTAAATAGCATATTTAATCTTGAATTTATATTTAGAACTCCACTTATTACCCCGTAAATACTCTATTATCCTCCATTCTTATACCCATCTACCTATGCCATTTATTTACCCCCCCCCCATCCACCGAATTTACACCAAAAGGTTTTTCCCTTTTATATATTTATTATAATTTGCTTTTTGCACTTTAAAATATTGTTTTTTTAATTTTAAATTTCATTTAGATTTTATAGAGCATATATAATAAATTACTTTAAATATTATAATCAAATATACATTTATAATTTAATTCCTTTTTAATCTTAACAAACATTTGAATTTTGAATTTACATTAATTATACCTCTTCAAACCTAATTCTTTCATTGTATTTACATGTTTCAGTTGCCATGTAAGGAAAGGGTGGTAGAAATTTACACAGAAGAGAATACAGTAGCCCAGCACCTGTTCGAATTCACCTTGAATTGCTGAGTTGTTTGCGTATTTGTTACCTCTTTTGCGAGTCTATTCCAAAGTCCATGGATCCTGATTGAGAAAGTGGTCTTTCTCTAGTTCAATCGAAATGAGCGGTGAAATAGTTTCTTGTGGTGTCAGCGTAGACCTTATTCTAGTGCAGGAGTGAATAATAGGTCCTAAAGTATATCGTATTTACCATTGAGGAGATTTTAGGCTAAAATGAAATCGCCGCGTAATCATTGGCGCTCAAGGGGAAATAGATTAAGTTTCTTGAGTCGGCTTTCATGGGGCAGACCCCATAGACCATGTACCATTCGATCCCATATATATCATATACCCAAGAAACACTACCATTACCATCACAATCATTCTTTTCCTCCCCTTAGGACTTACCGACGTCCCATCATGTTTCATTCAGATTAATCAAATTAACATATAATTTCGTTGAGTTCATTCTGAGTATACCATTTAATAATCCTTATTTTAATACGAAATAATAATTACTATGACAAAAATATAGAACTAACATAAATAACTACAGATTAGCAATAGCACTTTTTATCACACGATTCTATCTTAAGTCTGTTTCAATGCCCCTCGATTTATTAATTTCTGTTTCTACCCAAAACCATTAATAATTGTTTTTAATTGTTCATTACGAAATAACTTACGTCAAGTTATATTTAACAAAGGATATTTTTTTGTACCTTGAAAAAAAAAAAAGGATTATTTGATTTTGTTTTGTTTGTTAGTAATAAATGTATGGTACTTTTAAGGAATAAGTATCCGATTTTTTTTATGTGGAAAAAAAAATCTCCCCACAAACAACCACTTCGGATTGGAATAGAAATAAAAAAAAGTTGCAGTATAGAAGAAGTTCTCCTTAAGTGACCGATGAAATAACTGATTAAGTCTAGTATCCGATATTTTTGATATTTCTTTTAGATATTTAGGTGTCTTATATGTATTTCTCTGTAGGTATATATGTGTATATATATATATATATATATATATATATATATATATATATATATATATATATATATATATAAAATGAAATAATAAAATAAGGTGCAAATCAAATTTTATTAGAATTCATAGTTAGGCAAAGATACTTTGCCTGAACTTTGAATTCTAATAAAATTTGATTTGCACCTTATTTTATTATTTCATGTTATATAATGCTATTAATGCTCTATCCAGTATATTGAGCTTCACTTTTTATCCGGATGTTTCACTAATTAAAAGATATAAGTTGCCTCTTATATCTATATATATATATATATATATATATATATATATATATATATATATATATATATATATATATATAGATACATAGGGGTATATATTTAAGTAATTGTGTACGTGGCTCTATTTGTTAGCATAGGTTGATATAGTCTAGAGTGTGTATGTTTTTGTTTTAATTTATTTTATTCAGATATGTTTACGTAAGTTGACCTCTATCTAGGCTAATAAGAACGGGTGGTCCTGGCGAACCTTTTTGGGAATATATAGGGAATATATATAAACAAATATTAAATAAATAATATTAGAAAAAAATTAATTGATCACCGCTCTTGGCTGTTATCCCTACCTCCCACCTCAAAATAAAAAAAAATGTTTTTTGGTTTATAAATATATATATATATATATATATATATATATATATATATATATATATATATATATATATATATATATATATATATATATGGTACTTCATCGGTGGGTTCAAATTTAAAATATTCAGAAAAATTAAAACAAAATAAATAAGTAATTAAAATTATAAAAACAAAAAAAAATCAGCTATAGTTTTAGTTTTATTACATTTTCTGCGGATATTAATATTTACTGCGTTATAAGCAATATTGCCACCCACGCGTTTTTGTAGATTTGAAACACCTACCATTTGACAAAGAGGTCTCCCTCGAAATATATTATTGAACATGGTAGCACACATTACATCACAGTGTTGAAGTCTTGCATAATCAAGTAAGATTTGCTATATAGGAAAAAATATTATTAAAAAAAAGTTTTTGAAAAAAATATATAAATTAAAATCACTTGTTTTTGTCTTACTTCTCAACGCCGACATATTTCCATTTCTTGCATTATGATAGCCTTCTAATACTCTTTTATATACGTATTACATACAAAGTTTCAAGCACTACCTCTCTTTATTATATATATATATATATGCATATGTACGTATAGCCGTGTGTATGTGTGTATGAGTATGTGTGTATATGGATATGTTTGTGTATGTATATATATATGTATGTATATATGTATATATCTTTATGTGCATGTGTGTATATGCGTTTGTATATAGTGCGCATATGAATAAAGTTTATATATAGTCAGCTTGGAAAGAACTTATCCGCTGACGGTTAAAATATTTGGACTTGTTAAGGGTTAAATCAGTACTTGTACAAGCCCACGCACGCGTATGATTATACTTGGGTGGCGTTGAAGATATTCTCGAGTAGGGTAATAAAATGTATGAAACGATTTGAAAGCGGTCAAACATACTCAATATACTTAAATGATAAAAAGAAAAAGAGTGGCGCTAATGTGTAACTGGATATCAATATTGTCTGTTTAATTATTTACCAATCCCTTCCAAATCGGGAGAATACACATAATAAAGACTATTGTTGTTTCTCATTTTATTTTTTCTAAAGGTCTGAAGAAGCTGGCTTTCTAGCGAGATCGCAGCTGAAACACTTTTGCCCATATTTAACCAATCATGTTTGTATTAATAAAAATTTATCCTAAAAAGAGCTCTAATTGTTATTGAGCATTTTTATAAGCAATGAAATGTTAATTGATTAAAAGCTTGGAAACAAAAATAACACATGTGCTATATATATATATATATATATATATATATATATATATATATATATAATACTTTCTCTATATCTCTCTCTTTCTTTCTCTCTCTCTCTCTTTATATATACAGGGTGATTCATAAGTCACTTAGCTATTTAAAATGATTACAATATGAAGCACCAACATGCTATGAACTTTTGATAATTGTTATCTTACTCTCTAATTATTGCTATTTGTTATTTTTAATTTGTTCGTTTATATATTTGTTTCTATATATATTTATTTTTATTTATTTAAATTTTAAGTTCCCAAATCTATGGTATTCCTTGCAAAAAATAATGGAGCTATGCATGCAGAACGAAGGTGGTAATTTTGAAAATTTGCTGTAATTTTAAACTCCCATGAATGAATTTGTTGAATAAACTTTCTGTTTTGTATTACTGTATTTTTTAACTTTAGAATTCTAAAAATTAATAGCTTAGTGAAGTGACTTATGAATCACCCTGTATATATATATATATATATATATATATATATATATATATATATATATATATATATATATATATATATATATATATATTCATATATGCATACATGCTTATCTATAGGCACAGATATAAACACGCACGTGTATACACAGGCATATAAACCTATACACACAAGCGCATATGAGTTTGAATTACCTGCTAGACACCATCCTCGTGTTTGTTCGGTATCACTGCACAAGGGTTTGTCAGGACAATCTGACATGAGGATACTTCACCTTACATGTAAACGCTGACCAAACATTTCAAATAACATAGTATTCAAAATAACATAGTATTCAAATCCCAAATAAAGTTCGCTCGACACAGCTATATGCTGGCTCATGCGAGGAATAGTGCAACTTCTCCAAGTAATGTCACGTCAAGTAACAGCACTTAGCTGGATACTCCACCAAACTAGAGGACTTCTCGTTCTAGAATCCAGTAAGACCAAGATATATTATAACATAGTTAACTGGTCAATTGGGGAGAGGAAAATGAATGTTCTTAACTCTTTTACTGACTCCACGTTTGGCAAGTAACGGAAAACTTTAATGGAATATACGAATATTTATGTATCTTATATAGAGATCAAGTGTTAGACTCAGGAAGAGGCCCCTTGATTTCTGAGAACTTCGACTGAAGTAAAATGAAGCAATATATATATATGTGCATGCATATTTATATGCTTGTGTGTATACATATATAAATATATATATAAATATATACATTTATATATATATATATATATATATATATATATTATCTGTTTTATGTGATGTGTCTTCTTTTTTTTGTGGCATGGCAATTCAATAACCTCTTATAAGCATCTGAGAGTCGGAAAGGAAGCGCCGAGAAACGGCTAGGTCTTTAGATCCATGGATTGATATATGAAATAGCAATTCATATTTCCGTGGAGATCTAATAATGACGCTGTTATTGGCGTGCACACTAAATGTGTCCATACCCGCGTCTCCAAGTGAGCAGAGAGTCACCCATTTGTGCGTGTTGGGTAAATAGAAGAGGGGGAGGGGAGGAGCGTCCTAAAACACGTACGCCAACTCTTTTTGTTTTGTTTCTCGTTCTCTTTGTGTGTTGACGCTTTCATTAACGGGTCCATATTAATGGCGGTAATTATTTCCGCGCATGCGTCGTTGTCGAACAAAAGCGTGACTCGAAGAGTTGTGACTACGTTAAATATTAATACTTGTCCGCACAAGAACTCGTACGCAATTAACTAATAAGACCCCGAGGTGGGGGAGAGAAAATATCAGAAAATAAGTAAATCTTGTAGGTAAAATGTTCAACGTTAACGGATATTCTAAAGATGAGTGCATTTAATCTGCGCGTTTAGCGATGGAAATGCTATTTCAAACTCTAGTGTGACAGACAAAAAAATGCTATTGCAAATTTGTGACATGAGAAATTACATTCTGTTCATTCTATTCATCAATTCAAATCCTCTCATAATATTATTCCTCATTCACCTGGCAATTTATCTGATCTCATTAACTTTATCCTAGAGTGATATTTGCCTTACTTATAAGTAGTGACTAATTAGTTAATATATATATATATATATATATATATATATATATATATATATATATATATATATATATATATATATATATATATATACAGGGTGTTTCAAAAGTCTTGGGAACATAACGATTTTTAATAACTCAAAAACTATTAGGAGTTGAAAAATGAAATTGGTACCGCTGGAAAGGTTAAAGTTTCAAGTTTTGTGGGGAATCTTCAAAGTTGCTCAATATGAGCACCATTCGTCACACGGCAGACATCTAGTCGATAGTCCATTTCCTGCCAAACGCGTTCCAGCATCTTGACGTCAATGGTTCCCACAACTGCCGTTACTCGAGCCTTTAGTTCGTCAATATCTCTTGGAAGGGGCGGCACATAGACTTGTTGCTTGACAAAGCCCCAAAGGAAAAAGTCACATGGGGTAAGATCTGGAGACCTAGGAGGCCAGGGCATGAGAACATCATCACCTCGCCCAGATCTCCCAATCCATCTACCAGGCAGCCTTGTGTTAAGAAACTGCCTTACTCTAAGACTCCAGTGTGGTGGTGCACCATCTCGTTGAAAAATGAAGTCATCAGATTCTGCTTGTTCCAACTGAGCCATTAACCAGTCTTCCAGCATGTTGAGATAGGATTCACCAGTGATAGTTGCCTCTTCAAAGAAGAACGGTCCATAGACACCTTTCTTGGAAATTGCACAAAACACGTTCACTTTTGGTGAATCTCGCTCGTGCTCAAGAAGTTCATGAGGATTCTCAGTACCCCATATGCGAGTGTTATGCTTGTTAACTTTGCCATTCAGATGGAAGGTCGCCTCATCGCTAAAAACAAGCCGGTCATCAAAGCCGTTATCTTCCAACTTCTCTTGCATTGCAATGCAAAAGTCACGGCGAAGTGGCTTATCAGTGTCCTTCAACTTTTGGACCAACTTGAGCTTGTAAGGTACCATTTGCAGTCGTTTCCTTAAGACACGCCAGACAGATGCTGGAGCAAGCTGAAGTTCCCTGCTGGCTCTTCTCACTGATTTACGGGGGCTCCGCTGAAAGGCTGTCCGAACTTGCTCAACTGCATCTTCTGAAGTTGAAGGGCGACCTGTTCGCTTACTTGGGCACAAACACCCATCTTTCACAAATTTAGCATGCCATCTGACAATGGATTTCCTTTCAGGGGCTTCTTTTTTAAATTTCCTGCGAAATGCACGCTGAACACATGTCCACGATTCAGTCTTTGCAAATTGGAGGACGCAAAATGCCTTGTCTTGTTTAGAGAACACCATTACTGCACCTGGAAAGATAACACGAAAATCATTAGTATGACCAAAAACTTGATTAAGCAAGCTTTAAAATGGCACCAGTTTCATTTTTCTACCTGGAATAGTTCATGAGATATACGCATTTGTAATGTTCCCAAGACTTTTGAAACACCCTGTATATTAAAAAATACAAAAAGAAAAACTAAATTAAATACAGGAATGAATCCGAAAAAAACCCAGCAATTTTACCGGTTTCATTCGGCTCAACGAACGTTTTTATAAAAAGTGAAGATTTTAAAATTTATTGAATAGCGGCAAAACAGAAAAAAAAGAAGAACGTACAGTTGGATGCTTTTGGCACGTGTACTACTATTTTAAAAAAAAAGAAAGAATTATGTATCGTGTGCGACGAAGACGTTAAATTTTGAAAAAAGGACAGAAAGATAAAGAAAAAAGGGAACAGAAAAGGGAAACATGGCTGAAAAGTCCTAAAATAGTCACTTTATACCGGGATTGGAGTTTGTTATGCAGTGGCGAGATATATTGCATTGTTTCAGTGCGCTTTTTGCAGACGTTTGATTAAGGAATAATATCTGAATCTAAAGTTTACGTTAGATTGTCATGGGATAAGTATTACACCGCTTTTGATACACTTGCGGCATGGGAGAAAGTATTCGGTTTTGTTAAAGTAACTATTCATTTCACCCATGTTTTTCTCTTTCTTTTCTTCTTTTTTTCCTTTTTTTCTGAATTGCATTTATGTAGGCCAATCTTAATGTTTATATAATAAAGATTTATAAAGCTCTAACTAATATTGAGCACTTTTGAAAAACTATTATTTTAAGTTCATCTTATAAGATTTAAGTTAATTTTATCAAAATATTTTAACTTGTTTTAATTATATATATAGTCTCGGAAGTTTCTCAACCATTAAAACTAAAAAAAAACAAAAAAAACTTAAGTCCCAAGTCGTTCAGTGGAAAATCACTCATGTAAGTCAATTTAGTTTTTACAGTTATTATATTAGTTTTATTCTAACATTATTTAAGGGATCATCAGTTGTTTACCATGAAAAACTGTTTATATATATATATATATATATATATATATATATATATATATATATATATATTACTCATCCACAGACAGCTCTGAAGTGCAAGGGATCGAATCTCTAACTATGTTGTTAAGAGTCGAAATCTCTCACTACGGATCCACGGATAGGCTCACGTCAATGATATTTACAATGTCTTTATATAAAAATTGACCGCCATACAGATCTCCATTTGTCTATTTACAAACAAAGAACTATGTATTACGCTAAGCAGTACCGGACGATATCATTTAACGACAGTGTTCAACCTGAGAGGGAGGACTCATATAGTTAGACACATATAGAGTGTTTCGTTGTATCACAGCTATATTTCATTATGTTATTTCAAACTATTTTTATCTACAGGATTTACATGCGTTTTAACTATCAAGCTCCGGTCGTTATTGGATCAAAATGAAAAAGGAAAGAAAACAACAATGCAAAGTCATTGCTTTAACTGATATAGTTACGTATGATTCAGACCAAAACATGTCTACCCATCAGAATCTGATAAAATAAAAGGCTTACCATATTTCCTTCGTTATCCAATGGTCTTTTGAAATGTATCCGCAAAAAGTGTCTAGGTTTCAAGGGAACAGGAGGTGGAAAATTCCCATTGATTTACCAATCATTATTCATTTTTGAATAGAGCAGCTAATCGTAAAAGGTCGTGGTGTTGGCTATATTTATTTTGAATTAGTTTCTGGTAAAGGCGGCAGGGCAACTGATAAAGCTGAACTACTTGCCCAGCATTTCGCCTTAAACTCCACTGTAGACCTCGCAAACCACTCTCTCCTTAAATTCCTATTGCGGACTGAAACCACACTTGATGACCTGGTCATCAACCCATCTAATATCAGGGACGTCATAAAAACCTTCACATTTCAAAGGACCGTGGGTCTTATCTTATACCAGCTATAGTAATAAAGAAATGCTCTGCTGAACTGGTCTCTGTCCTCTCCAAACTCTACAACAAATGCTTCGTTGAATCTTGCTTCCCTGATAGCGATACAATTGCTTCTGCGGTACCAGTCTTGAAGAATTCTCGATATAGAACTGACCCTCAGAATTATTGCCCCATCAGTCTACTCCAGATCTTCGCTAAAATCTTTAAATCCTTAATCAATCTACCGATAGTCCGTTACCTTGTTAATACTAAACTTCGTTCTAACCATCAGTTTTAGACAATCCCGGTCTGCTTTGGTTATCCTAACGGTCATCTCTGAACGCATATACTATACACTGGACAAGGCAGGTTCACCTAGGGCAGTAGCGCTTAGTATATCCAAAGCCTTTAACAATGGTCTGGCATAAAGGGCTTCGCATAAAGATTAATTCATATGGTATTACTGGACACATATTTAATATATTATTTAGAATACAAAATAAATAATTTATTTAAAAAAAAAATGCGCTGTGTAGGTTTTTCAAAATGTTATTCTTATTGCCATTCCGTCAACGTTTGTGTGGATTTTTCATTTTATATATATATATATATATATATATATATATATATATATATATATATATATATATATATATATATTGTTTATTATCTATGTACGTATATCGTCCTTAATAATCGAGACTCATCAGCATAGGGATATGACTATTCACTACCGGTCATGCGATTGGAAACCCCGGATTACGAGTATTTTGCAACTCAAATCCGGCCAATTTTGAACAGCGAATAAACTGTTATAATTTTAACACTTCATACGGCGGCTTAACGTCTAGAGTGTTCTACTTTAATGAAAGGAAACGATGCATTTAAAGCTAGTGACGTCATTCTGTGTTAATACTACACTTACATATATATATATTTCAAATATTATGAAATATTTTTTTATAAATGTGTTAACCTGAAGTAATTTCTAATGCGATAAAGATATGCTCAATATTAGGGATAGAGCATTATTATAGTTAAGTAAAAGTGAAAATAAATAATTCTTACATTACATATTTACAAGTTTAATTATTATATTTTCAATCGAAAGTCCTTTAAACCTAAGTTTTTTTTAAAATAAAACATATCTTCTCATCAGAGGGAGAACCAATTATTTAACAATGAAAGTTTTGGTTTCAATTATCAATTTGCAAAAAACGCTTATAATTCATGAAAGAAATCTGCAATTCTTTCATAATTCCAGGGGGAAAAGAGGAATGCAATAAGAAATATCCTTGAAACAGGGGGTAAAATATATTGCAATCGTAAATCCACGGATATATTGTGATCGGTAAAGACGTATCATTCATTCGAATATAAAATGAAAAGATTGTCCAAGTTTAATATCAAAATCTGAAATATGGGTGAAACAATCAGGGTTTGATATATATATATATATATATATATATATATATATATATATATATATATATATATATATATATATATATACAGATTTTCTGCCTCAAACAGCTTCCTTATCAGCATCGCGAGTATACTGAATATGTAAGATAATGAAGAGTGGCAAAAATGAATCGTGGACGAGTCCATTGTGGGTGGGACGTCGAGAAAGAAATAAAGGCGACTTGATAACTGGTAAAAAGAAGAAGGTTCGACAGTGCAAGTGGGACTTGAACAACGACGGTTTCAAAAACGCGAAGAGCTGAAACGTTTTATGATCGGAGTATCGATGTACCGGAACAATGCGAGTTTACCGATATTTATGGCACCGATGAAGCTTTATTGGCTATGGTACCCAAGCCCGTCTTGCTGTTAGACTTTTGTGTCCGCTGACTAAAAATGCGGCTGATACGCAAGTTAGTACCGTGAAGGAATTCCCTGATTTGTACTTCACCAAAGTGCTTGTAGAACAATTGCTTCAGTTCACGCTCGGATAGACAATGCAGAGCAAATTGCTTTCCAATCGAATGTATATATGAACGAGTTTCCAGCGGAAACCAAGTCTGTGACCTCAGCAAGAAAAAGACTTTCATGAGACAAAAATATGTTAAAAGATTGTTTAATATGTGTGCGTAGCCGGCGTAAACCATCCGGTAATGGCAAATAAAGAAAACCAAAGTTTTTTCATTTTTCTTTGTCATGATTGTTGGACCTTACCGGGTAATGCAACAGCTATATGTGTATGTGTATATCTGTACATGTGTGTACATATGTATGTATATATGTGTGTCTGTCTCATTTACTATTTTCGCATGTTGTAGTATATTGATTATTACTTTGTTTTGTTACTGTTGTCTTTTGTATTTTTTGTATTTTTTGTATTTTTCTCTTTTTTATATTTTGTATTTTTTTTACTTGTTGCATTACTAATTTCTGTTATTTTACTATTTTCGTTTGTATTTTTTTGATTTTCAAATTTTATTTTTTATTTTGTATTTTTTACTTTTTTTTACTTTACTTTTTATTTTATGAAGAATATATAAATTAGGGAGTTTGGCGGAAGGGTACCTTATAGGTACGTCTCCGCTCCTGTTTACATGTGTAATTTTTGGATTTGGAAACATATTAAATAAAGACGTTTATTATTATTATTATTATTATTATTATTATTATTATTATTATTATTATTATTATTATTATTATTATTATTATTATTATTATTATTATTATTATTGTTATTGTTATTGTTATTGTTTTTGTTGTTGTTGTTGTTGTTTTCATCGTCATCGTCATCATCATCATCATCATCACTATTATTATCACTATTATTATTATAAATAAAAAAGTAGTAGTAGTAGTAGTAGTAGTAGTAGTAGTAGTAGTAGTAGAAAGAACGGGTAATGCAACAAGTAAATTAAAAGCGAGAATATAAAAAGCTTTCACTTTACTCATTATACTCCTCATACTTGTGTGAACACTTCTAGTGAGTATATAATAATATATTGGTTTAGTAACGTTAATAGATTATGACGGCATAGCAACCCCTTTTGTCTTATTTAATAATTGATTGATTTGTTTTACGGCATATCAACCCTTTTGGCGTATTTAATACTGACCTCATTTGTTTTGGTAAAAAACCTTTGTATTTGAGGTTTTTAATATTTTTAAATATTTAATAGATTTTATTTGGTATATAAAACATATTTGTAGATTAATTTCTTTCGTATATATATTTTGTAAATAAACAGCTCACAGTCGATAAAATAGGGGTTTTAGTTTTGTCTATAGGGTTATAGGAATTAGAATTTTGGGTATTAGCCTACTGTCTTCAAAAAGAGACTATAAGTTTCAACCTGACGTTGTCAAACAATTCTTTCATATTGCCAAAATTGTAATATCTTTGTCGCGTTGGGGTTAAAATAAATAAATTCTATCACAAAGTATCTCACTGTATATGGCACATGACAAATCGCGCACCCTGGTAGGTCCTTCTGCTCAAGCAGGAATGAAAAGGTGGCTTTTGTGTGGTCGATACATAGTCAAGAGAGGACACACCACTCATTTCATGCTTTCTTACAGCCCTGTTTTAATTCTCGCACATTGGGTTGTCAGTAATATATTAGAGGTGTTATTGCTCCAGCGACACTGCCATTTCTCGCCTTATTTAATATCGATACACAATCTATTTTAAATGAGTATTTATTTACTCCTCTCTAGGAGTTAGGCACAAGGCCAGTTTTATCTTACTCCCACAAGTAAGATGTGACCCAAGGTCGGGTCGGGAAAGTGGGATTTGAAAAGCCAGCGCTCGAGAAGGTGAGCACTCTGGCCATTAAACATTGCCTGGGCAGCCCCGTCGGCATTCCCCGGTAGGGGCGCCTCAGGCAGTAAGCAATAAACTTACTCCTCCCCAAAGAGGGGAGTCGAAGCCTGGGAGGGTGGACCTCCTAGAACTGCACAGGACCGTCCCATAGACCGGCGTAAATCAAGCCCCGAAGGCCAAGACAATATCAGTCTATGGGGTGCAGTATCCATCGGAACAGATACTACACTTTGATCTTAGCCAAAAGGTCAATGAGTAACTGTATACATTTGATTCAATTCAAGTACATATTTTTCATAGCTAAGCTGAGTTCTGGGTTCATACCTTCCCCATTGTAAATGGTCACAATAGATTCGGTATGATTTGAACTCGGAATCGTCCTTATTTACTTGTCTTCTGACGAGGACAGAGTTAGACACAAAGTCGGTTTTTAATGTAGGGAAAATCCAGCTCTCTTAACAGGGACACTCTGAATTAGGACACAAATAAAAATTGCCTCAGTCTAGAAGAATCACTTCAACAACGACTGAGAACAGAACAGATACTACACTTTGAATTATTTATTCTCCATATTATAAAAATTAATTACAATATGAAAATTTTGGCACAAGGCCATCAAAAGTGGGGGTTGGGAGGTCGTTTGTCATCCTCGGTCTAAAGTAACAAAATTGATTATCCTACTCTTAGAATCATCTCTGTCGCTACAACACCACATTTACTCTAACTGCCATCCTACATTTTTATGGCTATCGCTCCAGACAATGCATGAAGCCACTTGATGTAAGGAGCTAAAAATAAAATAGCACTTCAAGGTCAAAAACTAACCAACGATAAGTGTTAGATGGATAGATTACGATCAGAAAACAGCAATACTTCTCCCTTTGTCAGAAACATCGCTTATGGAATTTGAGGACTAAAATACAAAATGAGGGAAGAAAGAGTTACGAACCTGCCGAAAGTAAACCAAAGATCTACTTCCTATTCTCTTAAACTTATAAATATTCCCAAATTATTTGTAAATTTTAAAATTTTATTTTTCATAAATATATGTTTATACAAATTCATTGGCAGTGGACAATGGGACAACAACCCGGTTTGTAAGACCCTTCCAACCTTTTTAAAGAATAGACCGCCTCCTGTATTATTGGAGTTATTATTAAGCGCAGTGAATTCTAAGTGCCCTGTGGTTGGATGAAAATCAACCAATCACAGACCACTGCTTCAATCTCCGCAGTAGACATACCAGAGCGACTTTTTTGAAAATAACGGTCTCTTTTCTCCAGCCTCGCAGCCGATCAACATCGTTCTTCTCTGCCGTGTCTGGTGAGAGGGGGCTCATACTCTTTTAGCGTATATAATACGAAGCCCTCTTGATGTTC
>OY744518.1:114916612-114939112 GCA_963556195.1 Sepiola atlantica
TGTGCGGGTTTGGTTATCGAAAAAATAATAATAAAGCAGTTTCGAATTTACTTGCTTCTAAAATCGTCCATCTTCGGTCCGGATAACGTGACACATGTATTAATTCATTTATTTATTCATGCGCATCAGAAATTGGCCGAAATCGCAGCTTTTAGATGGAAGAGCATACCCGCCAGTTAAATAGTTTACTTGACTTGAAGAATGGCTAGATTTGCCGTCTTTTTGTCAATCGGCCATATTAGATGGCGCGCATATTGCTTGCCATTTTGCCATCAAAAGAGCAACGGATTATTTTGTGCGGCTTAAGTGTGCTGTGTATAAACAATGAAATCGCAGATAATGAAAAGAAAATGCAGCATGGTAGGTATTTCATTTGATTTGAGTTATTAATAACTTTCATCCAAAATGTTTGTTTACACAGCATATTTCTTAAAGAAAATCCAGTTACATAAAATACATATTTAGTAAAAAGAATTTACGTGAATTACATTATTATAAGTTTTTAACACATTTAAAACGATAAGACTCATATGGGGAAAAAGGAAAATAGAGGATTGAAGGAGGGAGGGAAATAATGAGGACCAGGGAAAGAAAGACGACTAAAGAAAGAAGAGAGATTGCAGTTTTTATATAAAGATGTTACACACACTCTTTAATTTCTACTACTTTTTTTTTACTGCCCCGGGCAACGCCGAGTAGCCCTGTTAGTTTTATAATAAATGTCATATTATGAGAATTTTCAGTTCCGTTAGATTCGTATTAATAAGTCAGATAATTATGGGACTTGAATCCACAATCCTCGGTTCCAGGAGCCGGCGCCTAATCTATCGCGTTACATAGTAGTAGTAGCAGTAGTAGTAGTAGGAGGAGGAGGAGGAGGAGGAGGAGGATGGGGAGTATCAAATTCCTCCTCCCTTATGATTTTCACGGAAGTTATAAACACCCTACCCTATCTCAAAATGTGGATAGAATAACGGTTGGTCTTTAAAAAACTATTTACAATTAATATTTCCAAATCTGAACTGGTATTATGAATCACCTGATGAAACGCGGACGCCTCTGTATAGCTTAATTGGCATACATATATTTTCATAACTTACTACATAGATCTACTCAAGTATTGATTACTGTTGAAATAAATACTTAAAATCGATATATTGTATATTATATCTCCATGTTACATATAATATGTGGATACATAAAATAGTATATATATATATATATATATATATATATATATATATATATATCGACAAAATAAGGCTTAATTCCAGTGACCAAGATGTTATTTATTTTACTGTTCATTTTTTAAATCCAAAACTTTAGTGAATTTTTACGGACCGTTTCGCCTATATCCAAACAACCGTAATATATATATATATATATATATATATATATATATATATATCGAACACAACCCGCTTCTCATAAAGGGAGGGTGATATTATGATTGCAGAACAGATACTACACTACTCCTCCGCAAAAAATAGAAGTTATTTCTCCTGGGGGGATAGGATCATAAGGAGCAAACATATACTATACTGCTCCCCACTCAAAATGAGGAATGTATCATCACTAATGAAAATATGTTACATTACCCCACAAAGGATCAGGTAAAGCTTGGGAAGATTTTTCCCTCCTGAAAAATATATGGTAATACTTGGGATGATGGTATGATGTACGAACAAAACTATACTACATTGACCACCCCCAACAAAAAAATAGACAGAATAAGGTAATCTTGGAAAGATAGTATCATGAGGAATTAACATATAGTAGACTGGCCCCAAAAGAGGAGGAATGTATCATGACAAATAAAAATATACTACACTACTCTCCAAAGTAGGAGGTAAAGCCTGGGGGAATTTACCCCCTCTCATTTAAATAGGATATGGTAATGCCTAGGAGTATGACCTGATGTAGGAACGAACATACACTACACTGCACCACAACCCACAACTGAACAGTTAATGCCTGGTAGGATAGTATCATGACAACAAAACAGATACTACACTACCTCTCCTAAAAGAGGAGGTAATACTGGGAATGATCATCCCATAAAAGGAGACGGTAACGCTTGCGAAGTGTGGTATCATGGCAACAGATCAGATAACACATTACTCCCTCCCATGAAGAAGATGTAATATATGGGAGGATTCCACACTCCCTGAAAATAAGGAAGAGGTAATTTCTAGGACAATCAAATGATAACAGAACCGATACTACACTATCTACCTCATTACCAGATAATACACTAATAGATCTTCGATTAAATCAGTATTTTTTTTCATTCATTTAAGAATCCCAGTCATAAAAACATTTTTTTTATGGTTGCTTGTCCTTTTGACTACTTTGTAGGACACCACAGATTCTCCAAACTCTATCCCCCGTTTTTTCTCCTACTTAAATCTCACTCCCATTTAGAGATTGACCTGCTTGTTTTCGGTACGGATGGAACGGGAAAACAGTTGGCGGTCTATTATTTAGAAAGGGTTGGGAAGGTCTTACTAACCTTATTTTTTTGTTTCCCCCCGTGTTATTCCAATGAATTTATGTGCATAAATATAATTTTGAAAAATAAAATTTCACACAAATTTGGGGATAGCTTAAGTAGGACTGCTCTAAGAGTAAATGTGGTGTTTCGGTGAGTATTCTAGTTACGAGTAAGATAGATATATTTATTACCAAGGTTGAACAACGACCCCCATTTTCCCCATACATTTGATGGCTTATGCCTAATTTGTTTTCAATGTAAGTTTCTTGTATTTTATGCAAATAAATATTTCAAAGTGTAGCATCCGTTCTCAGCACCTTTGCGACATCAGACGTTTTTTTATATATACCGTCAAATTTAAACTGGGAGTTTTAATATGAATTAGCTTCCGTGAAAATGAATGAAAATGAAATTCTAATAAATTTCTTTTTCTGATTAAATCGCTTTAATTAATACTATTAATAATTATAATTATGTTACTAGCAATAAAACTACTGCGTATATATAAGAAAAATGACAATATAAATAACAAATATATATTACAGAATATTAAAAAACTGCGTAAAACTAGTATGTAAATCAATAATACCTATTGCTGTTTGTATGTGTTTACAGATTACGATATATATATATATATATATATATATATATATATATATATATGTGTGTGTGTGTGTGTGTGTCTGTGGGTGTCTCATCATAATTACTTATATTAAATCAACTATGTGTTTCATCAAGTCAAAGAGTGCAATCAAATAAATATCAGTAATTCAGACAACACTTACAAAACACATGCCCATTTTATAATTGTAAGTGCACGTGTTACAAGTGTATCTAAATTGCGTTTATCGCATTCGAAATCTTCATATATATATATATATATATTAGTTCAAAACGTTATGTTCTATCATAGAATTAAATAAGCATGAGCCGTTTTGTCGTTAAGTAGTTAGGAAATGGTGAAATAATTCGCATTTAGTCATGTAAGTATATATCTAAATGAGTAAATGCGAAAGTTTTTTTCAACCTATCTCAACATCAAAACACGTTCTATGATATGAACTAATATTTTGAAATACCTTATGTGTAGTATTCTGCAAACCCTCACAAACAGATTTGGGTTTTCTTAATTTACATATTGATTTCATAAACAGCTTCTAATAAATCAATATTCTCTAATATACATTTAAAATTTTTATTGTCATATCTTCTTTATATTATACGCAATAATTTCGTCGATAGTAAAACGTCTGATGTCGCTGTATTCTGAGAACATATACTGCACTTTGATCTTAGATAAACGGCCAAGTTGTTTACCTCCAGGAGGTTAGACAAAAGGTCAAAGTATTTATATTTACCTCCTCTCCAGGAGGTTAGAAACAAGCTCATATGTGGTTAGCCAGCGCACACGGATTAGCGCGCTTTGGCCTACAAAAAAATGCTTGGGGAGCCCTGTCGGCATTCATCGGTGGGTAGGTAAAGCCTGGGATGTAGACCCTCTAGAATTGCACAGGACAGCACTTCACACCGGCAGAACCACGACCCGAAAGTCAAGCCGGCACCGGTCTACAGAGTATGGCATCAATCGGAACAGATACTACACTTTGGTCTTAGCCAAAAGGACAATTTATTTAGACAACTATTTTTTTACGGTTCTATTTGACTCAGGCATGATGCCGTATTTTTTTTGGGGGGGGGGGGGGGGGCGAGTGTCATTCTTGCCTACTCTAAACTAGAAACTATTACCACGATACCGCATTCAATCCATGGCTTAAATCCTACTTAAAATATATCCAATCGTTTCAATAAGTTTTTATTTACAATAATAAGAATACATGAGTAATGATAGGGAGTGGGACAATCTACACCCCCCCCCCAAAAAAAGAAAAGAATGCAAAATGAAGAACCAAATAAAATGCTGATGACGCAGGTTAGTAAGGCCCTTCAAACCCTTTGCTAACAGTCAGACCGCTCACTGAAAACAGGCAGGTCAGTCTCTAAATGGGAGTGGGAGCTAAGAGGGACATCAAAAATAAAACAGATCGTAATGGAATATGGAAATAGATGGTGTCGTCCAAGATAAAAACAACATTTAGGGCTGGCCGAGGGCAAAATAAATTAGAGGGGTGAGCATCTTGGGAAGCTCTCTATTATTAAAAAAATAAAGCGGGATTAGGACTTATTTATTCCAATAACAGTTGTTTTTTAGAACAAATTCTAAGGGATGCGTTCCGTAAAACCAAGGACCGCGCGTGCCAAGGGAACATAAACTTGTACCCGACTCCTTGTCGGATGCATAAACTAGTGTCATGCATCCACCTCCTATGAAATCCATGCGATGTAATCATTTCCAATCGCATCTGATTTTCACTTTAAGCTGATGTTGAAAGTAAACAATTAGATCCTTATCGGAAACATATCCAACCCCATGAACCTCATCAAGACGTGTAACTCACGTCATTAGTCTGGCTACGGCTAGGATAGCAAGAAAAAACATTATTTTTCCCTAGGCCACGGCGGGGTTACATTGTAGACAACAGATGCTACATCAAGGACCAACGACTGATCGGCGTCGAAGAATGTATTATTTTTTAATGTTGGGGGGGGGGGTGTAGTATGGTATCTGTCCACGTGAAAATTACTTCGTCTGTTTTTTTATGGGGGTGGTGGTATCCTTCCAGGTATTACACCCTCCTTTGGGGGTAGGGATATTGTAATATCTTTTCTGTTGTCATCAGACTAAAGTATAACCTCCTCTGTTTTTTTTGGGGGGGAGGGGGGTAGTGTACTATATATTTTTCACATGTTATTATCCTCTCAGTCATCACTTCCTCCTTTGGGGGTCAGTGTAGTATATGTTCGTTCACCATGATATTATTCTCCCAGGCTAACAAAAATATGCTAGTATACACATATAAATGAATAAATGTGAATATTATATATAACAGAACAGATACAGTTTGTTTAACGACAGTGTGTATTTTCTTTATCGTAATTGGTCTAAACGCGTTTTCGTCAGGCAACGTTATTAATTGATTCGTATTCAAGATGGCGTCGATGAACACACACGATCCTCTTCTGAACAAAAACAGCACAATAACATAAACAGCAATTTGGCCCAACATATAAAATAATATCAAACGTATTTATTAATAAATTCTTTCTTCATAACTTTTTTTTTATTATCTTTTCTGCCTCTCTTTTTGTTTTCTCTGTTCTCCGCTTTTTGAACACCGCGTGCTAAGTAGGATAAATAGGAAAATGGCATCATCTCATTTATCAATTCATTCCACTTCTATATTTTTCCTACCCATTTATTTCGTCTTTTCCCGCCATTTTTGTCGCATTTACATGCCTTCCTCAAAAGTTGTATCGTTTTTCTGTTCTTTTTTTTTTAATTTTCACTTAATAGAACTTATAGAATCGGGTGGTTTTGGGCGAAAAACCATACTCCCTGAATCCTACCACTAACCCTGGTAAAGACCCCCCCCCCCCTAAAATCCAATTTTGCTGAAACAGAATAATTGTTTGAAAAAGGTGGTATGTTGCCACTTGAACTCAGGGTTAGTTGTAGGGTTAAGATAAATATTTTACTAAAAAAAAAAAGATTGAGACCGGAGTGATTCTATAAACTTACTATTACACTTTTCTTTATTTTTCGTTTTCACATCTCACTTTTTTTCTGTTTTTCTTTCTCTTTTTGTTCTTTTAATTCTTTATTTTTTCCTTTCTTTCTTTGTTCTTTTTTTTTCTTTCTTTCTTTCATTTTTGTTCTTTTTTTTCTTTCTTTCGTTCTTACTTTGTTCGTTAATTTTCTTATTCCTTCTTTTTCTTTATTCCTTTCTTTTAGTCCCTTTCTTTCTTTTTCAATTCATTTTCTTTCTTTTTTCTTTCGTCCTTACTTTTGTTCTTTTCCCTTCTTTTTATCTTTTATCTTTTTATCCATATTTCCCAGCTCTTTCTATCATTTGTTCTGTCTACCCTATTTCCGAACCCTATCAACAACTGATAGTTTCCACTTTCGCTAAACATCCCAGATATGCCACAAAACTTCACCCTGTGGTGAGGGCTCACTTCAGCCGTTGCGCCACAGGTTCAGGTGGCTCAACGGATAAAAGTGCTATGTATAATCAGTTCTAAGTGACATTCTTCTAGAGAATAAAAGTTCAATCCAAAATACAAAAAATTAACTAAAAATTACTTCAGACTACTAAGTAGTATTTTTAGCTTCTTACATCAAGTGGCTTCATACCTTGTCCGAAGAGATTTTCATAGAAAAAAAATTAAAGAATATATATATATATATATATATATATATATATATATATATATATATATATAGATAGATAGATAGATAGATAATCCATGTTAAATTTAAAATTCAGAGATTTTCAACTGTGTTTATATAATAGTGCTCAGTAATAAATAGAGCTATTTATTTATATTAATATTTTCTTTATAATAACATGTCAAAAGCTACACATCCATGTAGATGTTTCGATCATTAGTTTTAACAAACTAGTGAAACATGTCTGTTTTTTAATTGTCCATATTGCAAAAAGAAGAAAAAAGAAAAACACACAAGATTTAAAACTGAAAAGATAACACAATAGAATTTAAAATAATTTACATAGGAGTGCATACCTTTTTTAAAGCATCCAAATAAATTTTAAAAACAAGGGGTAAGGTAAATCAAAATACCTTTTAAAGCATGTTAAGATGCGATGATGTTTTATTAAAAAAGAAAAATCGAAACCGATGTTTTTTTATATAAACTTCCATTTTTTTTTAGTTTATATTACAGATATATTTCGCCGAGTAAAATCGGCCTCTTCGGTGTAGTTAGATCCGATGTTAATGGTCTGCCGGTCTCAGATGGTGTAGTCGGCTCATGAGGTGTTTTTTTTCTCGTATGCAATCACGCCAGCACGTGGATATGTATTTATATAGGAGTTCATACCTTTTTTAAAGCATCCAAATAAATTTAAAAAACAAGGGGTAAGGTAAATCAAAATACCTTTTAAAGCATGTTAAGATGCGATGATGTTTTATTAAAAAAGAAAAATCGAAACCGATGTTTTTTTTTATATAAACTTCCATTTTTTTTAGTTTATATTACAGATATATTTCGCCGAGTAAAATCGGCCTCTTCGGTGTAGTTAGATCCGATGTTAATAGTCTGCCGGTCTCAGATGGTGTAGTCGGCTCATGAGGTGTTTTTTCTCGTATGAAATCACGCCAGCACGTGGATATGCATTTATATAGGAGTTCATACCTTTTTTAAAGCATCCAAATACATTTTAAAAACAAGGGGTAAGGTAAATCAAAATACTTTTTAAAGCATGTTAAGATGCGATGATTTTAAACAGACCGCTGATGCATATTGTTGGGTCAATCTCTATTCAAGGTTAGATTAGTGTAACCTAAATAGAATTGATCGGGGTAGTTAGATTGCAGGTTCAGCGATAAGGGGGGCAGGGTATCATCATTTATAGAAGGTGTGAAGAGAGTGGCATGGGCCATAGTGAAGTAAAAGTAAAAGAAAAAGTGGGGGCTGGAAAAGGAGGCATATCTCAATATTGAATACACATAAAAGCGCTAGAAATTGACTTATCACTTTTGCACGGGGTTACGTTATTTTCAGAAGATATAACCAATGTGAAATCTTTAATTACGTAACTTAGTTAATGATGTAAATAAAATAATTTAGATTTTATAATAATTAAAAGTAGGATAGTAATAATAATAATAATAATAATAATAATAATAATAGAAATAATATTAATAATAACAGTAATATTAATAATAACTATGATAATAATAAAAGTGATAATAATAGCAATAATAATAATAGTAATAATTAATAGTACTACTACTAATAATAATAATCATACAAATAAAATAGTAATAACAATAACAAAGATAAAATAATAATAATAATAATAATAATAATAATAATAATAATAACAACAACAACGGACTCCTTGGCCCCGACCCTCCCACGCGTCGTCAACCGGCTGCTAAACAAACAAAGAAATCCATCTTTTGAACCTGCTCACACGTTGAAGGGTATCATAGCTTTTTATTTTTTCGCTCTAAAAAATGTTATTTTTTTATGCCTTTCATTTATTTCTTGTAGTGTCAGTCTGATACGATACGTTTTCCCGAAATGTTTCATAGATGTGGAAATACAATGACAATAGGAGGGTTACACTATTTTCGCTTTGTCGTTTAGTTGAAAGAAACTGAAATCAAAACCCCAAACATTAAGTAATCACATGACATAAAAATAGTTACCGTTCTTTTATAAGTGGCCGATGGTTATTTAAAAATCACGAAAGTTCCGGTGCGATACGCGTTTGATAAATAAGTAAACATGATAGGGTAATCTATCATCTTTTTTCCTTTCTTTTTAAGAGTAGCCAGGAAAACTTATACTCAGTAGTTAGGCAACACACACACACACACACACACACACACACACACACACACACACACACACACACATATATATATATATATATATATATATATATATATATATATATATATATGTTTTCTGTACTGTTTATCGTAAATGTCCCTTCATGTATGTGTGAGAGTGCACATTGTTCTTCATGAAAATGAGATAAATTCTATCCCTGTGACATGATCACTAACAAACTAAGCCTGGGTCTGGTGTTGCCACATATACGAAAATATGAATAATGTAACTAAATAACAATACAAGCCGTGGGACTCAGAAGAAATATCTGAGTGTCATGATGAACAGGTGCTCAATCGATGGCCAACATGGGGGACCCGCTCCGCATCCTCCGAATGTTGGCACCAGTAATTTTAGGTACAAGATCACGGACAAAAAGAAGTAAGTAACATCTCTAAATCCATGTATGACAAGGACACGGGCCAAACACAAGAAAGCAGGAATGAAAGAAACACACCAAAAATCATAGAAAGAATGGACCACAAAAGTTAACAAACTGGTAATAGGATGCTACTACAAAAGCTGCTACCTCACAGAAAGAGGATACCAGAAATGAATAAACCCTCTATGGGACATTTCTACTGACTACTATACAACGAAACAAAGGATAACAGACTAAGCAACACAGATCCTCAAGAGATGGTGGTTCTCGGAGATGGAATTTACGGAAATAAACAAAAGATAAATGGCGGAACAGATCAGGAAACAACACTTGAGGAAAACTCCTAAATAGGTCGAAGAGTACGAAACGACAGAACTCACTAAGGAAGAAGCAAGAGAAGTGGAACACATCAAACGGTTTATGTCCGAGAACAAAACAAAACTTCCATCCCTAAGGAACGAAGATTCGAAGAAGTCAAAAGCAGTAACAGAGACTCCTTACATAGATCTCAACAGATATTATCACAGACATAAATTACTTGATATATGCTGAATAAGTATGAAACTACAAAAAGAAATAAAGACTGACCAAAACATTGGACCGACATAGCCTGGACATGTAATCAGACAGCAAACCCAGATCACCAAACTTCGAAAAAAAGCTAAAACCGTAAACAGGATGAAAGAGAACAGGAAACAATGGAAGAGCAGAAATCTGAATCAAAAAAGGATTAAATATGAAACATGAAAAACTAAAACAAAAGATGGCAGCAATAGAAATAATATTGAGACGATATGAATACAAATTGGAACAGCACTAACAGAACAAGACCTTTGAAAACAATAAAAGTCAGTTTTACAAAAATGTAAGCGGAGAAAAAACAACAACGGAACAACCGGACACGATAGAGACAAACACTACTGGAGCAAGATATGGGAAAAGCCTCAAAAACACAAGAAAATGGCAAATAGCTCAAAAACATTAAAGATCAACTACCCGAAATTGAGGAGGGACCAGAAACAGACATTAATGATGAAACAATTACGACATTCCCAATGTTAATGGCAAACTAGATGGCACCAGGCCATGATGGAACACACTGGGTAAAAAATTCATGACCCTACATAAAAGGTTAGCGCAGAAAGTGAGAGGATGTATCCACAAAACAGACGTACCAGAGTGGATGACCAAAGGAAAGAACACCGCCAACACAAAAGGATGCTAAAAAGGGGACCATCCCAAACAACTACAGACTAATAACCTGTTCACCAACAATGTGGAAACTCCTAACCGCACAACGGAGAGAACAAGTCTTCCACTCCCTAAACAATCGTAGGCTGCTCCCCAGGGGAAAATGATGCCGGAAAGGGAAAAGAGGGACGCATTATCTGCTATACATAGATCAAAGATCCTGAAAGAGGTAAAAAGCAGAAAAAGAACATAGACATGGCATGAATTAACTACACAAAAAGCTTACGACAGAATCACTCAAGCATGGATAATTGAATGCTTAAAATATACAAGATACCTGTCAGGATTATTAATCTTATTAAGAAAACAATAGAAAAATGGAGACTAGAACTGACAGTCGGAGGACAAAACCTGCCTGAGATAAAAAATATAGAGGCATTTACCAAGGAGATTCCCTATCACCATTACTATTTATCATAGCCATGATGCTACTCAACAACGTACTCAGAAAATGTGATGCCGGATACAAGTTTACATAAACAGAAAACAGAATAAACCAACTATTTGAAACTATTTGCAAAAAGCAAAAAGGGACTGGAAAAGCTGATAAATACGACCAGAATGCTCAGCCTGGACATACAGATGAAATTCGGAATGGAAAAGTGTGCACTGCTTGAGATGAAATGGGGAAAACTGGAGACGACAGTAGGCATGGAACTGCTAAACAAGAGGAGATGATGACGCTAGGCGAACAAGATAGCTACAAATATTTGGGAGTTCTGTGAGCACACACTATAAAATCTACAGAAATAAAAGAGAAGATTGGAAAAGAATATTTGAAAAGAACAAGAAAACTCTTTATAACGAAATTATATAGCAGGAATCTAGTAAAAAATAAACACCAGATAAGTACCATTAATAAGATACTTTAAACCATTCATAGGCTTGACTAAAGAAGATCCCAGGCACCTTGATCAGAGGACTGGACAATTAATGACTATGCACACCACACGACACCTAAAAGAAGATGGGACATACTCTACATGAAAGGAAACGAAGTGGAAAGGACTGGAAAGTATAGAAGACTGCGTGGAAGACATAAAAAAGGAGCTGGAGAAATACATAACTCAGAGCACGGAAAGGCTAAGCAACGCAGCAAGAGACACTGCTCCAACTAACAATGCGGGAAACACCGAAACCAAAAACAAAAAGACAAGAAAAGAAAAGTTGGAAGAAAAAAACTACATGGACGTTTCATCAGAGTGACAAGAGACACATCCAACGAAAATATAGCTGAGCATAGCTACAAAAAGGACACGTGAACAGGGAAACGGAATCTTTACTGACGGCTGCACAAAACAATACGATTAGAACAAACTACATTAACACTAAAATAGATGAAACCTAGGAAAACAGTAAATGCAGACTTTGTGGACAAAGTCAGATTACAGAGTCGGTCTCGACGCCGCAAGCTATCTTTCTATCCCCACGACCACCGGGAATAATCACGTGATTAAGAGGAAATTAAGTTTTATTTGTGCCTTGATAGTAGACTATTCCGGAACCTTGCTTTAACACTCAGTTATAGTCTATTTTTAACATCCTAGACGGTATTCAACTTTATATATATATATATATATATATATATATATATATATATATATATATATATATATATATATATATATATATATATATATATATATATATATATGTGAATTATAACTAAAAGGTAAACTTTTAGAGAGTTGGACTTATTGTGAAATAAAGAAAGCTCAATATACTGGATAGAGCAAAAATATGGTACGTCAATGAAAATAAATAAGACCTGCAAATGGAAGCAAATCGATATCTTCAGTTGTTCAAAACAAAGAGCAGTTTCGTTAATAAAAACATTTATTTTTCTTCTCTTTCATTCCTTAAACCAGGCTTTTCAAAGATTAAAATCTTATCATCAGAGAAAAAATTATGATTGATAAGTTGACAGGATAAGACTGTCAAAGTTCCAAATTTGAAAGAGTTTTTTAAAAAAACTTTAAAGTTCAAACGGGCATGGGAATCACCAATAACGAAATCCAAAAAACGTGGGGCTCAGAAATATTGGTAAATCCAGAGGAATCTGTATAAAAATCCAACGACGACAATTCCACTCAGGTCTGTTGTCCTCGGAAAGGGATCAAATAAAAGTGGCCATTTCAAGGAAAACAATATTCTTCCTGTTTTCAGTTAAGCGTATTCCAAGGCAAAAACAACTACAAAAGTCTCAATGGGATCAAAAACGAATCGCCGCAATGTAGTAAAATTACTTGGGAATTCTGGGATAGCATAAAGAAAAAGAGAAAAAGAAAGGGAAGATGAAGAATAAAAGAAAAAGGAAAAAGAAGAAAAGAAGAAAAAAAGAAAAAGAAAAAAGAAAAGGGGAAAGAAAAAAGAAAAACGATCGAAAATAGAGTGTAATCTAACAGGTGGGGGTGGTTAAGGGATTCAGATCAAAATGATATTTAGGCAGAAAGAAGGGGTCAGAAGACAAAAGTAAGGATGGAAAGTAATAAAAAATAAATTTCAAAGTGGCCACATATAGAAATACCAAATGTTTGGTCAACTCAGGGAAGTTATATTCCCAAGGGGGGAATGTAAGTAGATTAAATACGGATAAGAAACAGAAAACTGTCTCTAAAGGAAGATTAATTTAAGATAATTTTGGAAAGGGAAAGGATATAGTGGCAGGGTTTTTATATGGGAGAGGAGGGGTAAACTGGTGTCGCTAATAAGGTTAAACCTCATTTTTTATTTTAACAAGAAATGGGAATTGTCTGTCTTATTATAATTCTTAAGGTCTGAGTAGATTTCTTTAAGAGGTTAAAGGGGGGCTAAGGGGTTTTGAATCAATTGTCAACCTATGAATAAATCGACAATGTAGGTGGTTAAAAATAGGGAGATGGGGGTATTACGCAGATGTAAAACACCTTAGACTAATGAATAATAAATAAAAAAATAAAAACATAAAACATAAAAAATTTAAAATAAAAAATAAAAAATAAAAAATAAAAAATATAAAATATAAAATATAAAAATAAAAAAATAAAAAAATAAAAAATAGATAGTGAAAAATAAAGAATAGAGAATAGGATTTAAAGATGGGGGTGTATAGGTATATATTTGCAATGCTGCCTCCACCCACTCGCGGTGGTGAACTATTGTTCACCAGATCATTGGACATCCACCGTAATCTGGCATGAATTGTGAATAAAGCACATGTAAAAACCACGTAAACAAAGCCGCATATACACACACAGATGTACATACAAAAAAACCCAACACATACATACATACACACATGCATATACATATACATATATGTATATATATATATATATATATATATATATATATATATATATATATATATATATATATATATACATATATATACATATATATATATATATATATATATACATACACAAATGTACAAAGGACACAAGCACCCAAGCGTCCGCCGCACACCTGCACAGCAAAAACCGCTTACATACACAAGCGCGGCATCAATACATGTACCTGAGACTCCAGAAAACTACATATATATATACACATACATAAAAGGCAATTACTCACATACTCATCAGCATCAATACATGCACCTGAATTCTCAGAACACCCAATAAAGGTACGCACGTACACAGGTATAAAAGGAAATTATTCGATGTTAAAACGGAATGGAAGCCTAAACAAGGGGTAAAGATGGGGTAAATAGGAATGAGGTGTATACAGGACATTGCAATTGGAGAAAATGCAATTGGAGAAAACGCAATTGGAGAAGTTAACGGTGGATAGGGTGTAATAACGAAAAATTATAGGGGATGGCAAATCAGTATCAACATCAGCGACACCGCGAGGTATAAGTCTGGCAGCAAAGCAATTCAGCATTAGATAAGTATATTTTAAAGGATAGGTTAAATGTTCACATCAGAGGGATTGGTATAGGGGCAATCAGGGATAGGTAAATAGTAAGTACAAAGATTATAAGATATGGGGAGGGGAAATCTATTGATTATTGCTAGGTGGGGGTTTATCTGGAGGGGCAAAGAAGTTAGAATATTTGTATTTACGTTTGTGCCTGCAATGGTAGATCAATTCGTTTTTAGAGTTAATAGTATTTAATGATTTATTAGCTCTGGCTATTGCGTAAGTTTCCAGAGTGCAAAGGCTGCAGTGTGGAGATCCTGGGGTGTATGATCTAGATTTTTTCAAGATGGACCAATGTAAGGAGTAGGGTGTATTATTGCTTTTAAGATTTCTAATTAATTTAGAAAGCGAGGTACTAGGGTTATTGTTATTTGATTTAAATGATTGTATGTGGTTTGAGATCCTTATCTTAATTGGGTAAGCGCTAAGACCTATGTATGTGTGAATTTTGCAAGGTGCAGAATTTGCATTTGAATAATTAGGGTCATTGGTAACTGTTTGAGAGGATGGACCTGATACTATATTAGCCTGGGGTGGTGGGGTAGGATCTAGAAGAACCGGAGTATTACTGCCAATTGTATAGGGTTCAAGATTACTCGGTGAAGATGAGGAGTAAATTCTAGGGAGGTCGTTACTTGTACTTTGAGATATCGGGGCAGAGGGATAGGGGGAAGTACGTAAAGGTGGCAGGGTTGCCGAAGTGGAGATCGAATTATAGTTAGAGTTCTGTCGGAATTCCTTAATAGTGCACGCGTATATAACATCACTATGAATGCAATCACCATTAAGAGGACAGTCTCTGGGTCTACGGCAATTACATTTATTTTGGGGAGGAGGAGAGGGAGATTGTTGAGCAGTTTTTATTTTTTTATTATTGGAGGAAATTATATTTTGCGCTATGTTAGGCATAGTGGAGTAGGATATATTAATAGAGTTCTTATTCATTATTCATTAGTCTAAGGTGTTTTACATCTGCGTAATACCCCCATCTCCCTATTTTTAACCACCTACATTGTCGATTTATTCATAGATTGGCAATTGATTCAAAACCCCTTAGCACCCCTTTAACCTCTTAAAGAAATCTTCTCAGACCTTAAGAATTATAATAAGACAGACAATTCCCATTTCTTGTTAAAATAAAAAATGAGGTTTAATCTTATTAGCGACACCAGTTTACTCCTAAAGTTTACTATGAAAACCCTGCCACTATATCCTTTCCCTTTCCAAAATTATCTTAAATTAATCTTCCTTTAGAGACAGTTTTCTGTTTCTTATCTGTATTTTATCTACTTACATTCCCCCCTTGGGAATATAACTTCACTGAGTTGACCAAACATTTGGTATTTCTATATGCAGCCACTTTGAAATTTATTTTTTATTTCTTTCCATCCTTACTTTTGTCTTCTGACCCCTTCTTTCTGCCTAAATATCATTTTGATCTGAATCCCTTAACCACCCCCACCTGTTAGATTACACTCTATTTTCGATCGTTTTTCTTTTTTCTTTCCCCTTTTCTTTTTTCTTTTTTCTTTTTCTTTTTTTCTTCTTTTCTTCTTTTTCCTTTTTCTTTTATTCTTCATCTTCCCTTTCTTTTTCTCTTTTTCTTTATGCTATCCCAGAATTCCCAAGTAATTTTAATACATTGCGGCGATTCGTTTTTAATCCCATTGAGACTTTTGTAGTTGTTTTTGCCTTGGAATACGCTTAACTAAAAAAAGGAAGAATATTGTTTTCCTTGAAATGGCCACTTTTATTTGATCCCTTTCCGAGGACAACAGACCTGAGTGGAATTGTCGTCGTTGGATTTTTATACAGATTCCTCTGGATTTACCAATATTTCTGAGCCCCACGTTTTTTGGATTTCGTTATTGGTGATTCCCATGCCCGTTTGAACTTTAAAATTAAAAAAAAAAACTCTTTCAAATTTGGAAATTTGACAGTCCTATCCTGTCAACTTATCAATCATAATTTTTCCTCTGATGATAAGATTTTAATCTTTGAAAAGCCTGGTTTAAGGAATGAAAGAGAAGAAAAATAAATGTTTTTATTAACGAAACTGCTCCTTGTTTTGAACAACTGAAGATATCGATTTGCTTCCATTTGCAGGTCTTATTTATTTTCATTGACGTACCATATATATATATATATATATATATATATATATATATATATATATATAACTTCTTTGTAATATAGCAGGAAAAATCCTAGCAGAGTACTCGATTAATTGAGAATTAAAGTTAAAAATTAAAAATTAAGAGCGTAATATTCATTTGTTTTGGTACAGAATAGTTGGGAAAATTTTCCGGAGTGAAAGTAGGTATTTAATGGGGCAATTCTGAGATTATGTATTTGATAGAGGGGGTTGTAGCTAGGCTTTTATGTGTATCGGTAAGTCCAGTTTATGAGTAGTGCTTGTCGCTCGTGGACGCATTCTTTAAAATTTTCTCAACAATCACCCCTCATAAATATAAATAAAATTAAAAAACACGAACAAATACCTTAATCAACCCATATCCACACTACCTTTCAAGGGCAATAATTATAACTTTCCCAAAAATATTTCTCCAGTCGTTAATAGGGTAACACCCCCATTTCACATTATTGTTACTCCCATAAGTCCCTACCATTTCTCGATCATAATACTAATCTCCCATATCCCCTAAACAGATCCAATCTTGCCAACCCAATCCTTACTCTTATCTCTAAATCAGTTTTAATCAGCATACCAATTTTATCACCTCCATAAGCATTCACTACACCTTAGTTAATAATGTTAAATCCCGAATACAAATCATTCAAAAACCCTGCAGAGTTACTGCCCTTAGACCGCCCGGATGATATCTTTATTTAAATTCCTTTGGGATTGATTTAAAGTTATTTAATCCAGGATTTAAACTTGAATTTAATTAATGTCGTTCCTTTTAACCTTTTTAATCCTTAAACCCATTTTCTCTTCCTAATTTCTTTAGAAGACACATCATGAAACCCCAAAACAGTAACGGCCAAATATACAATACTCATAATATTAGCTCACGGGATTTATATAGAAATATTTTTTATTTTTTATTTTTTTCATTTTTCATATCTCTTAAAATATTCTCTGGTTTTAATCTCAACTGTTACTTTTCACCCCTCCCCTTTTTTCAAACCTTATTAAACCTTCCTTACACTAAATTTAAACAAACATACATAACACTCTAAGCAAATAATGCGTCCAAACGAGAGTGACACGTGGCTTCACATTTCCGAAACCGATAAGAACAGAAGCTGAAGAGAGCCGGATGGCTAAGTGCTTCTGTACTTGAAACCGACGATACGAATGTTGTACTAATTTTTCTGTGCCAATATATATATATGTAGATTTTTTTCTTTTAGATAAACCTCACATATCTTGATTCCTTGCAATTAATCGTCTTTCGTGACTTTGAAGAACAGAAAAAAATTAAAAGGAGGCTTCCGCCATGATGGGAAACAATTGGAAATTCTACAGAATTAAATAGACCATTGTCTCATTGTTTAATTGCAGAGAGCCAGAAAATATAAGAACAACTCTGACAGGGTCCTAACCTTTTTTTTTACTCGAAATAGAAATGTGCAATTTAGCCCTTCTAATTTTACACGTTGAAGAAGTTCTTTCGTATTTATTGCAAATAGAGATTTGGCGTCTGTCTGAAGTCGAAACTATACTATTCTATTAATTGTACTATTCTACTTCTATTACTAATGTAGGTTTGGTATCTGTCTGTCGATAGCCGAAAACTATAATATTAAATCGCTAGTTTTATTGGTATGTTTAAGATTTAAAATAAACGAATTTGTTTCGATTCGTTAAAGCTGTTTGCCGTTTTACAACTGTATGTAAGAAGAAGTAGTTTTGTTTGAAGAAAACACTACCGTGTTAACAGTTTTTTTATTACTCGACCTCTTATTGCAAATAATATTTTTAGCTTTTTTTAAGGCAGCAATTTTAAACATAAATATAATAGAAATATATCTCCTACATGGTCAACGTCAGGTGAATACTGCTAATATATATATATATATATATATATATATATATATATATATATATATATATATATGAGGAATAAAAGAAACAATGTTTCAGACAAATGTAAAATAAATATGGAATAAAGGATAAGCAAATCAACAACTAGCAAAAATATGAACTCAAAAACACATATTGAATAGTTCTACCAAAGTATTTCAATTGTTATGGTAATCATCATCAGTTGGCTGCCAACTGATGATGATTGTCATAACAATTGAAATATTTTGGTAGAACTATTCAATATGTGTTTTTGTGTTTATATTTTTGCTAGTTGTTGATTTGCTTATCTTTTATTTCATTTTTATTTTATATATATATATATATATATATATATATATATATATATATATATATATATATATTATTGGGCTCTCCCACGTGTGAGTTTTTGCTCTCTCTTTTTGTTTGTTTTTTGTTTGTTTTCACCCTAAAATGACCTACTGTATAGTGTAGGTTTTTTCAAGACACTTTAATCCAAGAACTTTGTACTCTTTGTAATTTTTTTTGATGATTTTGTAGTGTTGCAGAGACGATATTGACATAAAAATGTTGTTTGGCACAAGACAAATAGAACGAACCGTAAAAATATATCTCACAGAAATTTTTCATTTTTGGGAAATGTGAAAAAATAAAAATAATAAAATAAAACCATGGTTATTGGAATATAATATGAACTGACTATATATATATATATATATATATATATATATATATATATATATATATATATATATATATATATATATATAAATGGCATTGTAACTGTCCCAAGTGGAAGAAGAAAACAGTAGTTGCCATTCAGGACGGGTTCGATAAATATGATATCCATGATAATATGTTTACAACCTTCCCATTGGCGTTCATTACAGCTTTAATTACACAGATGAATGCAGGATTTAAGGGAATGTAAATGCGAAGGGATAAAAGAGGTTGTAAAGGAGATTCGTTAAATAAATGAGATTTTAGAAATCATTACTTTGTGAATTAAAAGGGTTAAAAATATTCTGATTGAAGTTGAATACAATGGCGGATTTAAAAACTGTGATTTACATTCTAAACGACCTAAATAATGTTTCGTGTACGATGGAAACTAGAAATATAGATACATAAATAGATAGATATAAACATGCTGAGGTATGTAAATGCATACATGCATGAATAAATAAATAAATAAATATAATAACAGATCAGAGTTATATCATACTGTGATGTAATGTTAATTTCGGAGCTAAGAAAAAAAAGGAAGCAAACAAGAACTTGAATGGCAAAAATGGGGCTTATACAAGCCAAACTTGATTCTCAGATTTGAGAGGTCTACCGAATGAAAGTAATCCCCCTCTTAGACAAGGTCCAAAAAAGAGTTGCCAACTTGATAGATCCTTCACTATCTACCAAGCTCCAGCCCTGTCCTATCGCCGCAATGTTGTTTGCTTGTGCCTGTTTTACAAGTACTTCAATGGATTGTGCTCTGATGAGCTTGCTGCTCTGGTGCCCTCACGACGTAAATTCACTAGACCAACCCGACAGTCTGCCAAAATCCCATCCATACACTGTGGAGGGCCTCAGATGCCGAAGAGCTTTCTACTCCAAAAGCTTTTTTCCTCGTGCTGCTGGACTCTGGAAGTCCCTTCCTGTTCCCTGCTTTCCTGACGTTACTGACATGCAGAAATTTAAAACTAATGTAAACAGACACCTCGCTGCGCAACTCCTAATTTAGGTTGACCCCCAAAACCTTCAACCTTTTTTCTCAGGAGCCCCTTACGTCTACAGTGGCGGCCTGCCTTGTTTGGTGTGAACTATGATAGTATATATATATATATATATATATATATATATATACTAGACATACGTATTTCATTTTGATATTTTCTTAATTATTTTGGCTGAGTTTGCCTAGACCTTTGGGAATCTTATTCAGTGGAATATTTTGCTGTGCATCAGAGTTTTGTCTGAACAATTCGACTTTAGAGTTTTCGGAGAATCAAGTTTCGCCTGTATAACCACCATTATTTCATGAAAGTTCTTGGTGCTTCCTTGAATATTGTTCAGAAATCTGTGAACGAATTTTCGCATTGATATTGTATGGTTGGCATTTGACAACTAACTATGAACACTGAATATTCATGTGACTACTTGAATTTGTTCAAATATTCTCTCAGTTTTTCCGGAGACGCGTGTAAGTTTTCTGTGTTCCGAAATTGCCATTAAATCACAGTATGATATAAATATAAAGCTGATCTGTCATTTCATTTATGTACAGCTCTATTGCAAATGTAACCTATTTAAATGTTTGAATATTAAGCTTATGTTTGCTTTGGAAATTGATTCCTATAAAAATCAATCTGAACTATATAAAAGAATTGTCTGTATATTGTCACATTACACATACACATATGTGTATATGAGTACATACACAGGTATATGCATACGAAAATTGATAGATGTACACAGATTAAGATAGATGTATATAAGAAAAATGCATTACTCTTCGTAAAGAAAGAGTCCTCTAAGTGACTGGTTACTCGAATGTAAACAAAAACATCAGCGCTATACTATTTCTTACTGTCGAAGCCAATAGGTAGCTTAGAGTTAAGATTCTCGACTGCTAACAACGAAAGTCATCTAACGATCGGGTATTGAATCTAAGCGTGAAAACACTTACCACGTCTAGCCACAACGAAGAGCCGTGATACGGTTGAACAGCTGTCTATTAAAAAATATATATTTTTTTTCTCTCTTTTCGTTATTTTCTTAAGCAGTGTCTCGGCCCGGTGAGCTAGTTTCCGGGTCTTCGGTGTTAATTCATGGAGTATGGATTCGAGAGTTCTCCTATTTAGCATGATGCAAGACTTCTTTTAAATAAACAAATAGAGCACTGTGAAGTAGCGGCCAATATATATATATATACATGGTTTTATCATTTAAAAATGTGTTTACTTAGTTTGATTTGTTACCATAATATCAGCTAAAAGTAAGCCTTATGTGCTTGAAAGAATTAATTATATATAAAAAGTTAGTTGAGATAAACAAAATTAGAACATTATTTGTACTAGTTTCAATGATTCAAACACAACGATTATTTGGCGTACGATCGTTTCTCAGACAATTTGGAAAAAATTATTTTGTATTATACTTTCGATGACCTCAAAAGGTCTTTTCAATAGCGCCTTTTACAGCATCAATAGATAAGTCATTTAAGAAAATAACTTGATATTATAGTATTATTTAAAAAATACATATATCTTGTTAATATAGAAGTCATAACCTTTTTATCATGCAACGATACATTACTCAATCAGTAACATCAATAATAATAATACTAATGAAAATACATATGGTACAGAAAATTGAATTTAAAATACAGAAAGAACAAGGATTGAAAATTACAGAAATGAAAATAAAAATGAAATTAATGAATAAATAAATAAATAAGTAAAAATAAAAATAAAAATGATAAAAAGAATAATTAATATAGAGACAATAATGATAATAATAATAATAATAATAATAATAATAATAATAAGTCAACAAATATATTGATAAATAAAAATAATTAAATAAATAAATAGAATAAATAAGTTTATTAATAACTAAAATGTTAATGAAATATAATAAGAAAAATGAAAATAATTAGATAATCAAATTTCTATAATATAGAATATTCAAATATACAAAGAAATCAAATAAAATTAAAAAAAAATAAAATTAAAAATATAATTATAATTATAAGAGAAAATATACCATAAAAAACGTGAAATAATAATGAGAAAGAGAATAAACATATGAAGAAAGAAATACTAAAGAAAAAAATTTCAAAGAAGAATAAAATTATTTAAGGCAAAATATGAGATAGAGAAAATCATAACAAAAATATTTAGAAATAAATAATAATAAAAATAAAAATATACAACAAAAATACAAACAAGTAA
>OY744518.1:114941612-114956612 GCA_963556195.1 Sepiola atlantica
TATATACGTAAAATAGTTATTAACAAACACGTTATATTCAAACTGGCGTAACCACGCTCACAGACACCGGACATTTTTCTTTCTCACCAACAAGTCGATAACACCGGACATTTTCTTTCTCACCAAGTCAATAACACCAGACTATGAAGAAAAAAAGGAAAAAAAAATGCACTTTGCTTTGACGAGGAATATTTTATATTCGAAAGCTTAGTTTAGTTTAAAATAAATAAATATTATTTATTTATTTCAACAAATTACATTGTTATGTTTTTTTTTTAATATTTATACTTTTACGAAACAATGGTTTATAATGTGTCTACTCCTTTCTACTTATTCAAACTGGCGTAACCACGCTCACAGACACCGGACATTTTTCTTTCTCACCAACAAGTTGATAACACCGGACATTTTTTTCTCACCAAGTCAATAACACCAGATTATGAAGAAAAAAAGAAAAGAAAAAAAAGCACTTTGCTCTGACGAGGAATATTTTATATTCGAAAGTTTAGTTTAGTTTAAAATTAATAAATATTATTTATTGTTTTTAACAAATTACATTGTTATGTTTTTTTAAAAATATGTATACCTTTACGAAACAATGGTTTATATTGTGTCTACTCCTTTCTACTTTGTTTACATGTATTATGTTTAATATAAATTATGTTAAATATGAATTAAGTTAAATATGAATAATGTTAAATATAAATTTTGTTAAATATGTACCATGTTAAATATGAATTATGTTAAATATGAATTATGTTAAATATAAATTATGTTAAATATGAATTATGTTAAATATGAATTATGTTAAATATGTATCATGTTAATTATAAATTATGTTAAACATAGATTATATTAAATATCAATTGGGTTAAATATGTATTATGAATTATATTAAATATAAATTATTTTAAATATAAATTATGTTAAATATGTATTATGTTTATATGAATTATGTAAAATATGAATTATGTTAAATATAAATTTTGTTAATATGTATTATGTTAAATATGAATTATGTTAAATATAAATTATGTTAAATATAAATTATGTAAATATGAATTATGTTAAATATGTATTATATTAAATATAAATTAGGTTAAATATGAATTATGTTAAATACGTATTATGTTAAATATGAATTATGTTAAATATGAATTATGTGAAATATGTATTGTGTTAAATATAAATTATGTTAAATATGAATTATGTTAAATATGATTTATATTAAATATAAATTAGGTTAAATATGAATTATGTTAAATATGTATCATGTTAAATATGAATTATGTTAAATATGAATTATGTTAAATATGAATTATGTTAAATATGTATTATTTTAAATATAAATTATGTTTAATATTAATTATGTTAAATATAAATTATGTTAAATATGAATTATGTTAAATATCAATTATGTTAAATATGTATTATTTTAAATATAAATTAGGTTAAATATAAATTATGTTAAATATAAATTATGTTAAATATAAATTATGTTAAATATGAATTATGTTAAATATGTATTATGTTAAATATGAATTATGTTAAATAGGAATTATGTTAAATATGAATTATGTTAAATATGTATTATTTTAAATATAAATTATGTTAAATATTAATTATGTTAAATATTAATTATGTTAAATATAAATTATGTTAAATATGTATTATGTTAAATATGAAATATGTTAAAAATTAATTATGTTAAATATAAAATATATTTAGTATGAATTATGTTAAATATGAATTATGTTAAATATAAATTATGTTAAATATGAATTATATTAAACATTAATTATGTTGATATAAAATATGCTTAGTATGAATTATGTTAAACATGATTTATGTTAAATATTAATTATGCTAAATATTAATTATGTTTAATATGAATTATGTTAAATCGCCTGTTGTTATAAGCGTATATTAACTTCCAGTTCGTTTATGTTAAATGTCCCGATGATTTTCAGAAGTGATGAGTCACTTTCAGTGTTTTTGTCCGGTTTATTTTTTTTTTAAATAAGTTTTCGAAATAGTATGATTCAACAATAAACTGTAGTAACGTGTTTGCTGCGCAAGTACAGTATTTTCAGAGGTACATTTCGTCTGGTTTCACCGGTTTTTCGTAATGTATAAATGTATTTGAAAATAAAATAAAGCTGTTTATCTTTTGAATTCATCAACAGACGTGTTACAACACGTGTGGTGGAAAAGCGGTATTTGTTGTTGTTGCTTTCCAAGTATTGTAAATCTCAAATGAAGCTCTGTTAAATAATTTGAATTTGTCAACTATTTTTTTGGTTTTCTTAGTCTGTTTTAATAGAATAACGTTTGTTTGAAATTATTACTGAATGCATTTTCTTTGAAGCGCCTTATGATAATTCAGGTTTTCAATTAATGTTGTTGTTAGATAGATAGAATGATAGATAGATAGATAGATAGATAGATGTTTTGGTAATTTCAAATTACTATTGTATGTAGACTATAGAAGTTGACTCAGAGTATCAACTATTAAAACTTATCCACTTAAATCCGATTGGTTTTATTTCGTACATTCACTGTAATTCATAATTCCTTGAAGACAAAATTTTAAAAAATGAATACAGAACTTCTTTGTAAGCAAAAGAGTGTCTTGTCCTTTCGTTTCCATTCCATTAGCAAAATGAAACCGCTTGATAACAAAAATGAATCCAAACAAGATTTGGTATTCAACGATTACAAAAAAGCTTTTTGGCTGTCAGCCATTGCTTTTCTTTCGTGATTTGATTTCTTCGTTGACATTCTTTCATACACAGGCGCTGTTCATACCACGTCATCGACAATCAGTCCGGCGGAGTCTGGGCCATGTTGAAGTTAAGTTAGTTACAGTTCTAGCATGTCCGCCTCGCCCCAGGCTTTACCTTTTTCTTTAAGAAGGGGTTAGTTTATTGATAATCGCCTGAGGCACCCGTACCGGGGAATGTCGGCGGAGTACACTTCCTCTTTGCGTAGGCTTTTCAGTGCCCAATTTCCGACCTTGTGTCACATTTTGTCTTGGTGGAAGAGAGGTAAATACTAACGCCGCATGACACAAAAATATCATAGTATAATATCAAGAACGAAAAAGGATCCAAGTGTAGTATCCCTTCTGATACTGCATTTCATCTTTTCTGTTTTCAGTCAGTTGAAAGAGAACTCCTTCTAGCCTGGAGCCATTTTTATTGTTGTATCAATCCAGAGTAACCTTTATGGGACGCTGGATTTTTCTCACATTAACAACCGACCATATATCAAAATCTGCCCTCGTGGGGAGGCAAGTAAATTGAAACGAAAGCGCATATTCTTCACATGTTACAAATGTAAACGTGGCAGGCCAACTAAAATTCCATTTGAAATTGAAACGTTACAGACCGACGTACATGTTATTTCAATCTTCGGCACGACAGACCGACGTAAATTCTATTTACAAACTTAAGCGTGACGGACCGACGTAAATTATAAATTAATACATGACAGACCAACGAAATTGGTATTTTAAACTTGAGCGTGACAGACCGGTGCAAATGCTATTTCAAATTGTAGCGCTACAGATTGACAGAAAATACTATTTTTAACTTAAGCGTGACAGGGTGACGTAGATGCTATTTCAAATTAAAGCGTGACAGACCAAGGAACTTGCTATTTCAAACTTAAGCGTGGCGGACTGACAAAAATTATATTTTAAATTTAAAGATAACAGACCGAGGGTTGATTGTAACCATAAGCGCAGTGTTTCTAAAAGCAAGTTCGACATTATACATGCAATCAATTCTAAGCTATATAAAAAAGATATATATTGTTTCCGATTTTTTAAAATTTCTGCTGCAACACTTTTCGATTTAGGGACCACTAAAGAACAAGAGGACCATGATGGGATCAAATGATTCTTGGTTTCATCAATTTTCCAAAGCAGCGCCGGGACATGGGTCACACTAGTTTTATATACATTGTTCCCTTTTACGTTTGATAAATAAAAATTAGGCCTATGAAAAATATAATAGTGTATACATTATATGTTATAATATAATTTTTAATTTTAATAGTTCTCAGGCGTTTTTCTCAGGTGTTTTTCACCGAAGTATCCTGACTGCAGGTGGAAACACTTAACAACCTGAGAACGGGAATAGGGCGATCAAAAGTTGCTATGAGTAGATGGGACTACAAAACTGACCCAACCATCTGCGAATGTGGAGAGGGGGACCATACGATGCAACACTGTCTTGTCTGCACTCTATAGCCAACCGGTGCAGCTTGAAAAATCTTGCAGAATACAACAATAATACAAAGTACTGCGTAAAAGGTGTGAAACTGTTGCATGACCACATGACACTTCAAAGACATGCAAAGATGAAGAATGAATTTATAAATATTGTTCCCTACAATGAGCCCTACGACTGACGTGAATGAAAAGCTTCCTCGGTCATGTTCAACCCCTTAACCACATCTTAAGAAGTTACCAGGCTGCAGCTGTGGAGCGAAGGGCTAGATAATGCCACCTACTTACATGGGAATACTCCGTTCTGAAGGCCCTCTCCTCTTTGCTCAAAAGTACTCTTGGTTCAGTTGAGAAAACTTAACCTCCTCAGAACGGCAATGGGTCGATCAAAAGTTACTATTGCCAAATGGGGCTACAAAACTGACTCAACCATCTACGAATGTAAAGAAGAAGACCATATGATGCAACACTGCTTTGTCTGCGTTCTACTGCCCAACCGGTGCAGATTAAGTAATCATGCAGAGTACAATGATAATGTAAAGGACTGCGTAAAACAGTGGGAAACTGTTGCATGACCACATGACACTTCAAAGACACAAAAAAGAAGAAGAATTTTACTATTTTTACTGTCTTCCGTCGTTTACTTAAAAAATACATTTTTTGATAAAAAAAAAGATTGAATATGCAACTTTTACAAAAAAAAGTAAAATCTAAACTTTGTATAACATTCATTTCATATATTTTTATATAACGCTTCTTTGTTCTGTCACATGTATAATTGTCGTGTGAAATTTTACGTTTTAAAAGCATAGAAAATGTCTGTATTATTAATATTAGTATACTATTAGTAATATTAGTACTGTTAATTGAATAAACCGGTTTGCAAATACCTTTAATTTGTTGTAAAAATAGAAAACTCTAAAAATGTGCTTCAGTTTAACAACTAGACGAGGTTCAGTTTGAAGAAAGAAAATGTGTTTTGATCACTTTTTTCAGATAACTGTTTTGTCTCGTACAGCGTGCCAATGTGCGAGATCCGCATATTGGCACGATTCGTGGCCATCAAATTTGGCATCGTTAAACACCAAAACACTTGTTATATGAGAAGGGAAATTCCCGCCAAGTTCTGTGACTTCGCCCATTCTTTGCAGTTAACGTCATCGCTTTTCGACACGATTCTAACTCAAAGACACAATTAACCGATTTGGAACAAACGTTCCACTCATTTCTTCTACACTTTTTTACACTCAAATTAAAACAGTTGTATTTCAAATTGAACAAAAACAACTTCAAATTAAAAATGTTAGCTTTAAATTTTAAATCTCAATGTTTCAAAAATCAACTTAAATTTAACAAAGCTTGAGTTCAAGTAAAATGCTCAAACTCAAATTATATCAGCTTAATTCAAATATTTAAAAAACGTTTAAAACAAGGGCTCAATAGAATGTCAATGAACTTAATTTACGTCAAAAAGCTTAAATTCAAATTTAGTAATGTCATATTAAAACTGCACAAGTTAAAATTCAAAGAAAAAAGTTCATAATTTAAACAAAATGAACTTTAAAGTAAAAAGATTAAATTCAAATTAAAATGGCTCAACATCAAATTAATAAAGCTAAAATTAAAGTTTAAAAAGCTCAAATTTAAATTTACAAATATTGACTTCAGATGGCTGACCTTGAAAGAAAAAGTAAATAAAGATTTTTATGGCTCAAGTTCAATGATGCAATCTCAACTACAAATTAAAAATAATAGCATCAGATTTTAAAAAGCCGAATAAAAAAATGGCGGGAGATGCATTTCAAATTAAAATGCTAATAATTAGCATTTTAATCTGAAATGCATCTCCTGCCATTTTTTAATGAAATGATACAAAATTAATTTACAAATAAACCAACGAGCAATATGATTGCAGAAGAGTAATTAAAAATTAACCAATTTACATGTTATTCGCCATATTGGATTCAGAAGCCTGGTGCATGAGGGGATAATAATGTCACAACTTTTTCCTTTTGGGTTGCCTTCACCAAATACACGTATTAAACTGGTGGATTGTTTTACAAACAAGTCATCACTTATCAAGGCCCAAAGGCCACTCGAGAATAAGGGTTATTGGGTTGGACAGGTAGACGGTAACGATGTTTGTAACTGGTAGAAAAATTGATTGTTCAAGATTACGGCTCAGCAAGAATTTGCTTACGTTAGCCTTGAACCCGGTAATTTTATAGTTGGCCGAGAAGCAGCCCGGCGGTACTGTGTTCTACAGACTGGAACTTCTAGCTAAGAAACTTTGCTCATGGAAGTTCTGTTTGGTTTTAGGTACACATAGGGAAAAAGGAAATTTATTGACTGTGGTTGAAGCTAGACGAATTTTTGCTGTGAATGTTTTACAGGGGCGGGACACAGAATGAAGTTCAGTCGATCACCTGCCATGAAAGTGACGATAGAGTAGAGAAAGACTAGAAACGTCTCTATTGTGAAAAAGATGCTGTAGGGTGGAGAAGAAGACATCGCCCACTAGATTTCGCAGTCGGTTTTGAACTCTGTTAAGGCATTGCCGCAAAATATTTCTACCTTCGCTATTTCGCCTGAAATTATTCTGAAAACTTTCTCAGCGATTCGCATCAGTTATCATTTGAAAATGACTCTTTGACGCACCTAGTAGACAAGAATAATCAGCAAAACTAAAGTTTAAAGATGGTTTAGGAAGATCAAATTAGACGATACAATCCTTGAAGATGATGAAGAAAGTGGTCGACCATTAACTTTTAACGACCAGGCAATTTTGGTAGTCGTGGAAGAGGCTACCATCTTGACACCGATAATGTTGGCCAAAGACTCCAATGTAGACAATTTGACAATCGTCCGTCGGAAAAAAGCTTTAACTGGTTGTTTCTTACTATGTGAACATATCTGTATCTCAATTAAACCATCTTCACAAAACACTTGAAACCTTTTTGAATAGTTCCTGCAGACGCCGTACGAAAAATACATGTTAACATTTATGAATATAAATTTGTAAATATATATTGTGGAATTCTGTTCAGAATGTCATGAATAAATTTCTGTATCATTAGTCAAGGCAACCCAGAGATCCAGAAAGTTCAATCATGAAATTATATTATCTGTGTGTACGTACGTACGTACGTATGTGCCACCCTGTATCTCATTAACTATTTGATGGATTCAGCTGATTTTTTGCAGAGATAGAGGTTCTAGGGTCTAGTTGATTGCATTTTAATTTCAGTTTACCATATACCTTAGTTTTCCAGAAAATTCCAAAAAACCTAAAAATTACCAGTATTCATACACTTTATTCTATATCTTATCGACCATTTGAGTGATTCAGCTGATTTTTGGCAAAGATAGAGGTTCTAGTGTCTAGTTGATGGCATTTTAATTTCAGTTTACCATATACCTTGATTAGTCAAACTACCAACTATATCAGTTATGAGAAGGCATTGTATAGAGGCATAGCCTTTACAAATGTAGTGACATTCCATGATAAATGCAAGTATACTGAAATCATATGCCCTTAATAGGGTTAAGATGAAAATTCATATACACTAAATGTACAAAAGCAAGGAAATTCCCAAATTTTTACACTTTTATTGTCATTAAGGGTATGACTACATATCAACTAAACCATTTCATTATCACATCACTACAGTATAAATTTCTATGCATGAGTGGATGAAGTGTGTGAGGGACGCTTAAGAAAAAATCCTACCAGAAAAATACATAGCCCTGTTGTTCTCGCATACCCTTAATGACAATAAAAGTGTAAACATTTGGGAATTTCCTTGCTTTTGTACATTTAGTGTATATGAATTTTCATCTTAACCCTATTAAGGGCATATGATTTCAGTATACTGGCATTTTTCATGGAATAAAATAAAACTCAATGAATCCTAACAAATATATAATTCTGGCCCGATAACTTCTTCATAAAAGAACACTTCAGTCATACAGCGTTTTTTAACGGTGAACTCAAACGCCATTTCTTTTTGTGTTTGATCTCATTTCAGTACGCTGACGAGTCTTGTTGGGCGCTAGATTTTTTTTATTTATAAAGTCAGCCCGTTTGGATGAAACCGCGGTACGACTCCAAAATATGTAACGTATAGTTTTTAAATAAATCATTTCTATTTAACTCTCACCCTTCTGCGAACGAGCACTTTATTTGATTTCTTTTCAATATAACTTGACACACACACTATATATATATATATATATATATATATATATATATATATATATATAATTATTTCTACAATCAGACAACGCCATGGCTCACGACCTACGAAAGAAACAAACCGGAAGTCCTAGACTAGAGTTTCGCACTTCCGGTTTGTTTCTTTCGTAGGTTGTGGGCTGCAGCGTTGTCTGATTGTAGAAATAACTATATATATCATTTCACATTCAAATATATATATATATATATATATATATATATATATATATATATATATATATATATATATAATAATAATGGTAATAATCCAGGTGAAAAATATCCACAGGGTGGTAATCCAGAGAATTTTAACCGGGTTTATAAAAAGGGCTCAATATCAAAATAGAGCTTTATCTATGATAATTTTATTTACACAGACATGTACAAAATCTGCGACACTGGCATGTCGATGTTATCGATCAACAGTTACTATAAACTGAGATCTCATCAGGCAGAGTTAGAATCCGATCTTAACCTCAGAGCATATTTGGAGAGAATGAAGTGGAGGTATAGAGAAAGAGAAGAAGAAGGTAAGAAATTTAACATTTCAAACATTAAGGCCGTTAAAAAATTAAAAATTAAAAATTAAAAATTAAAAATTAAAAAATCTAAAAAACAAAAACAAAAAACAAAAAATCTAAAATCTAGAATCTGAAACAAACAGGGCAAATAAATAAATAAATAAATAAATAAATAAAAATATAAGGTGGAAAGAGGAACAAATAATGATGAGGGGAGAGGTGGTGGGAAGGTAGACACATAGAGGAAAAGAAGGAGAAAGAGAGGGCGTCTGTTGATTCAGATCGAGAGGGAAGGAGGGGGGGGGTAGACATGCACGAATCAAGTGTCAAAAAAACAGTCGAGTTAATAAATGTATTTTTTCAAATGAACTGTAATATTGTGTATATGTGTGTATGCGTGCGGGCAAACCGGTCAGATGCGTCTGATTGTTGTGGTGGTGGGGCGGTGATCAAATGTGTCGCGATTCTGGGTTTAAATTGTCTTTATAATTTGTCTGGAGTTAATTTGCTTACTATGAATAAATAAATATATTCTTTAAATATAACAGGAATAATAATAATAATAATAATAATAATAATAATAATAATAATAATAATAATAATAATAATAATAATAATAATAATAATAATAATAATAATAGATACCCCTAATAATTGAGGTGAAATAATGAAAATAATAATAAATGCAGTATAATAAAAATACTAAAAGATATATAACTAAAAAATAACTAGAAAATGCCGGCATTATTAATTATTATTTTTATTAATAATAATAATAATAATAATAATAATAATAATAATAATAATAATAATAATAATAATAATAATAATAATAATAATAATAATAATAATAATAATAATAATAATAATAATAATAATAATAATAATAATAAAAGGGTATAATGTAACTCTGGTAAAAAACAGAAGTAAAACCACACATCAATGATTAGGATTTTACGTTAAATAATCGAATATTAAATTGGGATTTGCTATCTTGAATGAAATGTGGGACGCGCAGTGACGTCCTCATCAATTTCGGCGCGAATATATTGCTTGCTTTCAATTATCCTAACCCTAACCCTAACTCTAAACATTGCTTGCTTTCAATTATCCTTTCTCTGAATGCCATCTTCGATTCTGTTATTCTTGTCCTGGCGTCAACCAATCCTGTTAGTCATGTTTTCATCTCAGCAGACGATTTGCTGTTACCATTCAATTATCATTTCGATGAAATTTCGCATATTTGCTTTGTTTATGTGAATATCTTTTCCCCGAATCCGGTGAATGCATGAGACGATATTCTGTTATCATTAAATAATTCTTCTAAATAGATATGGCCAGCATTTGTTCAAAGAATTATTTATCCAATGTCCATTCGTCTGTAGAGCTAAAATATCAAGTCTGATTGCAGCTCAACTTTCGGGAAGTGTTTGCATCATCTGGGTGTTTGTTCAGTCTTAAGGCGTCTGTTTTAAAATTAAAATATAATATCAATAAAGCTAATACAATATGACCAGGGCTTTGCAGTAAAGAAGCGCGCTTTGTTTTGCTGCAGCCAAGAAGTATATATATATATATATATATATATATATATATATATATATATATATATATATATATATATATATATATATATATATGGGAAAATGAAAAAGGAAAAACCAAAAAATGGATGTTTTTTATGTGTACATCAACGTTTCGTCTTTATTTATGAGACTTCATCAGGATGATAAAATAGAGAAAAAATGTCATGCAAGCACAGATACATGTAGGGTAGACATATTGGGAAAAATAGACTAGAACATGGTCATGCGTTCAAATTTGAACAAGCCAAAATCACTAAATATATCCACAACAAATCTCGGCGAAGATTATTAGAAACTGCCCTCATCACCGCCTCCACCACCATCAAGCAACGTAATGGTTTCTTTAACCTATCACCCTTAATAAGCAAGATCATCCTCACAGAACAAAGACTCTTGCCTGATCATGGTTAACTTTTTTCATCTCCAACCTCTATAACATTTACTTTTCCCTTTCTTTTTTGTTTTTGAATCTTCTTTTTCTCCTTACTTTTTCCTAACACTTTTAATACTGCAGTCCAAATAAACTTTCTCATGTTTTAAATATTTCAAATATTCCATACCCACCCTTTCAATCACCGCCCTCCTCCCCCCAATCCCTCACTCATTGCTATCATTTTCCAAATATTTCAAATATTTCACACCCTATCACAACAAATCCTCCCTCTCCCCCACTCAACTATTTTCTACCATACCCCTTCTTAAATTCCCTCATTTTCTCAAAACGCTCTCTAAGACCATAACTTTCGCCCATCCACCAAAATCACAGCCCCCCCTTCCTCTCTACCCATCCTCCTTTCCCTGCACCCCCCCCCCATACACAAACATTCCAACTTACTTTTTCCCCTTCAATCTTGAACCGCAGCCATCTGGTCAAACACCTCCCTCCCCCCTCTTCCTCACCTCCCTCTCTGCCATCCACTTTACCCCTGCTCATCCCCCACCTCTTTCTCTTACCACCAGCCACAGTAGTCCTGGCTCACCCCATCCTTCTATTTTTTCCCCACTCATTCTTTTCTACATTCATTTCTATTTCTCCAACAAATACGGACGTCCACCCAGCAGTTGGCCACTATTTCATTCTATTTTTCCCAATATGTCTACCCTACATGTATCTGTGCTTGCATGACATTTTTTCTCTATTTTATCATCCTGATGAAGTCTTATAAATAAAGACGAAACGTTGATGTACACATAAAAAACATCCATTTTTTGGTTTTCCTTTTTCATTTTCCCATCACGTCGGATTACTTTCATCCTTCTCTTCCCATATATATATATATATATATATATATATACAGACCATTTCGCTGTATGACACAGCTATTCAGTATGGCTAGGCAAGCAAGTACCTATAGCCTGGATCGAAACGCGATTGTTGAGCTTACATTCAGTGCTCCTAATCACTACGCTATCATCTGACACCTGCTGAATATAAGTGAAATCTCAATGTAAAATAATGTAAACATTGTTAAGTGCCTGAATGCTCGAATTGTTTTTCCCAATGAGTAATGCCTTTAAAGGTAAGTGACAGTTGGCGATTTCCTAACGAGAGCCTTACCTAACAAGGAGGCCATATAATCATCCATATACAGACTGTTTTACTGTATCACAGCTCTTCAGTGTAACTAGACAAGCTATATATATATATATATATATATATATATATATATATATATATATATATAATATATATACATATATATATACTATATACATATATATATATATACATATATATATATATATATATATATATATATATATATATATATATATATATATATATATATATATATATAAATGCAACCAGTAACATAATTAAATAAAGAACACTCATTTTTAAGTCGAAGCTCGACAAAAATGAATTCTTAACAAATAACAGAAATATAACGAATTTTAATAAATAAATAAATAAATAAATGTTTCAACGGTAAAAGCAAGTAAATGTTTCTTTTTCATTTCAGTATTGGGAAGGCTATATCTAGCAATATAATCAACTAACTGTGCTTACCCAGTGTTGTTCGAGAGTAGAAAGCAATGATAGACTTGTTTACAAAGTAATGAAAATTAATCTCGTAATCAAATTATTTTTTAAAACTTGACGCTAATCGATTAATAGTAAAGAACAAATACTAATATGCAAGAAAGAAACACAAACAGACACGTTTGAACTGATATAATTTAATTAATATTTTTATTTGCTGTTTAAGAACTAAAGGGAGAAAACTTAGTATCATTGTACATTATAACTTTCCTTTAATTTAAAATGTTTCGGTGAGTAATGAAAAATGTCTTCAATTTAACAGTTTTCTTAGCCGGAATATGTATTTTAAGCCAAACATTGTAGCAAAATAAAATATATATTTTAGTGGAAGAAAAATCGAAAAATTAGGCTAGTATATATATTCAAGACTGCTATTTCGTTCTGACTTTAAAAATCCTATAATATGACTTTCTACGCTAGATTATTGTAAACGCATTCTGGGAGCTTTTGTTTTTTTGCGTTCTCGCCTTATAAGCACCCTCATGAATAAAATGTCATCATGTTTACTACAACACAGCACTCCTCTTTGTCCCGTCATTTTAAACTTACTCACAGACACTCAGTGGTTGTCTTAGATTCCCTTTCACCAAGATCTACGAAATTATAAGCGTCATTAATTCAAATTTTTTATTCGTTTTTGCTTTATGACTAAGAACGTGCTTTATATTTTATACTATTATTTACAACATACAAAAGTTTATTATTTGATCATCTGTTCTCATTTTGCGTGTTATTCTCACAACGTTTCGGCCGATGTAAACTGCGACCTTTTTGAAGTGCGTCTTGTCGAACTTGGAAATCTTTATCTCGAATTCGGGATACTATACGATATTTCAAACTGAATCCTTTATTTAATCCACTGCTATAGATTGTTCTCGTTCCGTCAGCCATGACAGGGTTTAATTAATGAGTCATTTTTATTTTATTCTTAGTTAGTATCGCTTGTTGTGAGGATTGAACCGTAAACCTCGAGGAGACTGTTACGTAATACGGATCATTACTTAACACCTTCATCCGTTGTACTACGTGTCATTATTACAGGTGATATCAACTAAGAATAACATTTTTTTTAAATTGCTGAAAACTTTTAGTCAGTCATGGCTGATGGAACGAGAATAATCTACTCTATGGATTAAATAAAGCGGGCAGTTAGAAAGTCCGTAAAGTTTCCCCTGTTAAACATAAAGGTCCTTTAGCTTGACGAAATGCATCCGAAGAAGGTCGGGCGTTACATCGGCCAAAACGTGAATGAATAAATTCCAAGATTAGAACAGTAGTCCGAAAAATACAAATGACCAATCCTCATTTGAAAAATTTCGAAAGGTAAGATCTAAAAGTGATGTCGTTTTATTACGTCATATGCTAGCGTCTTATTCTTAAGAGTATTTTGAAAATGGTTTCCGAAGAAAAATTAACCAAAAAAGGGAGTTGAGTATTGATTTACTCCTCTCCAGGAGTTAGGCACAAGGCCAGTTTTTATCTTACTCCCACAAGTAAGATGTGATCCAAGGTCGGGTCGGGAAAGTGGGGTTTAAAAATTGCCTGGGCAGCCCCGTCGACATTCCCCGGTAGGGGCGCCTCAGGCAGCAAGCAATAAACTTACTCCTCCCCAAAGAGGGGAGGCAAAGCCTGGGAAGGTGGACCTCCCAGAACTGCACAGGACAGACCCATTGACTGGCGTAAATCAAGACCCGAAGGCCAAGACAACACCAGTATGGGGTGCAGTGTCCATCGGAACAGATACTACACTTTGATCTTGACCAAAATGCCAAGTAATAGAAGACGATATATATTTTTTAACTAATAAGACGAGCTAAAACTATTTCCACAAAAAGAAGAAGATGAATCCGTTAATTATTTGGCACCAAACGGCTGGGAGCCTTTTCTCACACTTTAAAAGAAATAAGAATATCTACTCATCAGTCCAGTGGCTAAGATCAAAGTGTAGTATCTGTTCCGATGGATACTGCACCCCATAGACTGGTATTGTCTTGGCCTTCTGGGCTTGATTTACGCCGGTCTATGGGTCTGTCCTGTGCAGTTCTAGGAGGTCCACCCTCCCAGGCTTCGCCTCCCATCTGAGGCGCCCCTACCGGGGAATGCCGACGGGGCTGCCCAGGTAATTTTTAAACCCCACTTTCTCGACCCGACCATGGGTCATATCTTACTTGTGGGAGTAAGATAAAAACTGGCCTTGTGCCTAACTCCTGGAGAGGAGTAAATCAATACTCATCAGTCCAGTATTCAGTAACCCCATAACTGCATAACAGACGATGCCGTTTAACTCTTTATAACAAGACATACACTCCCCGTGTAAAATAATCACTACTTAAACAACTCGTAGGAGAAGATAGACACAAGCTGAACTGTTCATACTGACG
>OY744518.1:114961612-115051612 GCA_963556195.1 Sepiola atlantica
TGACTATTTTGTGTGCTATCAACAGAGGCTGGTGTCATCCCTTTATTTATTTTTTAATTTATTTTATATTTTCCTTTCATTTTTTGGGGGGTAGGGGCACAATTTATGAGATTTTATTGCATTTACAATTCCTTTACATTCATGTGATGGTGTTCTATGTTTTTCTATTGCAACTTCCATATGACTTGTTAACGTTTTTAGTTTATATGGGTTGGTTTCCGCATTTGAGGATTTTCTTCAAGATTTCAGCTGTTTTCAACATTTACGTCCGTTGAGTATTTCCTTTAATTCTAATTTCTCCCAGTTTTTTTCCAGAGTTTTCGGGACGGTTCGTAGTGCTCGTACGATTATTGACTTTGTTCATGTTCTATATCCCTTACAGTTCTCTAACGGGTTCCATGTATTTGTTTCGTTTTTTTTGTCTCCTTAATCTTCACCCTTTAGTTTTGCTGGGACGGATAAATCTACGATCTAGAAGTTTTACTTTTTCTTGCTGACTATTATGACTTCCGGACTCTTTGCTTGGATGAGTTTATCTGTTTTCACCTCCATGTCTCAAAGGATTTTGTGATTTTCGTTTGTCAGTACCGTCTTAGTTTTGTGTTTTTACCAATTGTCTGCATGTTTAAAATGCAGTTTTTTGCATAGTACGCAGTGTAATGCCATCCCCACACAGTCGTGTCATTTCTTGCATTTTTAGGGGGGGCGGGCTAGTTTGCTGCATTCACTTATTATGTGATTTACTATTTCGTCTCTTTGTCCACAGAGTCTGCATTTACTGTTTTCCTGCGTTTTGTCAATATTGGCCTTGATATAGTTAGTTCTAATCGCATTGTTCTGTGCAGGTGTTAGTGGTGATCTTGTTCATCTGTTCCAATGTCCTTTGGGTAGCCATGCCCAGGTGTTTTCGTGGGTCTCTTCTTTTGTCATTTTCATGAATCATCCATGTTGCTGTTTCTCTTCTCACTTTTATGTTCGTGTCTTTCCGGTTCTCGTTTCGTTACTTCCCGTCTTGTTCATGTTGAAGTTGTCTTTTGCTGCGCTGATCAGCCTTTCTGTTAGGTATTTTTCTTCTTCTTCTTCTTCTTCTTCTTCTTCTTCTTCTTCTAATTCTTCTTCTTCTTCTAATTCTTCGTCTTTTTATTATTATTATTATTATTATTATTATTATTATTATTATTATTATTATTATTATTATTATTATTATTATTATTATTATAATAAACATGGTAAATGTATTTTTTTTTAATGTAAAATTCTATTTCTTCTTAATGTCATTAGCCTTTCTTTGAAATTCGGCTATTTTGAAATCAATATGATATACGTCAAGGAACATACTAAATAATTGATAATTTCTGGTTTCGTTAATTGAATCTAAAAATGCAGAAAAACATTAAAATCATTAAAACTTGCATTTGAAATTTGCTTACCTTTTTTGTTGTTAAATTCGTTTTGGTATGAAACAGTGCAAAATATATAATTGCAAAATTATGTTATCATTTTCATCCAAATTTCAAGTATGAAAATTAGTTTAGACTTTTTTTCAATCATAAGAACTTCGGTTATTTTCGGTGTTCGGTAAAATGAAAAAAACAATGAAAAAAGAGAAAATATATCCATAGACTTGATAATAAACTCCTCTGTGCTGGGTAAGTTAGTTACAATTTTCCACTTTATAATAAAGACTAATGTGTATTTATTTGTATATAAATAAATATAAATCAAATAGCAAGTCAGACAACCCCCACCGCCTGAAACAAATTCAGAAAAGACACTATCCACTATATTCAAGTCATGGGTGGCTGTTTTTTTTTCTTTAGATCACTAGAAATAATAATAATTTATATATGAAAAATTAAATGGTTTACGTTCTACTATGATTGTATATGAATATTTTAGTAATATATCTAGATAAATAGCGAACATCCGCGAAGCATAACTTCTTTTTCATTGAGGGTGTTTTCTATCTTTCTTATTTCTTTAAGTAAACGACGATTGTTTTTGTACTTTTTATTTTTTTACAGCTAACGTCTTTGATGTTTTTAACATCCGGCGTCATTTTGATGCCTAGCCCCCTCCCCAGCTCCCAATAATCAACTGAATAAAAATTTTAAAAAGCAAAGGGAAGGTTGTTTTTCTTTAGGGTCATCAGAAAGGACTCGCTTTTTTCTAAACTCGCTAAAGTTCAGTATTAGCCATTTGACGACCCGCGCTGTCTGAAATAAATTCTGAAAGAAATCCTCCACTCTAAATTAAAAGTCAACGGTAGATGTTTTTTCTTCTTTAGGTCATCAGAAATGATAATAATAATTTATATACGAAAATATTAAATTATTGACATAATTCTATGATTTTATATGAATATTAGTACAAACACTGGCGAAGCATAATTGTTTCCGTCATCTTTGACTGAGCGTGGTCACTACTACTGATTACTGTGTGAGACTAGGCACGTAAAGACCAATGTGTATTTATTTGTATATAAATATGTAAATAAATATATATCCATCACGTCACATTAAAGTTAGCAAGTAAAAAATAACTGCCGGATGAAAGCATTTTAAGTATTTAAGGGAAATCAGAAAGTAAACAGTAAGTCAGACACTCCCCACTTCGACGTCTTAAATTAATTTGTTCTTCTTTTTTACTTTCCAGTTTGAGACGTTTTCTTTCTAATTTCGTTTTTTAAACTTCCCCTCCGGTCACATATTTTTTTCATAGTATATATAATGGTAGTGTTAAAGTTTGCTAACGAACAATCGATTGTTCACAATTTTTTGTTAACGTAAGCTATCTCACGAAAGAAGGAGGAAATGCCTGGCAGGATGGTCTCATGACGAACGAACACGAACTACACTACTCTGCAAAAGAGAATATGATGCTTGGGAAGTTGGTCTCATAACAGCAGGGCAGATACTATACTATCTGCCAATTCAAATTAGGAGGTAATGCATGAGAGGATGGTATCATGACCACAGAACAGGATACTATATTCGCCCCTAAAGGAAGGGGTTAATGCCTGGGGATATTCTTATAACAAAAGAACAGACACTAAACTACCCAGCGCACTCCAAAGGAGGAGGTAATGCTTAGGAGAGGTATCTCATGACAACAAAGCACATACTACACTACCCCCTAAATTAAACCATGAAAGATAATACATTAACAGAAGCAGTTGTATAGTTTCGGTTTCAGACAGACATATACCAAATCTCCAAGAGTTGTTGCTAGCCTCTCTCTACTGTATCATTATGCTCATGATAGATACTCGACTGAGCTCCAATCCCACTGAAAAACATTCACAGCAAGAACTCGTCTAGCTACAACCACAGCAAATAAATTTTCTTTTCTCCCTCTCTCCATACGAAAAAAACAAACAAAAGTTCCATGAACAATTTTTTTCTAGAACATCCAGTCTGTGGAATAAATAGCAGCAGGCTTATTCAAGTCTAATGTAAACACATACTTGTTGAGCCGTCTTCTTGGATAATAAATTCCTCTAAATTAATCTTCTCTTCATTCCACCCATTTGTTGTAATCCTCTAGTGGTGATTTTCATCATAACACTGACAAACTCTTAAACCCTAGTCCTTGAGTGGGTCCGGGGCCTTGAATAAGCGGTTACCAATAGTTAAAAAAAGAAAAAAAAAGATATGAATATTAGTACGAACACCTGAAAGCATATTATTTCAAAGATTTTTGACGGGTGTGTACGTTCGTCTAAACTAATATACATAGATATAAATGCTTTTTCCAGCTAAAACCTGACCGACGGACTGATGGACAGAGCCGTCTTATAAAGTTTCGTCGGCGCATAAGAAAACGGATTTGTGAAAAAGCTGATAACTTTTTAAGTAAACTGTGTTCTGTTATTTTAAAAACACAATCGGATCCTCAAAAAGTGTGATCGCCGATCCGCGGAAACGTTTTGTTTATCTGAGTGACTTTATCTGTGACCGTGCCCCATTTGTGAATCCGAATTAATACAGAAACCAACAGAGGAGGAAGATAAGGGAAATCTGCATCGGAGACAAGATGGGCGAGCGAATTCTGCAGAAATATCAGGGATAATCGCGTCGCTCGTCATTCCTTACTTTCTTGCGTCAGTGATGTAGACTTTTTATTTTTCAAAAAAGATTATATATATATATATATATATATATATATATATATATATATATATATATATATATATATATATATATATATATATATATATATATATATGAGAAAGGAAGGATGAAGGTAATCCGACGTAATGGGAAATGAAAAGGAAAAACCAAAAAGGATTTTTTTTATATATTCATCAGCGTTTCGTCTTTATTTGTAAGACTTCCTCAGGTTGATAATTTTAAGAAAAATGTCATGCAAATACGTGAAAATATTGGGTTGACATGATGGGTTGACGAGAAAAAGTAGTAGCCACTACTGGGTGCTCAGGCCCGAGGTCCGGGCTTAGTGAAGTGATTCTATGCTACTGACGCGGTTTCTAGCCTCGTGTATATCTCGGTCAGAAGGGATGACATAGAGCGCCTAGTATTCCCAAATGGTCACCAATCAGGTACTAACCAGGCTCAACTTGTTTAATTCCAGTGATAACACGAGAACCGATGTGTCAACGTGATAGCCATATTGCGTTGTTCGCTCCCTTTACCAGGAATTATTAACACTTTATAGAATCTTAAATAAGTATATTTACTTTCCCTTTTCGTACGGTTATTTCAGTGGCTGAGGGGGCAGGGAGGTTTGTGGGAGTCAAATGTGACTTTAGTCCGGCGTTTGAACCTAGTGACCGGTTGCATAGCATAATATAGCCACACTGATTAGTCTTATAAAGACAAAATATATATGTATGTGGAAAAATAGATAAAATATTTATTATATATACATGTATTATATATATATATATATATATATATATATATATATATATATATATATATATACTAGCTGTACCTGTGCCCCGGCGTTGCACGAGATAAATTGAAAAGAATACATTAAAATTTGTCAAAAACAGACCAAACGCAAATAGGTCACATTGGAAAATGTAAACTGTATGGGTTCTGTTGAGTATCTTGACGTATAGTTAGAGTCAGAAGTCGAGTCGTTGAAGAAATTGTAGCCGCCATGTTTAAAGATAAAATACTATGTTCATTGATTGCATTCTCTAATAACCGGAATGGCTATAAATGTATACATAAGAGGGAGATATAACGTAATCCGATATTCTCAACATTCAGCGGGAGTGTCCATTAAATGTGTGCTTAATGTTTTGTATTATGTAGTAAATTAATAGCAGACAAATACTAAATAATAACGGACACTTTTTTGAAAAGTAGACGTTGTTTATTAGTTCCCGGTGTCGATGAGAAGAGTGTTAGTACTGAAGTATTAGCGGGAAAAGTTTTTGCTACCACCTATATGGAGTATGTTTTGAGGAGAGTCGAAGATGGTGGCCCAAAAGTAATATTTAGTGTTAACTGGAGAAAAATAATAACACATTTACTAAAACAAGCTTGAGTGAATAATTGTAATATAGTAGTGAGTTTTGTAGCCTGTGATGCATGTGGTTATTTTCATATTCTTCCAGAAGGTACAGGGGAAACATCGGCTTAACATTATATATATATATATATTATATATATATATATATATATATATATATATATATATATATATATATATATATATATATGTGTGTGTACATATATATATATTTGTATGTGTGTGTGTGTATATATATATATATATATATATATATATATATATATATATATATATATATATATATATTAATATACAAAACATATGAAGATAAAGGTATAATGTATATCTATGGGTTTGAACCTATCATGAAAGAATTGAAGCTCGATACATGCATTTTTGTGACGCCTACAACGGTGAACTTTTTCATATACGTTCAATCTTTTTTCTTTTGATATTTTCTACACTTATCTTAAAATCTCTTCCTCATACTTGTATCTTTTCAAATTATCACTTTTTGTATTTCCTTTATCAAGTTATCTTTTTGCATTCCTCTGATGATAAGAATCAATTCTTTGAAAAACCATGGCTTCAGGAAGCAACAATAAATATTTTTCATTTGAACATGTCTTGTTTTGAACAACTGAGGACGTAATAGATTCTGTAATTTTACAAGCTTTATTCTCATCTTTTATTTCTCTCTCTCTCTTTTTCTCTCTCTCCCTCTCTCTCTAAATCTATTGATAATGGAAATTATGTTTCTGTCTTTCTGAAGCCGAAACTATATTATTAGTTTTGATCGTTCTCTTTTGATATTTAATTATCAGCTCCTATATATACCCATTCCAAAACTTCCCCAAGCATCACGCGTCTTTCAAATTTTCATAATTAATTTGTTTTAAAGCTTCTACTAAATAAATATTCGCAAATATACACTCATGATTGTTTTGTTTTTTCAGTTTTGATCGCTCTCTTTTTACATCCAATTATCAGGTCTTATATATACTCATTCCAAAGCTCATCCAAACATTACGCGTCTTTCAAATACAACATAATTAATTTGTGTTACAGCTTCTACTTAATTAATATTCGCAAATACACACTCAATATTTTTAGATGTATTTAAAATATTTTCCTCGATGATAATAATCCTTGATAATAATGATCTAAATAAAAAGTATAAATATAATTGCTTAAAGAAACTGTTTTTTTTAATCTATATAATTGAGTTACGTAATTAAATTAGATTGTAATAGAATAGGATGTAACAGCCGGCGGCCATTCCAACATTTGGTTACCGCCCTCGAACGCATAGAAATATTTATTTCAAGAAAGAGAGAGAGAAAAAAAGATAGAGAAAGAAAGGATGAGAGAGAAGAGAGAGAAAGAGAGAGAGAGAGAGTGATGGGCACACGTTATTTGATTAGTAACATGTAAACAACACATTCTCTGGGATTTATGGTATGAGTCGCTCAAAAATTATATATTTACTTTGATTTTTTTGTTAAAATGTTTTTTTAAAATCTTATTAGAAATTATGTTTTAAAGCACAACTTTATTGAATAAAGTAGAAGTAGTAGTAGTAATATCAGTACGAATAGTCAACACGTTGCTAGTAGTAGTTGTTGTTAATGTTATTATAGCAGTACAAATAGTCGATTATCGTAGTAGTAGTAGTTGTTGCTAATGCAGTAATAATAGTATGAATAGTTTTATTGTTGATAGTTGGTGTAAATGTTACAGTATTAGTACGAAGAGTTGTTACACAGTTGTAATCATTGAACATTTTTTACTTTAAAATATAATTGATTTAAAAATTATGTAAAAACTGTTTTTATTATTCTGTGTTTTATTTATTAAAATAAAGGATGGGGTAATTTTGTATTTTTTTTGTAAAAACAAACAAACATATTTTAATGAGCAATTAAATAACTGATTTTAGAACAGTGTTCACTTTATTTTATTTTTCGATTGTTGATTTTACTTTAGGTACACTTTCTTCTGAAACAATAATATAACTTCTAGTTTACAACTTTCTTCTATTAATCTAAGAGAATTTAAAGATTTTGTTTTCTAAAACCCTTTCCCTGCGGTTACATTTTACGTAGTTTAAAATGTATGTGATATGCAACATAAAATAACTAGAAAAAATATGCGACCTGACGGAGCATATTTTTGCTAGTATATATAATCAAGGGAGGCGCGATAGCGCTCTATCCCTTAATAGACTTCAAAAATGGCTTATGCTAGAAATCTCATTTCTTTGATCAATCATAACTCAAAAACCAATGAACCAAATTAGTTAAAACTTTGCACCAAATTTTTTTTGATAGGTTCTATAAGTGTGTAAAATTTCAGCATCATTAGTCAAGGCTACCCAGAGATCCAGAAAGGTCAGGCTTGATTTTGTGTTATCCGTGTGTACGTACGTACGTACGTGTGTGCCACCCTGTATCTCATCAATAATTTGATGGATTCAGCTGATTTTTGGCAGAGATAGAGGTTCTAGAGTCTAGTTGATGGCATTTAAATTTCAGTTTACCATATATCCTAGTTTTCCAGAAAATTCCAAAATACCTTATTATCTAACGTATTTATGTAGTAATCCGATACAAATGCTAAGTCACTGAAAACGTCCCATAATCCCTTGCCGGATGTACCCGGTCTTGCCCTAAATTCTGACTGGTTGCATCAGGTCATCCCATAACTTCAGTTCGGATGTATCAATAACATCATAGGAAGGCTACGATTTTAGTAGTGCTCTGGATTCCTCCTTGATTTTCGAAGTACTCGGCGTTGTCCAGGAGAAAAGTGCTCAATATCCTAGATAGAGCTACTATAGTGATAAGTTTGTATAATATTTTAACATTATCTACGTTTCTCTTCAGACTATTGTGCAAATGCAAATGAAGGGAAATCAGTTATAGTGATTTTAGTAGTCCTCTAGATGCCTCCTTGATTTTCTAAGTACTCGGCGTTGTCCGAAAGAAAGTGCTCAATATCCTAGATAGAGCTACTGTAGTGATATGTTTGGATAATATTTTAACGCCATCTATGTTTCTCTTCAGACTATTGTGCACATAGATATGAGGGGGAATTAGTAAGATTGATTTTAGTAGTGCTCTGGATGCTTCCTTGATTTTTTAAGTACTCGGCGTAGTCTGGGAGAAAAGTGCTCAATATCCTAGATAGAGCTGCTGTAGTCGTAGATTTGTATAATATTTTCACACGATTTACGCTTCTATTCGGAATATTTTGCAGATGAACAGGAGGGGAATCAGTAAGAGTGATTTTAGTAGTGCTCTGGATGCCTCCTTGATTTTTGAAGTACTCAGCGTTGTCAGGGAGAATAGTGCTCAATATCTTAGATAGAGCTACTGTAGTGATAAATTTGTATAATATTTTAACAGCATATACACTTCTTTTCGCACTATTGTGCAGATGAAAAGGAGGAGGAATCATTAAGAGTGATATTAGTATTTCTCTGGATGCCTGCTAGATTTTCGAAGTACTCGGCGTTGTCCGGGAGAAAAGTGATCAATGTCCTAGATAGAGCTACTGTGCAGATGAAAAGCAAGGGTGATCAGTAAGGGGTGCTTCTGGTGTTTCTACAATATAGATCCCGGAGGCTTGTGCAGAATAGGGGCCATGGGTGTTTCTGCAGTATAGGGGCCAGGGGTGCTGCTACAGTATAGGACCCAGCACCGGGGGTGTTTCTACAATATATGACACGGAGGCTTCTGCAGAATAGGAACCATGGGTGCTTCTGCAGTATAGGGACCAGGGGTGGTTCTACAGTATAAGACCCAGCACGGAGGATTCTTCAGAATAGGGACCATGGGTGCTTTTGCAGTATAGGGACCAGGGGTGCTTCTAATATTTATATGTATGGGGGAGGATGAAAAACAAATTTTTGGGAATGGGGGTAATTTTGTTTTCTTTTTAAAATCAAAAATATTTCTATGTATGGGGAAGGTTAAATTTATTTTTTGGGGGGTGGGGTCAAAAAAATTTTTTTATTTTGCATTAAAAATATTTCTATGTATAGGGGAAGATAAAAAAAATTTGAGGGAGGGGTAATTTTTTTTAATTAAAAATATTTATATGTATGGGAGAGGATGAAAAAAAAATTGGGTTAGGTGGGGGTAAAATTGTTTTTTTTACTTTTTTAAACTCAAAATATTTCTATGTATGGGGAGAAGGTAACCAATTTTTTGGGGGCGGTCAACATTTTTGTTTATCTTTTTAATTAAAAATATTTCTATGTATGTGGAGAGTAAAAAAAAAATTGGGGGTGTTGAAAAAAAAATTTTATTTAAAAAATCTTTTTATTCAAAATATTTCTATGTATGGAGGAGGATACAAAAAACAAATTGGCGGGGGAATGTATTTTTTTCTTTTTTTAACGTAAAAATATTTCCATTTATGATAGTGACACTACATGAATGAACACTATTTTGTTTTTATGACACGACAGGTGCACATTATTATGAGTGCTTTGGTATGCGAACTGGGCTAGAGATAGGTACATATATAGTATGTGCACCCTTGCAGAGATAGGTAAGTATGTAGTATGCGCATCAGAGCCACGATGGGTACAAAAATAGTATGCGCACCGGGGCGGCGATAGGTATATATATAGTATGTGCAAGAGGAGTGGGAATAGGTACGTATATAGTGGTGCATAGGGGTGACGATAGGTACGTATATAGCATGTGCACAGGGGCGGCAATAAGTACGTATATAGCACGCGTTCTGGGGTTGCGATCGGTACGTATATAGTCCGCGCACCAGGGCGGCGATAGGTACTATTTAGCATTCGCACCGGGGTTGCGACAGATACGTAAATAGCACGCGCACCGGGGCGGCGATAGGTACGTATTTAACATTCGCACCGGGGCGGTGATAGGTACGTATTTAGCATTCGCACCGGGGCGGCGATAGGTACGTATTTAGCATTCGAATCGGGGTAGCGATAGGTACATATTTAGTATTCGCACTGGGGCAGCCATAGGTACTTATGTAGTATGCACACCGGTGCAGCAATAGGTACGTATTTAGCATTCGCACCATGGCGGCGATATGTACGTATTTAGCATTCAGGGGTGGCGATAGGTACGTATATAGCATGTGCACACAGGCGGCAATAAGTACGCATATAGCATGCGACTCGGGGCGGTGATAGGTATGTATTTAGCATGCGTTCCGGGCGGCGATCGGTACGTATATAGCACGCGCACCGGGGCGGCGATAGGTACGTATATAGCACGCACACCGGGGTGGAGAAAGGTACGTATTTAGCATTCGCACCGGAGCGGCGATATGTACATATTTAGTATTCGCACTGGGGCAGCGATAGGTACTTATGTAGTATGCACACCGAGGCGGCAATAGGTACATATTTAGCATTCACACCGGGGCGGCGATAGGTATGTGTTCAGCATTCGAACAGGGCGGCGATAGGTACTTATATAGTATCTGCACACAGGCGGTGATAGATACTTATATATTATCTGCACTGGGGCGGCGATAGGTACGTATATAGTATGCGCACCGGGGTGGTGATAGATACGTATATAGTATGAATACCGGGGCGGAGATAAGTACCTATATAGAAGTCGCAGACAGAGGTGGTACTTTTTATAGAATTATGTCATACTATTGCCCTGGGCAACGTCGGAGGAATGGTGGGAAAGAAACACCTTTCGCAAAAGGCAAAATGAGAGAGTAGCGGTGAAATGGGTGTCTAGGGAACTGAAAGGTAGAAATATAAAGATACAGCTATAGAGAGAGGGAGAGAAATAGAAGTATGAATATAAAGATGTTACACACGCGATTTTTCTTCAATTATATGTTTTTATGACCCTGAGCAACGCCGGGTAGCCCCGCTAGTTATATAGTAGATAATATCATTTGGGTCATTAATATCTAACTGCAGTCCTATCCTACTGTGAAATAGTTGAAGAAGATTTTCTTTTAGTTCTGTGAAGAAAAGTATAAAAGTCGCCAGTTTAAAGACTTATAAGCAAAGGTTTAATTTTGCACTGTAACGAAACGCAACCAACTATGTGCGAAACGACTCCCCCGTCACTCTCTCCACCCTCTCATTATATATCTCCCTATGTATTTTTTTTCTTTTTTGTTCAACTGGTAGAGCACACACGCAAACCAGGCACTTCCTATGAAAAGTGTTCATTAGGTTATATTAATTGTATTATGTTATATGAAATATTAGTTGTAATAATTAACGGAAATAAAGAAGTAAATTAAGCATTATTATTATTTATAATGTAGGCCTAAGTATCATTTGAAATGAAGCGGAATATGCGAATTAAAAGAGGCGCGAGAGCGCTCTATCCCTTAATAGACTTTAAAAATGGCCTATGGTGGAAATCTCATTTCTTTGATCAATCATAACTCAAAAACCAATAAACCAAATTAGTTAAAACTTTGCACAATTTTTTATAGGTTCTATAAGTGTGTAGAATTTCAGCATCATTAGTCAAGAGAACCCAGAGATCCAGAAAGGTCAGGCATGATTTTGTGTTATCCGTGTGTTCGTACGTACGTATGTGCCACCCTGTATCTCATCAACTATTTGATGGATTCAGCTGATTTTTGGCTGAAATAGAGGTTCTAGTGTCTAGTTGATGGCATTTAAATTTCAGTTTACCATATACCTTAGTTTTCCAGAAAATTCTACAACACTTTAAAAATGACCATTGTATTAAGCCAACGCACACAGAGACACAATGCATACACTCTTTCACTGTCTTATGCATACTCCACTGAACCTAACCGTAACGACGGGGTCAAAGTTAGCACGGGTCCCAATGTAACAAAGCACCCTCTATTTGTTAGTAAGTTACGCTTGCTTTATTATGAGCAACCCCCCGGATAAGAGTGAAATACTTAAAAACAATAATAATTTGCATTCAAATAACGTGTGTACGATGGACACTCTACTAAAATGGGTTGATATACCGTAAAAACTGGCAGGCTAACCAAAAGAAAACGAAACTGTACTTGTTACTTTCGTCTCTTTCGTTTTTGTTACATATTTTTTTTTAAAAGTTACGATTTATTTATTTGTTTTTCTTGCATTTTCATTTTCAATTACGTTTAGTCTCTCTCTCTATTTTCTCTCTATCACTCTCTTACGAACATACACCCCCTCTTTCTTTCGTACGCGCTCTCTGTGTTTCACTGAAAAACAAAACAAAAAAACAAACAGTGCTTAATGTGAGTTAATCCCCCCCCCCAAATAATACTGGGTGTCTCTCGAACCAAAAGAAAGGAAATAAATGGTTTTAACGTTTAAAGTTATCGTCTACCAGCGTTTGTGTAAGGAGTTTGATTAGTTTCATTAGTTTTATTCGTAAATATTCTAAATATATTTCAAGAACAGATATTGGATTTTTTTTTATATATGTAGAAGTATTTGAAGCACAGAAATTCATATAAGTTACCTTTATTTTTGATAATATTGCATAATAAAATGAAAATAGTTCACATTTCTCTCTCTCTCTCTCTCTCTCTCGTCGTTCAAATGTTTAACCGAAGAAAAGGTGCATAAACGTCGTCTCCTCCTCCTTCAACGCTGAAGCGACAGTAGTGAGCGGGGTCAGTTAATAGTTTAATTAAGTTAATTTTGATCTATTTAACAAATTCATTTAGTTAGCTCAGTGGTAAAGTCACGGTTTTTCAGCTAGATGTTACGGTTTCGATTCCAAGTCTCTCCGTCTAACTTCTTTGTTGTTTATTTTGAATTTCTTCAGGAGCATGACACACATACGTACACATTAACGTATTAATATATTGATATGGCGGTTTCCAGGGAGGGGGGATCCTACTTTGATTTACCATTCGTACAGGGCGCCACATAGAACAGTTTTATACAGGTAATTCATCAACTTCTTGTCAATTTCTTTTTTTTGTTTCTTGCTCAGAAAAGTACTGATTTTACAAGAATAAACCGTAATTCTAAACTATACCTAACTTTTTTTAAAAATAACTCAATCCCATAACTATGTTACATTTTAGCATAGGAATTCGAAGGCCTTAGAGAAAACAACGTTGATTAACTCACAGTTAATATAAGTATATATTATTAACTGTATTAACTGTGAAAAAATGTGTTCTAGTTTAAATTGTATCATGAATAAATATACACTCATCATAATTTAAAAAAAATATTTACCTGTGAATATTGGAAGAAACATTGATTAGTCAAACTACCAACTATATCAGTTATGAAAAGGCATTGTATTGAGGCATAGCCTTTACAAAAGTAGTGACATTCCAGTAAAATGCCAGTATACTGAAATCATATGCCCTTAATAGGGTTAAGATGAACATTCATATACACTAAACACTAAATTTACAAAAGCAGAAAAATTCCCAAATTTTTACACTTTTATTGTCATTAAGGGTATGCGAGCACAACAGGGCTATGTATTTTACTGGTAGGAATTATTCTTCAGCGCAAAACATCGAACAAGTGATTTTGTATAAACGATTAAGTTTATACAAAATCTCTTGGGCTTTTCCGAAGGGAATTCGGCTGGAACTCATCGTCTTCTTTTATTGACAAACGTTCTGATCAATCTGATGTTCTTAGAGAAGCTACCTAATATCGGCTGGGCTTAAGTCGATCCAGTAAGAACTTAGACTTTAGCTGTAGGCTACGTGTTGAACTCTTAGGCAAGGTTACAAAGTACGAACCGAAATAAAGTTCCATACTGTTGCCTATATTTGTGATATTAGAGCCGTAGAGTACTGTTTTTAGTTCAGAGAAAACGAACATTCCAGAGAAATTAAAAATACCAATGTTTACAGTTCACATTTTTTAATTTATAAGATTTAAAATTCTTGTTTGCGGATCTTAAATGTGAATTGTAAAAAATGTATTGTATTGTTGAAAAAATACAGTAAAAATCGTTTATATATAAAAATAAATGGTGAAAGTTGGTAATTCTAATAAATTAAAGTGTGAAACTTAAAATTGACTTATATACAACAAGAATACCTTCATTTTCCTTAATACATAACAATGCTGCTTGTGTCGTATGAATAATGGTTCCACTCTGGCGTGATTTATAAGGATACTATAAAGCTAAGTAAAATACCAGTTAAAATGTTTATTGGCAATGCTTATATTAACAGTGCTAAACTAGTAACAATGTTTATATGTTTTATAAGAAAAATTCCTACCAGTAAAATACATAGCTCTGTTGTGCTCGCATACCCTTAATGACAATAAAAGTGTAAAAATTTGGGAATTTTTCTGCTTTTGTAAATTTAGTGTTTAGTGTATATGAATGTTCATCTTAACCCTATTAAGGGCATATGATTTCAGTATACTGGCATTTTACTGGAATACATTTATATATAATAAATATGTTATCTATTTAACCACATACATATATATTTCGCTTTAATAAGACTCATATCTAGTATCTCTAGGTAAAAATTAATTCATATTTATTTATTAAAATATCGTTATAAGCTCCCTTTAATTCAAATACGATTTAGGCTTTTTAAGAAGACTCAAATAAGCTGTTAACCTTAGCCTAATGAGATACATAGATATTCGAATATTCTATTAAAGTTTTTCTTTATTTCTCAAACGTTGAGTTAGTAAAGAAAGTAAGAACATTAATTTTCCTCTCCCCAATTGGCCAGTTAACTATGTTATAATATATATTTATGGTGATCTCTTGTTCTAACCGGATTCCAGAACAAGAATTCATCTAGTCTGGTGGAGTATCAAGCTAAATGTTGTAACTTGAGGTAACATAACTAGAAAAGGTGCACTATTCCTCGTTCACTGCAAGGTGAGTTGAACACTTTCACTACAGATCTTAATTCTAATTCATATCCTCGTGGTGATTGTTGGTGACCATGAGAGAAAGATGACGGGCTCCAGAGTTAGGGATGACTTTGTGACCGTGATTGAATCCTTTGACCAGCAGTAATTATTCATCTTTCCTACACTGATGACTGCAATAGGTTAAAAAATAATTGACATTTATTTGTTAAAATATCATAACTCATATATATATATATATATATATATATATATATATATATATATATATATATATATATATATATATATATAAATAGTTTATGCCTTAGTTTTCCACCATGTTTCAGTCATGGGTGTCCTACAGTCTATTTATATGCTCCAAATGTACACCTCTACGTTGTAAAATTGTTAATGACTCTGACCCACTCTTCTCTTGGAACTCTTAACTAGTATGTGTCAATCCTATTCAGGATCACACTGTTTACTGATGAGACGATCACAAAAGTGTCCCCGCAGCCATTGAAGTGTGGTGAGTTGACTTCCCACTGGTAGATTTACTGTGAAGACCACTACACTCCATCAAATACACTGCGCAGATTGCAATATCAAAACATGAGCCCGTTGGTCCTGATTTGTTTGAAGAATGAATGGTCAATCACAATTAATACTGAGCACTATTTACTTGTCATCGTGGACAGACTTGAGTAAAGTTAAATTGTTGTGATGGACGAACAAAATTAATGTGTGTGTGTGTTTGTGTGTGTGTGTGACTGAACCGTTAAACGCTGTTGATTACAGCATTCTAATGCCCACTTGCTTAGACGTAAATAGATCTTAATTCACTACCTTTAACGTGGTTGATTTAATGGCCGCAAAATCGTAGACGTTCAGACAAAAGTTAAAATATTGGTTCGGGTCTGAGGGTTTCAAATCGTACGAATGGCAGAAGAAATCTTCTTCTACACTAATAGTTCTCAAAACAGAATTAAACACATGTGTATGTGGATAAGAAACTAATAATATGTATCATGATATTATTAATATATATATATATATATATATATATATATATATATATATATATATATATATATATATATGATACAATGGAGGTCGCTAGAATAGGAAGTGACTCATCAACAGAGACAAAAGACAATTCGGGAGTGGTCAGTAATGAACCCCGCGAGAATAGGAAATGACTCATCGACAGAGACAAAAGTAAATGTGGGAGTGGTCAGTTTTCATTGTTCAGGACAGGTTACTAAGCAATTAATACTGGACACGACATTTAGGAGTGACGGCGTTTTGCGACAGTTTGACGACAATAAGGTTTATGGCAAAATGTTGACGAGTTTGGGTTTCGAGGAGAAGCTAGGCAGTTAGGATCGAACCTCCCGAGACAGCGGATCGGACCGGGAAAACGATGAGATGAGCTGACGACTTGAGCAACGACAATGGGGGTCTCGACAGTCCGTGGCGGTGTCACACACACTCATGGTTCAAACTAAGTTATACACAACGTGTTCTTGTTCTTTCTCGAGAGTTGTGTTTCTTTTGTTTAACTTGTGGACCAGTGCTGTGCCCTCGACGATTCGTCAGTGGATAGACGACTCGGCTAGACGATGAGGACAAAGAAGATAACTACGGAAACACAACGTTGGGGTCGATGGTCGTCGAGTGGGGCAGCACATGGTTCGACATATATATATATTCTTGAAAGTCTTTTAGACTTAAAACTATCTATAAGAAATATAAAAATATATTTAGTCCTATATATCTTCGTTGAAAAATGTTCCTAGTTTGTAAGCCAATGCTTCGGAATAGCAATAGTAGCTTTCTCCCAGGAATTCACCTCGGTCGTCACGCAGAATTTTGATTTTACTATAATAATAACTTTTTTTAATGATCATCATTGCACATGAGAACTGTTTTAGGGATTTGAAAGTAAAACAACCATTTTAATCATGGGTCCTCAGCAGTGTTGATCAGACACTACTTCCCTCAAAACCAAACGTTAGATACTGCTTACCTTCGCGGGTGTGTACCCAGGTTTTGTCGCTACTGGCTTGTCTCTCGGCCCCTAATCCAATAAGTACGTGAGCATGATATCATAATGAACAAACTGCATACATTGACTTCTCCACAGGAAGAGGTAATGACTAAGAGGATTATATCATGACGAACGAACACTACCTCCCCCCCTTGTTAAGTTAATTCTTGGGAGGATAGTATCATGAAACAGAATAGATAGTAAACTACCCCGACCCCCTAAAACAGGGAGAAAGTCATCATGGGACAATGATATTGTGAGGAACGAACATATATTATACCCCCCCTAAAAAAGAAGGTAATGCCCGGGAGGAATGTATTATGAAGAACCAAATATACTATACAAACCTCCAAAGGAGAAGGTAAAGCGTCGGAGTACATGTGTGTGTGTATGGGGGGGGGGCACACACACACAGACACAAACAAAAAAAGGATGTGGTTATGCTTGATCGGAAATCCCCCTTTCAAGATAGAGAAGGTAATACCTGGGAGTATCACCGCATAAAAGGAAAAGGTAATGCCTGCGAGTATGGTATTGAAAGTTTTAGTGTACACGTAAAATTCCGAAATGTAGGCTGAAAAATATAGTCGCCATCTTTATATATAAAGAGAAATATGCAAACTAAGAAAGAACGATAACTTCCTTTCAATTTTTTAAATTAAAAATACATGTTTTTAACCGTGAGTGATCGTTCTTCCTTAGCTAGCCTCTTACTTGGCTTGTTTAAATGTAGACTATATTTTTCCGATCTAATTTTTATTTTGGCGTTTCACGTGTACGATGCAAATTGATATAACTTAGGTTTTTAATGTTTACTTTTGTTTGTTTTTTTTGTTTTTTATTACTAAAACATGGTTTAAGTAAAAAAATATATGTTTGTTATAAGTACTAGCAAATATATGCCCCCTCCGGTCGCATATTTTTGCTAGGCTGCCGCGTCAGAAATGAACGCTCACCTGTAAACCGATGGAGCCCCATTCATATTTCTTCGGTGGTTAAACATTGATTTTCTGTTTCCGTCCAATAATATTTTTAGTTAAAAATAAAGAAAAAAAAAATTTCGACCTCACCCCAATTTTTTTTACCCTCCCCATAAATAGAAATATTTTTAATTAAAAAGAAAAACAAAAAAAATGTTTGATACCCCCACAAATCTTTTTTCCGCTCCCCATACAAAGTAATATTTTCAGTTAAAAAAAATACCCCCCAATTTTGTTTGCTCTCCCCCATACATATTAATATTTTAAATTAAAAAAATTAAAAAATTAAAAATATGTTTACCCCCCTACATTTTGTTTACCCTTCCCCATACATAAGAATATTTTTAGTTAAAAGAACAAACAAAAAACTTTCCCCCTCCCCCTTAAGATTTTTGTTTTACTCTCCCCCATACATAGTTAAGAAAAGAAAAAAAAGCGCCTCGGTCATATCAAAAAACTCATGTTTAAATATGCTATTGAAGGCGACTACGTCATATCAAAGAACCAGTTTGGTATTCTTCCAAAATGCTAACGCATTTAGTAATAACCGAGATATTTGTTGCTTAACTTCAATTTACAACAAAACAGCTTGTCTTAACAACGTAATAAAAATAAAGTATGATAATGTAAAAAATCCTCTCACAATGACGTCAATTCCGGAGGGATGAGTAAGCACTTAATTCTTCCAAAATGTGCACCCATTTAGTAATAATCGGACTATGTATTGCTTAGCTTTAATTTACAACAAAACACCTTGTCTTAACAACGTAATGAAAATAAAGAATGATAATGTGAAAAAAATCCTCTCACAATGACGTCACTTCCGGAAGGACCGGAAGGATGAGTCAGCAGTTTATTTTTCCAAAATGGTCACCCATTTACTAAGGGCTGTGATATGCCTTGGTTAACTTCAATTTACAACAAAACACCTTGTCTTAGCAACGTAATGAAAATAAAGAATAATGTGAAACAACAGAACAGATACTACACTACCTCCACACCTCTCAAAAAAGGAAGAGCGCATGCCTGGGAGGATGGTATCATGACAACAGAACAGATACAACACTAACTCCACACCTCTTTAAAAAGGAAGAGGGCATGCCTGGGAGGATGGTATCATGACAACAGAACAGATACAACACTAACTCCACACCTCTAAAAAAAGAAAGAGGTAATGTCTGGGAGGATATTATCATAAAAACAGAGCATATACTACACTACCTCCACACCTCTCAAAAAAGGAGATGGTAATGCCTGGGAGGATGGTATCATAAAAATAGAACAGAGACTACACTACCTCCACACCTCTCAAAAAAGGAGGAGGGCATGCCTGGGAGGATGGTATCATGACAACAGAACATATACTACACTACACTATTTCCCTGAATTGAGCATTTAAAGATAGTACATTAATAGTATATACTATACTATTTCATAATAAGTACAATAGTTTTAAATAGTATAGTTTTAGCTTCTGACAGACAGACGGACAGACAGATACATAAACTCCATTATTAATAGATTGTCGAAACTTATTTCACTTTAAATAATTTACGTGACTGAAATAGGAATGAACGCCAAACGAAAGGAAAAATACCCCTTTGCCTAAAGAGTTAATTAAAAAAGTTAGCATGCCTGTGTTTTTATTTATTTTATATTGGTGGGGGGGAGGGAAATTTATTAAAAAGTGAAAGAAAACTTTACATTAAAAAAACTTACACTTTAAACAGAAAGTCCAATTTTATTGGTTTGTATCTTAAGTAAAATACGATTTTATTTCAGACTTTATATTTATATATTTTTGCTCTTTTATTTCGTATACAAATCATGTACTTCCAAAAAAATGAAACAATAAAATTTATCGTCGCTAGAAAAAGGGAGGGTGAGAAAGAAGAGAGGCAGGTGTTATATAATGGGACGCATGTGATGATGGACGTACAGAGAGATCGCTTAACTTGCGCGATTTGTAACGTAGTCATCTCGTGCAATTTTGGTGCGATGTTTTCTCACGATTCGCGGTGACAGTTGATGAGACCCCGGGTCGAGGGTTGGGTCGCACCTGTGCGTTGATCACTGGATTTCGTGATGTCACAGTTTTCCCTGTGAGAAAACTGCAGTGAGATTTCAGTTCTTGACGGGAAGCCGACTAGTCAAGTCGCCTTAGCCATGTAGCGATTAAATAAGATAGGGGAATTCAGATCCTAAAAACATGAGAGCCAGACGATTTTCCCCTCTTCCTTCCCTTGAAAGTGATTAAGTAATTAGTTAATTAACTAGCGTAAGCTTTTCTCTCTCTGTTTCAACGAACTTGCTTCGGTGTCGACAAGCTAATAAATGAAAATAAATGGCTCGGAACTAAAAGAGAAGGCTTGTTATATTTTGTTATGTGTAGATTAATTTCAGTTACAGAAAGAAACCGCCGGCACGAAATTGTGACAACGACAAAGCGTCTGCAGAGAGTGGTGGCGGCGACGGGTCAGCTGCTAATAATAGCAGCTAGGGTGCAGACATTGAAAGCAGACAGAGAAGAGACAGCAAGAAGAAAGGGAAATGTAATTCCCGAATTGGGTTTACTGCTATGTCAGCCGAAAGGGAGAGATTGAAACCGGGACCGACTAGCAAGACCACTCGACGTCAAACGCATCGAGAAACGACATATCGTCCCGTTAGCAAGCGATGCCGTTCGCTGGATCAACAAAGGAGCTGTTGTACTACGCCAGATTCCGACATACAAACGTATTATAAACCAAAATATTCAACACAGGTAGTGATGATGACGCCAATTTTTTTTTCTTGAAAGAGAGAGAGAGATCGAGGGATGTATATATAGAGAAAGAGAGAGAAAGTAAGAGAGAGACATAACCCAATCACCTCCCCTTTTCTGTGAACTCTGTATATCTTTCTAGCTTTCTAAGATCTTAATTTCTATCTAAATTATCGCCTTGATATTTAAAGAATGTTTTTTTTCGTAATTTATTCATTTCTTAAATTAATTACTTATATTAATAACTGTTAATTTACGCAAAACTATTGTAGATACACAGGGACAATAAAATGATATAATCATAAATAAATAACAGAAAACATTAATTAAGTATAAACGATTAAACAAGAAGTTATGCAAATTAGACAGATATTTGAATGTCTATATGTGCTTCTTTAGTACGATATATACCGTATTTGAAAGAATACTGTATAAATGATTCCGTTTTGATGGTAATATAGGAGTGATAAATAAGAAAAACTTTCGCATTTATTCCTTTATATATATATATATATATATATATATATATATATATATATATATATATATATATATATAGTTGTGTTAGTTTATTTACATATAGTCGTATTAGTTGGGAATATCGGCGATAAAATTATGGACATCGCATTTTGGTTACATAGAGACAACAGCAGTGTTGACTGTATTCCTTCAAACACACACACACATTATATATATATATATATATATATATATATATATATATATATATATATATATATATATATATATATATATATACATGTGCGTGTCATAACTAATGTCATAAAATAAAAATAGGAGTGTTTTCATTGTAATACGCGTCAATGCATAATAGAACCCTTCACTGATGACGCATTTGACGGTGCCTATGGCTGAAGGACTATTTAAAAAAAAAGTAGTACATTTGCAAGATGATCCGCGAAAGCCCGAAAAAAAAGTGTGCAGGTGTTAAAGAAGGATGTTGGGTCCTAATCGAGTTAGTGAGTTGTTATTTACACGACAAAGCGGATGCGAGAATTTCATAAATGAAGAATGAATGAATGGAAGAAGATGAGAAGGGGGAGGAGGATGGGGAGGGGGAACACAAATATATAATGAGATGATGTATATTTACTTATGTTGTTAGTTGAAAACATTTCATTTGTTTTGTACGTAAGCGGACTTCGTTGAGACGCTTTTTGGTCACACTTTAGATTGATATATTATCATTGTCATCGCGGATATTATTTTAGTTTACGTCATGGCATCTCTACAAAATATGTTTCATACATAAGTCTCCCTGCAAGAGACCCTTTCCCAGATTTCATACATAATTTTGAAATAACATTTCCGTCAGTCTGTCACGGTTAAGTTTGAAATGTCATTTTCATTAGTCTGTCAAAGTTAAATTTAGAAATAACATTTTAGTCAGTCCGTCACCGCAAAGTTTGAATTATAATTTCTGTTAGATTTCACAGTTAAGTTTGAAACAAGATTTTCATCAGTCTGTTACAATTAAGTTTGAAACAAGATGTTCATAAGTCTGTCACAATTAAGTTTGAAACAAGATTTTCATCAGTCTGTCACAATTAAGTTTGAAAAAGATGTTCATCAGTCTGTCACAATTAAGTTTGAAACAAGATGTTCATCAGTCTGTCACAATTAAGTTTGAAACAAGATGTTCATAAGTCTGTCACAATTAAGTTTGAAACAAGATTTTCATCAGTCTGTCACAATTAAGTTTGAAAAAGATGTTCATCAGTCTGTCACAATTGAGTTTTAAACAAGATTTTCATCAGTCTGTCACAATTAAGTTTGAAACAAGATGTTCATCAGTCTGTCACAATTGAGTTTGAAACAAGATTTTCATCAGTCTGTCACAATTAAGTTTGAAACAAGATTTTCATCAGTCTGTCACAATTGAGTTTGAAACAAGATTTTCATCAGTCTGTCACAATTAAGTTTAAAACAAGATTTTCATCAGTCTGTCACAATTGAGTTTGAAACAAGATTTTCATCAGTCTGTCACAATTAAGTTTGAAACAAGATTTTCATCAGTCTGTCACAATTGAGTTTGAAACAAGATTTTCATCAGTCTGTCACAATTAAGTTTGAAACAAGATTTTCATCAGTCTGTCACAATTGAGTTTGAAACAAGATTTTCATCAGTCTGTCACAATTAAGTTTGAAACAAGATGTTCATCAGTCTGTCACAATTAAGTTTGAAACAAGATGTTCATCAGTCTGTCACAATTGAGTTTGAAACAAGATTTTCATCAGTCTGTCACAATTAAGTTTGAAACAAGATTTTCATCAGTCTGTCACAATTGAGTTTGAAACAAGATTTTCATCAGTCTGTCACAATTAAGTTTGAAACAAGATGTTCATCAGTCTGTCACAATTGAGTTTGAAACAAGATTTTAATCAGTCTGTCACAATTAAGTTTGAAACAAGATTTTCATCAGTCTGTCACAATTGAGTTTGAAACAAGATTTTCATCAGTCTGTCACAATTAAGTTTGAAACAAGATGTTCATCAGTCTGTCACAATTGAGTTTGAAACAAGATTTTCATCAGTCTATCACAATTAAGTTTGAAACAAGATTTTCATCAGTCTGTCACAATTGAGTTTGAAACAAGATTTTCATCAGTCTGTCACAATTAAGTTTGAAACAAGATTTTCATCAGTCTGTCACAATTGAGTTTGAAACAAGATTTTCATCAGTCTGACACAATTGAGTTTGAAACAAGATTTTCATCAGTCTGTCACAATTAAGTTTGAAACAAGATGTTCATCAGTCTGTCACAATTGAGTTTGAAACAAGATTTTCATCAGTCTGTCACAATTGAGTTTGAAACAAGATTTTCATCAGTCTGTCACAATTAAGTTTGAAACAAGATGTTCATCAGTCTGTCACAATTGAGTTTGAAATAAGATGTTCATCAGTCTGTCACAATTAAGTTTGAAACAAGATGTTCATCAGTCTGTCACAATTAAGTTTGAAACAAGATTTTCATAAGTCTGTCATAATTAAGTTTGAAACAAGATTTTCATCAGTCTGTCACAATTAAGTTTGAAACAAGATGTTCATCAGTCTGTCACAATTGAGTTTGAAACAAGATTTTCATCAGTCTGTCACAATTAAGTTTGAAACAAGATGTTCATCAGTCTGTCACAATTGAGTTTGAAACAAGATTTTCATCAGTCTGTCACAATTAAGTTTGAAACAAGATTTTCATCAGTCTGTCACAATTGAGTTTGAAACAAGATGTTCATCAGTCTGTCACAATTAAGTTTGAAACAAGATTTTCATCAGTGTGTCACAATTGAGTTTGAAACAAGATTTTCATCAGTCTGTCACAATTAAGTTTGAAACAAGATTTTCATCAGTCTGTCACAATTGAGTTTGAAACAAGATGTTCATCAGTCTGTCACAATTGAGTTTGAAACAAGATTTTCATCAGTCTGTCACAATTAAGTTTGAAACAAGATGTTTATCAGTCTGTCACAATTGAGTTTGAAACAAGATTTTCATCAGTCTGTCACAATTAAGTTTGAAACAAGATTTTCATCAGTCTGTCACAATTAAGTTTGAAACAAGATTTTCATCAGTCTGTCACAATTAAGTTTGAAACAAGATTTTCATCAGTCTGTCACAATTAAGTTTAAAATAACATTTTTCTCAGTCTGTCACGGTATTGTTTAAAATAACATTTTCGTCAGCCTATCATGGTTAACTTTTCAATGGCACGGTTGAGTTTGAAATATAATTCACGTACGTATGTAACTGTTAAGTTTTAAATAAGATTTCCATTAGTCTGTCACGAGTAAGTTTGAAATCACATTTAAATCAGTCCAACCTGTTTTAAGTTTTCAATAACATTTTCGTCAGTCTGTAACTGTAAAGTTTTATATAACATTTACGTCTGCCTGTCTCCGTTTAGTTTCAAATCGTTTTTTGTCAGTCTGCCACGGTAAAGTGTGAAATAAAATTTAAGTCAGTTTGTCACGGTTAAGTTTTAAATTACATTTTCGTCAGTCTGTCACAGTAAAGGTAAAAATAATATTTTACGTCAGTCTGTCACGGTTAAGTTTGAAATGGCATTTTCGTCTGTCTGAAATGTTTTAGTTTAAAATAACATTTTCGTCAGTCTGTCACAGTTAAGTATGAAATAACATTTACGTGAGTCTGTCACAGTTAAGTATAAAATAACATTTATGTGAGTCTGTCACAGTTTAGTATGAAATAAAATTTACGTGACTCTGTCACAGTTAAGTATGAAATAACATTTACGTGAGTCTGTCACAGTTAAGTATGAGATAACATTTACGTGAGTCTGTCACAGTTAAGTATGAAATAACATTTACGTGAGTCTGTCACAGTTAAGTATGAAATAACATTTACGTGAGTCTGTCACAGTTAAGTATAAAATAACATTTATGTGAGTCTGTCACAGTTAAGTATGAAATAACATTTACGTGAGTCTGTCACAGGCAAGTATGAAATAACATTTATGTGAGTCTGTCACAGTTAAGTATGAAATAACATTTACGTGAGTCTGTCACAGTTAAGTATGAGATAACATTTACGTGAGTCTGTCACAGTTAAGTATGAAATAACATCTACGTGAGTCTGTCACAGTTAAGTATGAAATAACATTTACGTGAGTCTTTCACAGTTAAGTATAAAATAACATTTAAATAATATTTTTTCAGTCTATCAGTAAAGTTTTAAATAATATTTACGTCAGTCTGTCAGTAAAGTTTTAAATAATATTTTTTTCAGTCTGTCAGTAAAGTGTTAAATAATATTTACGTCAGTCTGTCAGTAAAGTTTTTATAACATTTACGTCAGTCTGTCAGTAAAGTTTTAAATAATATTTACGTCAGTCTGTCAGTAAAGTTTTAAATAATATTTACGTCAGACTTCTACGGTTTAGTCTTAAATGACACTTCCTCAAACTGGCACAGTTAAGCTTGGAAAATAATTTACTTTAGTCTGTAACGATTAAGTTTGAAATAACATTTTCGTCAGTCTGTCACGGTAAAGATTGAAATAACATTTTTTTCAGTCTGTCACGGCTAAGTTTTAAACAACATTTTCCTCATTCTGTCACGTTTAAGTTTGAAAATATAACTTACGTCAGTCTGTAACGGTTAAATTTTAAATAAGATTTCCTTCAGTTTCTTACAGTTAAGTTTGAAATAACATTTTTCTCAGTCTGCTACGGTTTTATCTGAAATAATATTTTCGTCAGTCTGTCACGGTAAAGTTTGAAATAACATTTTCGTCAGTCTGTCACGATTTAGTATTAAATAACATTTTTGTCAATCTGTCACGGTGAAGTTTGAAATTAAATTTTCGTCAGTCCGTCACAATTAAGTTTTAAATAACATCTTCATCAGTCTGTCACATTTAAGTTTGAAAGCACTTTTTTTGTCAGTCTGTCACGTTAAAGTTTAAAAAAGCATTTTTGTAGGTCAGTCATGCTTACGTTTTAAATAATATTTGCTTCGTTCTGTCACGTTTAAGTTTTAAATAGCATTTTCTTTGGCTTGTCATTTTTTATCTGAAATACTATCTCCTTCTTTAGCGCGCAGATTGAATGAAAGCATCCCGAGAATATTCGTTTTTTTTGTACCTTTTCAGAGGGAGTGAGGCGGTTGCGGAATCTGGCCAAATGTTAAGTACAGTGCTGTTACGTCTGTTATCTTCCCTCCCTTCAACTGAGAACGATGCAACTTTCACAGTTTACACATTTCCTTTTTATTATTGATCGAAGAAATGAATTATATATAAGTTAACCACTGTTGGTTCATGCGCATATATCTGCGTGCGTGAATCCACGCACACGCAAACACACAGCCACACACACATGTGGATACATTTGCTATGTCTAACCACACTGATGAGTCGTAGACAACGAAACGCTTCTCTGTAAATGACTTTCTCTATCAATATAAAGTTAGGTACGAGCATATGTTCATATATTTATATTTGCAGGAATCACTCCTAAACTAATTAAACGACCATTATGAATTCATGAATACAGTTGCATCGCGCAAGAGGTTCAAATGTGGGCTATAATTAGTTTAATTTAGTTTTATGAAAAAAGGCTAAAAAGGGGTGTCAATTAAAATACCTTGATTTTTGTGAAATTTTAACAATCGGTATGAAACATGAATTAATAAATATTCCTCAAATTTCAGTTTCTTTGTTTAGGGTGCATAACATGTGAACAGTGTAAAATTCAAATATATCAGCTTTTCATTTAATTTGATTCATAGGCATGCGACAATTATAAAAAAAACCATATCAACCACGGATTGCCATAGATGATATCGCCCTTCCCGAGAGTCTAACATTCAAACTCCCCAGCCTAACATTTATAGGTAAGATGAATTAGAATAAATACGTAGAAGATGCTGTCAAGTCTACTGCAAAGAAGGTGGTATCCCTTTAACAGGCTAGAAAACTTCTCATACCTGCCAGTATCCTATATCTTTACAAAGTCTTCATTCGCCGATGCCTGGAGTATTGTTTCTACATCTTGGCTGGTACACCAACCACTAGACTCTCCCTCTTAGACAGAGTAAAAAAAGAGTGACTAACCTAATATTCCTACACTGTCTACCAAGCTCCAGCCCCTGTCGATGTCTCATCGCAGCAATGTAGCATCCATGTAAAAGTAATTTCATAGAATGTGCTCTAACAAACTTGCTACACACGTGCACACGTGCACTTGTGCACCCTCAACGTGAATACCCTGACAAACTAGAAAATTAGCAAAATCACACCCACTCACTATAGAGGTCCCCAGATGCCAGAAGGCTTTTTACTTTAATAGTTTCTTTCCTCGAACCGTTTGCCTTTGGAATTCCCTCCCTACTCCCTGTTTTTCCGCCTGAACCAACATGCAGAAATGTACATGTAATGTAAACAACTATCTTGCTGCACAACTACTCATTTAGTATGCCACTATAAATCTGGCCTCTCATTTACTATAGATCCTTACGCTTCAGTTGCGGTATGCCTTGTTTCGAGTGAATATAAGTAAAAAATATAGACAACAATTAAGTAAGATTTCCTGAATTTTATTTAATCTTTAAGACTTATTAAGCTCACGCTTTACATTTTATACATGCCTAGACTAAATAACATTTAATAGATTTTGATAAGAAATAGAATAAGTATTCTTGACATAAGGTTTAGTATCATTATATCTTGATTTTAATCTTCGTAAGCGGAAATAAAAGTGATACAAAAATGTTCTGCCCGGGGAATTCATTTTACTTTTACCCGTCCTGGGACGGGTATTCTTCTGATATATATATATATATATATATATATATATATATATATATATATATATATATATATATAGTATAGCTTACTACCTAGCTCTACTTACGTATCGAACACTGTTGAAGTAAATACTGAAAACTGATACTTAAAAACTTATATCTCCTTAAAAAATGTTATGTGGATACATGAAATAGAAATATATATATATATATATATATATATATATATATATATATATATATATATATATATATATGCATTTATCTTTTCACATTTTCAAATCTAGGCCCAAATAACAATGCATCTTAAAAATCGATACTAGATTCGGACTGACCTTTTTTTCACTATTTTAGAGACTTGAATATAATTTGGTTCGCATAAGTTTCTTTCTGATAATAATTTAGCCGGCTATGGAGTTTTTTAGACTGTGGCAATATTTTCGTTTGTTACTTAACCCGAATTAGCGATTGCGAAATTTATAAAAAGAATTTCCGACTTTCCTCTATCCTTGTCCAAGTTCTAATATCAAATAAAAAATGTATTAACATAGGTATTAACTAATATATTTCTTATAATTAATTGTATATTCTATTACTACGTAAGAAAAATTCCTTTCAAAACCTACTTTCTAGAATGACTGTTACAAGAATGTAAGGGGCCCTTGAATATTCATGTTGTTTTGGTTAATCATGGAGTTTTTTTTGCTTTGTTTCTAAATGGAAATCGCTCCAGACAAGGCATGAAGCCACTTGATGTAAGGAGCTAAGAAAATACTACTTCAAGGGCAAAAAACTAGCCAACGATAAGTGTTAGATTGATAGATTCCGACCCAGAAAACAGCAATTATTCTCCCTTTGTCATAAACATCGCTCATGGAATGTGAGGACAAAAGGACAAAATAAGGGAAGCGAGAGTTACGAGGCTTCCAAAAGTAAACCCAAGTCAGTCACTTTCTACTCTCCTGAGTTGAGTGCTTAATTTACTCAATTGAGTTGTTTGTGTAAGATCACATTGGTTTTACTAACACTCATACTCTATTGCAAGGTAATTTCTTCCATAAATATTAAACTCTTTTTATAAACCATTCACTTGATGTACCATACGCCTCTTTGTGTAAAAATAAACATATCAAACTTCGCTACATAAAAAATCCGTTTCCATACACACAAATAAAATTACGGTTTGCACTTCTTTACTTAATCATTTTTTAATTTTTTATCATAGTTCACCCCAAACAAGACAGGACGCTACTGTAGACCTAAGGGGCTACTGAGAAAAAAGGGTGAAGGGTTTTTTTTTTGGGGGGGGGGGTCAACATAAGTTATAAGCTCCGCAGCGAGATGTCTGTTTACATTAGTTTTAAAATTCTGCATGTCAGTAACGTCAGGAAAGCAGGGAGCAGGGAGGGAGTTCCAGCGTCAAGCAGCACGAGGAAAGAAGCTTTTGGAGTAGAAGGCTCTCCGGCATCTGGGGACCTCCACAGTGTATGGATGGGTTCTGGCAGATTGTCGAGTTGGTCTAGTGAATTTACGTCGTGGGGGCACCAGAGCAGCAACCTCATCAGAGCACAATCCATTGAAGCACTTGTAAAACAGGCACAAGGATGCAACATTTCGGCGATAGGATAGAGGCTGGAGCTTGGTGGATAGTGAAGGATCTATTAAGTTGGCAACTCTCTTTTTTTGGACCTTCAGTGATTCAGATTATCACTTCTTCACTTAACTAAAATATAAACAACATTAACTACACTAAAGTTCCCGGACACACGGAAAATTAAATTGTACATTATTCGCTTTTTTTAACTCTCCTTGTTTTGTTTTGTTTGTTTTTTTGGGGCTAGGATCAAAATGTAGTATCTGTTCTGATCCTACTCTTAGTCATTTCTGTACTTAGTCAATGGAAGACAGGTCCTTCTTGACTGAGGCAAATTTTATTTTTGTTCACGTCCAGGGTGCCCCTTTTTGAGGAGCTGGATTTACCTCACATTAAAAACTGACCATGTGTCATACTTTTCCGTCGTGGGGAGGCAAGTAAATGGAACCTCATATCGAGAAAACTGTTTAAAGAATAATATGGTTTCCTTCTAAAATCACTACCGTTTCTTTGCTTATTACATGCGTTTTTTTTTTATTTAAACCGTAGCAAATTTTACTACAAACACATTTTTTTAAATACACAGAAGGTATGCAAAAGATACAGATTTTATTAGTTCCTGATGATAACTACAAGAAACCTCTCCAACCCCCGATTGTCATGGAAAATAGCACCCTACCTGAGAGTTCATCTTTCAAACTCCTCGGCTTAATATTCACGGGTAACATGAATTGGAACAAATACATTGAAGACATTGCCAAGGCTGCTGCAAAGAAGGTTGGCTCCCTGAACCGTGCTAGTAAACTCCTCACACCTGACATTATCCTGTATCTCTACAAAGCCACCATCCACCCATGCATAGAGTATTGTTGGCACATCTGGCCTGGTTCATCATCTACTAGTCTCTCCCTCCTTGACAAGGTCCAAAAAAGAGTCGCCAACCTAATTGGTCCCTCACTGTCAACCAAGCTCTAGTCTCTGTCCCATCGCCGCAATGTGGCCTCCTTGTGCTTGTTTTACAAATACTTCAATGGATTATGCTCCGATGAATTGGCTACTCTGGTGCCCCCTCGACGTAAATTCACTAGACCAACTCGACAATCAACTAAATCCCATCCATTCACTGTGGCGGTCCCCAGATGCCGGAGAGCTTTCCACTCAAATAGCTTCTTTACTCGTGCTGCTTGCCTCTGGAACTCCCTCCCTGCCCCCTGTTTCCCCGACAGTACTGACATGCAGAAATTTAAAATTAATGTTAACAGACATCTCGCTGCGCAGATCCCAGTTTAGGTTGACCCCCCCAACCTTCTCCCCTCTTCTTTCTTTTCAGTAGCCCCTTACGTCTACAGTGGCGGCCTGCTTTGTTTGGGGTGAACTACGTTAAAAAAATATGAAGAAAAACAGTTAGTGACTGCTCTGTCAGCAGTCTGTCTGTCTGTCTGTCTGTCTGTTTCTTTGTCGCTTTTCCTTTCTCTCTGCGTTCAGTTGACACCACAAAAATGCCTTCTGTTTTTCTCATCTGATCTTACTTTTAAAAAAGATACAGAACTTCACGTATGTTTCTCAGCTTTCTTTTTCTGTCGATCGAATATCCATTGAAATCTGAAATTCAACAGCATAAAATTAGACGCTATTTTAAATATGAAAACATATTTATGAAATTATGTAAACCAGAATGCATTTCGTTTTACTTAACAATAGTCATCGATATACAGATTGTGTTAAGAGTTTAAGAATTCAACTGCTTTACTTCCTGCGATTCTGAGCATTTAATCTGCAGAATAAATATGTATTTCTGGCCGTAAAATTATCAGAAAATCCTAATGTATTAGAATATTAAATGCTTGAAAAGCTATTTATATCCAATATTTTTATCAGTGGAAATTGTAACAAGATTACATTAACACAATTAGTTCTAGTTTCATAACAATTCGGTTCAATTAATAATTTAATGGCCAAACGATGCCGTAATATTTTCATTTACCTTTTAACATCATGAATTTATTCTAGTAAAAACAATTAATTTGCATAAACAAAATCAAAAATCATAGTTTAGATAAAAACCTAACAAAAGGAAAGTAATAAAACTCCCGGAAAATTCTTGGCGAGTACTAGTTATATATATATATATATATATATATATATATATATATAATTTATTTTTTATTTATTTATAATTTTATTAAATTTTTTAAATACATTTTTATATATATATGTTATTCTTTTATATTTTTTATTATTATACTTACTTTATTTTTTATTTTATTTTATTTTATTCTATTTTACTTTATTTTTTATTTTATTTTTTATTTTTTATACTTTTATTTTATTTTTCCTTTTTATATTTTATTATTTTTTACATTACATATTATATTTTACTTTGTTTTTATTCTTATTTTTATTTTTTATTTTTATAATGTTTATAATGTTTTATTATTATTATTATTATTATTATTATCATTATTATTATTATTATTATTATTATTATTATTTCATCTTTCTATTTTTATTTTATATTTGTAACTTATTCCTTTTTTTAATATTTGTCCCTGTGGCTCTTCCTGTCAATAGATGTTCCTCTACGACGAGCTTGTTACTTTTTTCGTTAGAATTTATTTTAAGAGACGTTTTGGAGTAGCTTTGTTTATTTTTTAAAATATAATAAAGAATTTCCATAATGTTTTGGAAACGACCATGCGCCATACTAGACTTGATGTTCTAATTCTTGGAACAGTTGTAATGTTCTAATTCATTAAATCTTCTTTAATTCTCGGTCCACGGAAGTATTTTAAAATGGCCCGAATTCTCAAAATTACTTCCGAATAAGTGCGTTCTACCTACGATTGAACTAAACATCTTTCCATTGGATTTACTTCATTCTTGAACTTTTTCAATGCTGCCTTCGCGAACACCCTTCTTTTCCATCTTTACATCTCCTTTCACTGGACACTATGATTTAATAAATGTTGCTCTTTTTCCAATTTCTATTCTCATCATTCATTTCATTATATATATATAAATATATATATATATATATATATATATATATATATATATATATATATATTAATGTAAAATGAGAAAATAAAGATTAAATTATATCTTTAAATGATATCCTATCTTGAATGGTCAATGCTCGAATTTCCTCTGATTATAAGAGCATATAATATTTCAATGTAGATGTCTCCAGATGCTGGAGAGCTTTCTACTTTAATAGTTTCTTCCCTCGACCTACGCATTCCTCCCTTGTTTTCTGCTTCCCTTACTGTATTAACATGCAAATATTATTATGTAATGCGAACAGACATCTCGCTGCTGAATCCCTACTTTAAGTGTCCGTGTAGGCCTGGTTCCTAATAGTAGCCCCTTACGTCCTAGTGGCAATATGCCTTGTTCAAGCTGAACAAAAGTATCTTGGCCCGAAAGAAGTAACATTTTTCCATAATCGGTCAGTGAAGGAGATATCTTTCTACATTGTGGCAATTTCTATTTTTCCCACTCAGAAGTAATCATTTTCGTGGTACATGAATTTTACACAATTCCAAACCGACATTTCTTCAAAACAGTAAAACTATCAGATGTGATCTATTGGCGTTCTGTCGGCTGTTTACAAGTTTGAATTCATTTTTTTATATTTCTCCCGGGCAACATTGGACGATGGGTCCAGCTAGTATATATATATATATATATATATATATATATATATATATATATATATATTACTCTTGTAATATATATCTTATATATAATATAGAGATAGAAGAAAAAAGAGTGATAAATATGCGACGATTGTCCAAATTTATTTCAAATTTCAATTGTTCAATGTAAGGTGTATTCAGTAGTAAACTAGTGTTTATTATTCTTTTCTTAAGCCAAGGCTGTTCAAAGATCGAAATCTTATCATCAGAGGAGAAATACAGATGAATAAGTTGGCTTTCGAAAAAAACAAAATTCAAATATTTGAAAAATATGAAAATTATTATTAAAAGAATTTTTGTTAAAAAAACGCAGTGAATGAAAAGAAAAGTTCCGTGAAAAAGATATGCAAATTGTCCGGGTGGTAAATTTCCGTTGAAAAGTAGTCCGATGAATTTTAGAATGTGAAGATAAACTCTTTGCGTGGAAGCGGTGTGGAGAAAGTGCTCGAAATATAGGTAAGTCCAGACGCACTTAAAGGGGATTGAAAAGAGAGAAACTGGCCATTTTTTTAATATACTTCCAGGACCAAATAAGGCAGATGATAATCCTCTTCACAATAGGTTCCATCTACTAAAAGTTTTCACTTTGGTTTATATTTGATCCTACTTATATATAATATATATATATATTACTTTTGTAATATATATCTTATATATATATATATATATATATATATATATATATATATATATATATATATATATATGATAATCCATGGATTAAGGAAAGAATTTTTTTTTATATAACCCTTGTCTGAACAATTGATCATTTAATAAATATTGAATCTTTTCCAATTTTAATTCTCATCACAAATCTACTTATATACACTGTGGGAATTTCTCGCAGCTGTGTGGGAGTAGGCGTTAGGCTCGTGATTCTAAGCTGAATCTACGAACTGTGTTCGAGCCCATGCGACCGCCTGCAACCGCAACCTCTGCACTGTTGAAGGTAGAAAACCCGAAACGTCGTCTGTAGGTATAAAAAAAACTCTTTTTTTCGCGACTACTTTCGATTTGATTCATCAAATAATCATCAGGCGGTGTTAGTCTTGGTGTGTTAATAATTATGCCTTTACTGTTAAGTTTGTTCAAATATAGTAATTTACGACGTTAAAATAGGCGTCTGTAATATTGAGATGTTGCATGCGAGCGTGATTATGTGCTAGGCCCGTGCAAAATTTAAAAAAATATGATTGCTTAGCAGCTAAGAATTTTGTAATGTTAATTACTATGCAAGACACTTTGAAATGTTGTATCTAGTTTCGTAATTCACATTATTGATTGTGGGACGTTTGTTTTTTATGTAAAGGGCTTCAAGAATTTTGATGTGTATTATTTTAGTATTATTAACAAGGATGTGTCTAAATTGAGAAGGATGGGGTTACGTTTCTTAGGTGTTGGCAAATGGAGCTAGTGTCGGGGAGATGTAAGGTGAGTCTTTGGAAAAGTATTGCGGTAGTGGAAAAATGAAAGAAAAATGGAAGAAGAAAACCACAAAACTTACATACAATAATTTGACCGAAATACCAAATCGACTATACGTGAAATTAAAAAAAATCTTATCAAGCAAAAACACTCCGTGTTATTTAATAATGTTTTCCTAAGCTTCAAACTGTGGCGTCTGTAAATAAAAATAATTCAATATTTCTTTATAAATATTGTTATAAAGCCCCTTTAAGAAATTAAAGTTGAGCACTCTTTGGATGTTAAAAATAGGTTGTCATTTAGCTGCAAAACAAAATTCCGAAAATCTTCGTAAAACCCTCTCGATAGTTTTCTGTCTGCTGCCCGCTTTCTATAGGCACAAATAGAACTTAATTTCCCCTGAATCACGTGATCATTCCAGGTAGCCATGGGGATAGAGCGATTGCGTGCGGAGTCTAGGCTTACTCTGTGAGCTGGGTTCGACCCTTCCGAAATCTTTCTGAAATTGTCACTTCCTACACTGATGAGAATAATTAGCTTGAAACGCTGGCGTCTGTAGGTATTAATAATTTTATATATATATATATATATATATATAGGTAATAATGGAATACTGAAAAAAGTTACATACTTTACACGTTTATTATCAGGTGTTTAAATAAGGAACATTATACACTTACCTTTAATCCATAGTTTTTCAAAGAATTACTCTCATTCTCAGAAGAAACAAAAACAATAAATTACTAACCAATGGTAAGTATTAATTTGAAAATTAGCAACAAAGTTTTAAGATATGCTTAAAGCAAAACTAGTCCAAAGAAAATAACTTTTATTCATAAAAGGCGATGCAATCCATCCACTAGCGGAGATTGACTCAGTTGTTGGGTGTCGAAATGTTACTTCTTTGTCATTTTAATCCAAAATCACTATTTTTCTCTTGTCTTTTTGTTTTGACCTGAAATTCGTCTGCCGTCATCTGGGGTTCTAGTAGTTAAGTATCAGAGAACTACTTTCAGACGCTATACATACCAGTCGAGGAGACGTCCTCAACAATTAGTCTTGCAGTGTATGTGCCACTGTGACGACGATGCCATTGTCTTTGTCGGGCTGATATATGGTTCAGGTTTGTCTTACGAGGCCCACCCTCACAGACGTTACTGTCTCGCTTTGAGAAGGTGTTACTTTATCGCTAACCCCTTGAACCGTTTCTTCCGGGGAATGCCGACAAGGCTACTCGGTTAATTTTTTGCGGGACCAGAGTGAGCTACCCTTTGTGCGCTGGTCTATCAAATCCCGCTTTCTTTCTTTGTGTCATATCTTTGTGTGGTGGGAGGGAGGTAAATACCGTCATCTAGGGTTCAAATCCGCGCCTCGCCCCACAACATTTATCTCTCATCTGTCGTTAAATCCTCAGGACCATTTCCGTGATAGCAACCAATGTTGGTTCCACTACGTTATTTTTTTTCTTGGGCATTTCAAGTCTTTAGGAGGTGGGGTGGGAGTCAAGTCTTTTTCTTATATATCGTCTGACTTTAAAAGAGAGGGTTTGAACATTATTATAGATACAAAAACGCTATGTGTCTCTCCCTTAGTGAGTTAGAACGGCCATAAAGCTGCCAATACCCATGCGCTAAATATAAGGGAGATAACTCATCCAAATTAGACGCTTACATGATATCTCATAGTATTAGGAAATTTTAACAAATTTAATTTGAATAAAGAAAAAACCGTGGAATTTCCACTTGGTCCCGCTTGTTGTTGTTGTTGTTATTGTTATCATCATCATCATCATCATCATCATCATCATCATCATCATCATCATCATCATCATCATCATCATCATCATCATCATCATCATCATCATCATCATCCTTCTTCTTCTTCTTCTTCTTCTTCTTCTTATTATTATTATTATTATTATTATTATTATTATTATTATTATTATTATTATTATTATTATTATTATTATCCTTTACTCTATAATAAAGACTAATGGGTATTTATTTGCACCTATATAAATATCCATCCTGTCACTTAAAATTTTGCGATTAAAAAATTTCCGGACGAAACTATTTAACATTTTTAGGGAAATGGAGAATGCAAATGGCCGTTTGAAATGAACACGGACAAAATCTTTTACTATATTCTAAAAAATTAGACGTTTTCTTTCTTTTTTCCTTTTCTGTATTCGATACCGATTGATACATTTTTTTTTTCAAACTTTCCAGTTTGAGATATTTTCTTTCTCTTTCTTATTTCTTTTTTGTTTACTTAACCGATGAAGAGGCGTTAACTTATGTGAATATTAATATTAGTTCGAACACTGGCGAAGCATAATTTTCCCGTTATTTTTTACTCGTGATTATATGAAAAAACGATGTAATCTTCTGCGGTTATATTCTTCTGATCCTACTACTACGACGATACTACTACGACTACTACTACTAATAATAATATAATAATACTAATAATAATACTACAACTAATTATAATATATTTGTTTCTTCTTTAATACTTTTACGGTGTTTATTTTTAGAGTTTTATTAGTTATTATGGGAATATAAGAGGAAAGAAAAATCAAACTAAGAAATGATTTTGATACAAAAATTTCTACGATTGAATTTCTATTTTTTTTCGCGATTGATTGACTTCATAAAGAGAAGAATATATTATTAAAAAAAAAACAAGAAACATCACGACTAAAAGAATATACGATGCCACGGCACGAAAGGCGGCCATTTTTATCTGTTTTTCATTTTTTTGTAAACTTTATTTATTTTTTGTCTTCCATCGTGATTTGACAGGGGTTGTGGGCGAAATTATTATCTGGATAAGAAACACAGGCATCACGTTAACCATTTATGCATTTATTTATTAATGTATCTATTCCTATCATCCCTAAGTGATATCCTCTTCTTTTTTTTATTTTACAATGTGACGGCCATTTGTGGCATCGAGTAAATATGAACTCTTCTACTCTGTGGATAATGAGACTCATTTCATAGGAGTTTGTCGTAAATCAATGGCGATTTACTTGTCACCCATGTTTTATGCGCATGCGCGTGGCAGGCTTTCAGAATGAAAAAAACCTAGGAACTAAAGAGATGAAAACTTTTGAAGCAAACAAGAAAACATATTAATAACATTTCGTCTATATTTTAGATGTGCGTCAATGTTCAGTTATATAATATATATATATATGCATATTCTTATTATTATTTCATGTATTTATACATATATACTATTATAAAGATATAAAATAGTTTGTATAGATTTTCAGTATTTACTTCAACAGTGCTCAATGCGTGAGTAGAGCTTAGTAGTAGTAGTAGTAGTAGTAGTATGAAAATATATTTATGGCAATTAAGTTACACAGAGGCGTCCATGTTTCATCTCCGCAGGGAATCGTCAGGCTAGGTGCACGGCTTTCTGTTATCGTAACAAAAATATATGCACATTATTATTATTATTTCATGTATATATACATATATACTATTATATAGATATAAATTAGTTTGTATAGATTTTCTGTATTTACTTCAACAGTGCTCAATGCCTGAGTAGAGAGTAGTAGTAGTAGTAGTAGTAGTAGTAGTAGTAGTAGTAGTAGTATGAAAATATATTTATGGCAATTAAGTTACACAGAGGCGTCCATGTTTCATCTCCGCAGGGAATCGTCAGGCTAGGTGCACGAATTTCTGTTATCGTAACAAAAATCCATACACTTATAGTGAAAAATCCGTTCGGAGATGAAACAAAAATCCGTGTATTTAGTCTCAGGTTTCCTTGCAGAGATAGAACATTGACGACTAATTAAGCGAATTAGAATTAGCTTAATTGCAGAGGCTTGTTAGGCCGAAAATTTGGATTAAAATTTGGATTAATTTCAGATGAAATGAATTATTTAATTCATTTTATCTGAAAGAAAAGAAAAATGAAAATGTTATTTGGTTTGTTGCTAATTTTCACATTTTCTAACTATACCGATGTTGTTACTGTAGTAACATTACATTCAATATATATATATATATATAGTCAAACATGAATTTCGTATCGGGGTTCGAACCGTGTGGATGACAGAGATTGCCTCCTTCCATAATGACGATTACAGGTTTGGCATGAAACACATGTGTACATTGGTTTATTTTGAAAATAATATCTACTTATTAATAATTATTCAAAGCTCTCGCATGATAGAGCACTTTAAGTTAAGTTGACAACAAGCCGGTATGTCCGTCTATTGAGTCCTCTCGACTGCTTGCTGGATAGCCACCGTGTTATCTATTTACATGTTAATTTACTTTCCATTTCTAGGCAATGCGCGTTGGAGCATTACTACGCGCCTCGGCTACTGAGTGAACATGACTTTCGTATCGGGGTTCAAAACGTGCGGCCGACAGGGATTGTCTCCTCCCATACTGACGATTGCAGGTTTGGCATGAAACACGTGTGTATATGGGTTAATTTTGAAAATAATATTCATATATATATATATATATATATATATATATATATATATATATATATATGTATTATCTGTTTCATTATGCTTTTTTTATTTTTTCACTTTTTCTGATGGTCTTTTTTGTATTAAAAGAATAAAAAAAAAAAAATGTTCTATAGGTTTCACAAGTTTCACGAACTTTTTCGATTGTTCGTTGAATCATCTTCAAGTGTCAAAAGCAAATTTAAAAAAAACGGCGGAGAAACACGCATAGAACGTTTTCCGCATTGTTCCAGGAAGTCGTTGACAATTTAAATTCAGCAGCGCTGGATGGCATCACAGAACAAAATCGCATTACGTTAAGTATTTTAAAATGTTTCCACTGGTTTCATATGTGATGATATTAATTTTAGGTTGTTGTGTTTTTATGTAGATAGCTTCCAGTGTTTTATTTTTTTTTTAATTGGTTTCGGAATGTATAATTTTAGTGTTATTAATTAGAATTTGTGGTGCTTGTCGAGTGCAACGACTGTACGAAAAAAATATAATTTATTCTAATGAGTACATTTAAAATGAAAGTAAATAAAAAATAAATTATATTTTTTTATCTATGTAGTTGTTTTTTTGTTTTTAAAGAATGCGGATTATCTGCCCTTGCAAATTATCTGCCCTTGAATTGTGTCCAACGAAACAAGATGGAGTCATACTCATCGAAGTGACTGCGACGATACGGCAAATGGAAAAATACTTGTAATTAAAGTTCTAGTGGATAATCTTTCCTACTTTGTTCAACATTGAACAATAAACTACCACTGAGTAAGTACATAATATTGTTTTCATAAATAAATATTGTTTTCGTACGGCCGTTGCACTTGACAAGCACCGAATTTGTCTTAAATCAGAGGGAGAGCAGTTATGTTATGGAACATTTATTCATTTATTTGATTTTAATACAAAAAAGACAATCAGAAAAATTGAAAAAAATAAAAACAGGTATGATTAAACGGACGAATTCTGTAATTTTTAATAATGTTTGCATAAATGAGAAAATGCTGCCTAAATACACACACAATTGTATATATATATATATATATATATGTGTGTGTGTGTGTGTGTGTGTTTGTGTACGTACACTAGAAGAATTCCGATTCCAGGGTGGATAGAATTAATTCCCCAAACAGAACAATTTTCTACTGCTTTCATGCACTCTTACGCTGACTAAAATAAAGATATTATGCTACGAAACCTGATGTCTAACACATCAGTCAATAAGCTCCGGCCTTACTAATAAAACTACGACTTTTAGACAAAATTCTACTTCCTTCATAAATATAGTCTTCTTCTACAGTGATACACTTATTCCAACGTTTTTCTAACAATTATATGAGATTATTTTTGTTTCTGAATGTTTTAGATGAGGATCGATAATTTGTATAATTTCGATTATTCGAAGAAGGCCGGAGGTTACAGCGACCGAAATGCTGTGATGATAGCACCTAAGATGAGCGCAGTAGTCCGAATAATCGACATTATACGGGCTTTACTTTTGTAGAACGATTTATTTTTGGCCTCAAAATACGCTTCTGTTTTTTATTTTACTTCTTTATTGGAGCCACATCTCTTTCCCTGGAGCATTCTTTTGAGATCTGCATACAGCCAGTAGTCGGTTGGGCCAAATCCGATGAATAGAGTGTGTGCGGAAGCAATTCGAAGTGCAATTCATCTAGTTTTGCTATCGCAACGATCGATTTATGACAAGGTGCATTGTCTCGGTGAAAGAGAAATTGTCTTCATCATTTGTGGCAGCTTTTTTTCAAATAATCCTATATAATATTCGCTATCGAGGTTTCTTCATTTCTCAAGGTAATCTATGCACAAAATACCTTGCGCATACCAAAACACGGAGGCCAAGACCTTGCTTGGTTAGTTTGCGTCTTTGATGGCTTTAGACGGCTTTCACCTGCACCTGTCCATTCAGCTGACTGCCGATTTGGCTCTAGAGTGAAGTAGTCGATCCATTTTGCATCTATTGTGATATATTGATGCAACAACCTATATTTTTTGCGTTGAGACAATTGCAAACACCGTTCTGAATCGTCGAAGCGTTGTTGTTTTTGATCGACTGTAGGCAAACGCGACATCCACTTTGAACACAGCTTTCTCATTGACCAATATTCATGCAGAATGGTGCATACACTGCCTTCTGATATCTTCGACTCATCTGCTAATTGACGCAATTTCAATTTGCGGTCGGACAAACGAATTTGTCTACTGTTTTAAATGTGTGTTCCGAAACAACTATTGAATTTGGACGACCTGAGCGCTCAGTATCATATATGTCTGTAAAGTCGCGTTTAATGTTAGCATACTACCTCTTATCTCTTGTTTTCGACGAAACAAATTCGGAATAATACTTATTGAGCCATTGTCTTTCTTGAACAGTATTTTTTTCTTATAAGAACAGTAAATTCAGATTCCATTGTTTTGAAAATTTGCAACAGTAGCTTCACTTAAATAACTGTAATTTGTAAACTAATAATCTAATTGGGTTAAAATTTTGACACGTGTTATTTGAAGGTTAGTACTTTATAAGAGAAACATATGTACTTTTAATTAGTGGCGCCAACTATGTGTATAATTCTTATATAAACAAATCTCTCTATTTTACTATCTCTATCTCTCTCTCTCTCTCTCTCTCTCTCTCTCTCTCTCTCTATATATATATATATATATATATATATATATATATATATATATATATATATATATAAATATATATATATAAAGATACAGAGACGGAGATGGATATTTATTATATATATTATATATATATAAACAATAACAGATATTTATTATATATATATATATATATATATATATATATATATATAAATATATATATATATATATATAATATATATATATATATATATATATATATATATATATATAATAAATATCTGTTATTGTTTATTATCTATGTACGTATACGTTTCGTCCTTTATAATCTGGACTCATTCACTGCGATTCGAAACCCCTGATTACGAGTATTTTGCAACTCAAATGCGACGTCTTAACCACTCGGCCAATTTTGAACAGCGAATAAACTGTGATAATTTTAACACTTTATACGGCGGCTTAACGTCTAGAGCGTTCGACTTTTTTAATGAAAGGAACGATGCATTTAAAGCTAGTGACGTCATGCTGTGTAAATACTACACTTACAGTACTCTACTTTTTCTAGGAGCGACAAATAATAAATATTTGGTATTATTTATTATCTATGTACGTATACGTTTCGTATATATATATATATATATATATATATATATATATATATATATATATATATATATATATATATATATAAGTACTGTGTGGTAGGGCAGGAAAAATCCAGCAGAGTGCTCGATTAATTAAGAAATCCGAGATTTCGAAGGATTAAGAGCGTAAATATTTATTTATAAAATACAGAAATTCAATGTAACATCAGTACCGTCGGTTTCAAAGCGAGAGGTTGATCCCGATTATCGTCAGCTGACGATAATCGGGATCAACCTCCCGCTTTGAAACCGACGGTACTGATGTTACATTGAATTTCTGTATTTTATAAATAAATATATATATATATATATATACAATATATATAAATTTGTTTGTTATTGTTTAGGTTCACTTATTTACGCCGTACTCTATATATGGGGACGTCTATATACTATTTCATTCATAAAATAATTACCCACGGACGCACGTTTTTCCGTCTACACTGAGTTTCGTCGAGATTTGAAACCGTGATCATAGTTACTGTAATATAGCCTTACGATTTCGGCCACGGTTTCTCGCTAGAATTACTGGACATTTTATCGCTCATAAATGCGTACACATTAATTTCGTTAGTTGTTTTTTAGAGATAGAGAGAAAGTTAACTTATCTACAGTGAAGCATTCACCTAAATGCTATGAAGGAGTTACCCATCTTTGATTTTCGTGGGGGCGTGTAGATATCGTTTTATTTATAAAATAATTATCCAGGGACGCGCCTATCGCCATCTACGGCTCTTCAGTGTGGTTGAGTTTTAGCGAGATTCGAAACCGCGATCACAGTTACTATAATTCGGCATTACCGTACAGGCGCCGGAATCTCGACAGAATTACTGGACATTTTAGCGCTCATAAATGCGTAAACATTAATGTTGTTTTACATTGTTTTATCGATAGAGAGAAAGTTAACAATGAGTGAATTATTTCATTTACATTGTCGTACCTTATATAGGGTGGGCAAAAATAAGGGTCCTATTTTTAAAAATTCATAACTTTTTTATTTATTGATTTTTTTGTTTTTTTGTTTAGAATAAGTAAAGGACCCCTTCCGAAGCAAGCATGAGCCGTATTAGCCCTAAGGAACGTACCCTCATTTAGAAAACATTATTTTTGCTTAAAAAACTCAAAACAGTGTAAAAAACAATACTTTAGTTTTTGTAAGTTTTAAGAAGTGTTTTTCGGCAAAAATTTGTTTTGTTTATTTCAAAAGATCTCGGAAGGGTCAGTCTACACACACATAAAGTTTGGTGAGTTTAACTTTTATTTTGTGGAAGGTATTCAAATTCAAGTTATTCAAATTTAAAGATAGGACCCTTATTTTGGCCCACCCTGTATATGGAGACGGCTATGTAATTATTTCATTTAGACGGCGAAACGCTCGTCCGTGGATAATTATTTCATAAATAAAATAACATATAGATGTCTCACTAAATAGGGTACGCCAATGTGAGGGACATAACTCCCTGATGGCATTCAGCTGAATGCTTCACCGTAGATAACTGAACTTTGTCTCTATCGTCCCCAAAATTTAAAACAAAATTAATGTGTACGCATTTATGAACGATAAAATGTCTAGTAATTCCGTCGATATTCCGTGGCCTAAACAGTAAAAGCGCCGGATTACAGTAATTGTGATTGTGGTTTCGAATTTCGCTCAAACTCAGCCGCACTGAAGAGCTATAGACAGTTAGACATACGTCCATGGATAATTATATATATGTATATTATATATATATTTTTTTATATATGTATATTGACTTGCCGTTCTTCTCACCTATCTTGAGCACCTTTATTCCCGTTTTGTGTTAAAATAATGTGTTTTTATCATTACTTATTGATCGTCTCTGAAGAGCAGCTGGTGGAGCAAAAACTAACTTTTTACCCGGTTACGAAACGCGCGTAAGACACAAATGAAAAAACATAGGTATTCGCCGAAGTAGATTACTAAAAAATAAATAATAAATAATAGATAAAAATAAATAAATAAATTATGAATGTTGAGTGATTCTTTCTTGCTTTTAGTCATTTGAATGCAACAAACCAGTATATATATATATATATATATATATATATATATATATATATATATATATATATATATATATAATGTCTAGGTGTTCCGTCTTTGCAACCATTCCCAGAGCCACTACAACTATTTAACTTATACTATATTTTATATTTTGGAGGGTTGTGTGGGTGATGTTTTAGGGGGGTGATGATAGTTGGTAGTTTAGATTGTGTTACCATGTGGTAGCTGCAAGGACTTTACTAATTCGTTTCTTATTAAATATCTTCTGGGAGCTCATTAAATTAGATGGTCTCATTTTAATTACTAATATATTTTGTGTTAGGCCATGAATTATTACTGAGAATCACGAAAGTGCAGTTTTACCCTCAACTATATTTCTTGTGCCAGACATCTTGAAAAAATAGACCAATTTCTTAAGCTTAAGAAGGAAGTATCAGACCGGCGTTCTATGTCACAGTTTGTCTACGGTTTCACGCCATAAAACGTTGGCAATCAACGTAGAACATTTTACTTTTGTTCTTTTTCTTTCGAACACAAGCATTTTTCTTAAGTTTTCTATTCACCAGATTACACCATACGAAAGATACTACATCATTTCCAATACAATAGAGAGAGAAAAATACAAGGCTTAAAAACGCAAAGTAAAGATATAGCCGCAAAAGAGGTAAAACTTGACTGCACAAGAGAATACCATCATACCATGACGCATTCGTTAAATCAACTTGTAAAAATATGCTCGTTCTTGTCGCATATTTTTACTCGTACATATGACGATTAAACATGTGCTACACTACCCCAAGGAGGTAATAGATGTAATAGTGTAGTGTCGACTTCAGACAGACAAGTACCACATTACCATTAATAATACATGCAATGGTATAGTTTTGACTTAAGACAGACGGATACCAAATCTTCATTAGTAATAGAAGTGATGGTATAATTTCGACTTCAGACAGACAGATACCAAATTATCATTAATAATAGACGCAATGGTATAGTTTTGACTTAAGACAGACGGATACCAAATCTTCATTAGTAATAGAAGTAATAGTATAATTTCGACTTCAGACAGACATATACCAAATTATCATTAATAATAGATGCAATGGTATAATTTCGACTTCAGACAGACGGATACCAAATCTTCATTAGTAATAGAAGTGATGGTATAATTTCGACTTCAGACAGACAGATACCAAATTATCATTAATAATAGATGCCATGGTATAGTTTTGACTTAAGACAGACGGATACCAAATCTTCATTAGTAATAGAAGTAATGGTATAATATCGACTTAAGACTGACAGATACCAAATTATCATTAATAATAGACGCAATGGTATAATTTCGAGTTCAGACAGACATATACCAAATCTTACTTAGTAAATAAAAGTAATTGTATAGTTTCGACTTAAGACAGATAGATACTAAATCTTCATTAGTAATAGAAGTAATAGTGTAGTGTCGACTTCAGACAGACAGATACAAAATCTTTTTTAGTAATAGAACTAATAATATAGTTTCGGATTCTGAAAGACATATACCACATCTTTATTAGTAATAGACGTAACCGTATATTTTCGACTTCAGACAGACAGATAGCAACTCTTCATTAGTAAATAAAACTTATGGTATAGTTTCGACTTCAGACAGACAACTACCAAATCTCCATTAGTACTACAAGTAATAGTGTAGTTTCAACTTTAGGCAGACAGATACCAAATCTCCATTTGTACTAGAAGTAATAGTGTAGTTTCGACTTCATACATAAATATACCAAATCTCCATTAGTAATAATATTAACAGTGTAGTTTCGACTTTTGACAAACAAATACCAAATCTTTACTAGTAATAGAACTAATGGTATAGTTTCGACTTCAGACAGACAGATACCAAATCATCATTAGTAAATAAAAGTAATGGTATAGTTTCGACTCTAGACAGATAGATACCAAATCTCCATTAGTAATATTAGTAATATTAGTAATAGTTTAGTTTCGACTTCAGACAGATATATACCAACTCTTTTTTTGTAATAGAAGTACTGATATAGTTTCGACTTCAGACAGACACTAAATATTTATTTGTAAATAGAAGTAATAATATAGTTTCGACTTCAGACAGACAGATACCAAATCTTGATTAGTAATAGACGTAATAGTATAGTTTCGACTTCAGACAGAAATATACCAAATCCTCATTAGTAATTGTAGATAAAATAAAGAAATAGTATCGGAACAGTTAAATAGTAATAGAAGTTATATATACCAAATCCTTATTAGAATTAAATGGCTTTTGAATTCAATATCGATGTTTAGGATATTAACAACGTTTATATATACTTTAGTTATTTAAAAAAAAACAGTTCAAACCTAATTTAAATAATATCTTGTTTTATTCTTTATTATCGACCGGCTCTTCTGTGTTCATACGTTTGTCGTATGATCCTCCAATACCGTCAGCTGCAATCAACAGCCCGTTACATTTATCTTACACTTATTATCATTCGATTAATCAACTCAATACGTTATCACATAAGAAATATGATTTATTCAGCCATTTTCGGCTTGTTAGACTGAAAGCCAAAAAAAGGGAAGGACATAGAGGGAGAGACAATTATTTATAAGCGCATGACTTAATGATTATCGGACGTTAAGGAATCTTAGCAATAAAATTCTCGATCCGAAGCTGCAATTAATATATCTGCTAGTCCACATACACACTAATATCCAACACAGAATGCTATTAACATGTCCATGCATGAAAAAGAAGACAGCGACGTATTTAACTTAAAATATATTTTATCAATCTGAACTATGCAATAGTCACATGCTTGATCTTAGCTGATCCGTTGTCTACAATACATCCTGTTTATGGCTCACACTTGCATAATATATTTAAAACTAATATATCTACTAATATTCAAAGGAGATGTATGCCTTGATTCATATTTATTTAAACCTCGATATTTGCCTGGAACTTATCTTGTATAAAATTTTAAAAAGCGAAATAACCATAAATCTAGAGGACACAATAATTGTGAGAGATCATTGAGAAATAGATATATTGTAGAATTTAAGCTTTCGATAAATCCAAAAGTAGTTATTTGTTAAATCTGGCAAACTAATAGCTAAAGATAACATATCAAACAACAAATGAGGAAAAAGGCTGCGAACAGATTCCTTTTGAGATTGGCGAAGCAGACATTATATATGGGAGTATGTTTGTGATATATAATATAGTATTGTTTTAGCATGTATATAAATGTAGTATTAATTTAGCATATATATATATATATATATATATATATATATATATATATATATATATATATATACATTTTCTCTATATATAAAACTCAATATATGTGTGCCGTTTGTGTGTTCCCTATAGAAAGAATTATTAGATAATACACATAAAATCTAAACGTGTATTCTTATGTAAAATTTACTGAATTAGACGATGGAAGGGTTTCCAAATATCTAAGTGCCCCTAAGTTGTCTACAAGTGCACTAACCCCTTAAAACTTCAAATGTATCCTATTTTTTATGAAATTTAAATCGTATATATAAAATTTTCTGAGGAAAGAAATGGAAGTGGTCCGAATCTCTAAGTGCCCTCCTAGCCTCAGGGCGCTGTGGGGGCTGAACCTTTTTTACAACTTCAAATATTTCATTTTTGATGAAATTTAAAGTTTTCTGGGGAAGACAATGGAAGTGGTACCGATTCTCTATCGTTCCTTCTATGTGTCGAATAATTACGTGGCCCCACCTGTACATGACCCGTAGGGATAGAACCCTCTTAAAACTTGCAATATATATGTATCCGATTTTAATGAAATTTAAACCATATGTATAAGACACTAATTTAGAGATTGTTTTAACATTTCAGCTACTTCCGACTACTTTATAAGGCGAAACATGAGGAGGAAGGAAATTAAAAACTAAGAAAGTAATATGGTTTTACCAGCATATTGATCCTCATTCAATCACGACGAAAAAAACGGGTCTTCCTGCTAGTACATGCTAGTACACTGGCATGTCGATGTTATCGATCAACAGTTATTATAAACTGAGATCTCATCAGGAAGAGTTAGAATAGGATCTTAACCTTAGATCATATTTGGTTCTTTCCGAATATGATCTAAGGTTAAGATCATATTCTAACTCTGATGAGATCATATTTGGTTCTTTCCGAATATGATCTAAGGTTAAGATCATATTCTAACTCTGATGAGATTTCAGTTAATAATAAGTGTTGATCGATAACGTCGACATGCCAGTGTCGCAGATTTTGTACATGTCTGTGTAAATAAAAATAATCATATATAAAAGCTCTATTTGATATTGAGCACTTTTTTATAAACCCGGTTGAAATTCTTTGGATTACTACCCTGTGGATGTTTTACCTGGCTTATTATATATATATATATATATATATATATATATATATATATATATATATATATATATATATATATATATATATATATATATATATATATATATATATATATATATATATATATAAGTAAGTGTGTGTATGAAAGAAAAAGAGGGCGTATCTGTAAGCCTGCGTGTGTCAGTATTAAGTGTATGCATTTTCCATGATATATTGTTTATATGCGGATATGAAATTGCGCCTCTTTTATTTTGAAATCTAAAAACGATTTTTATTTTTTTAGTTTAGTTTTGTTATTTCGGATCATCTGAAATATATGAATTCCCAGCAGTCAATTATCAGCGGCCATGTTCAGTTTTATCGGAAGCTTTTTTTACGGTGGGGTTTGGCGGGAAGACGTTTTTGACAGATTCAGGATTTCAATCTCGCGAGATGTGGAGAGGTTAAGCGATCAATGGTTCTCATGCGACAGCAATAGAACGGAAAGATTTTCTTTTAAATAAACTAAAAAGCAAGAATAAACTCTATAGTTCACAAGATTTTGTTCTCCTTGTCCATATATTTATTTATTTTTTGTCATCGTTATTCAACATCTCGTTTCATTTCACTTCTCGTCAGTTTGAGATTTGAGTGCCCTCATTCGTCATTCGACATGAATTAACGGACATTTAACGCTTGAAGGTTTAACGTTTTTTCCCCTCGTTTTTGTGTGTGGAGGGTGCGATTTAGTTTCGATCTCCAGCAGAAAATCTGGGAAAAGATAATAATTTTCGCTTTTTAGATGCATCTTCGACACTCTGCGAGGGGCTTCGTATGTCAGTAAGTTAGTCTGTCACAATTCAATTTGAAATAGTCTATCACACTTGACGATGAAATATAACTTTCGTCGCTTGAAAATAGCAGATAGACTGAACGCATCTTTAAAATATTTTTTGTTTGCTCTGCTTAGTAATATATTCGTGAAAAAGGAAGTTCATAATACTTAGGCTGATGGGACGTCAGTATAGCACGCTTAAGTTAAAATAGCATTTTCATCGCTAAACCCGCAGATAGAATAAACGCATCTTAAAATATTTGTTTTGTTGGCCCGGCTTGGTAATGTTGTATTTTGTTGTGCTTAATAAATGACAACACATGGATCTTATAAAAATATAAGATGTATCTTTATTTGTTAGTAACGATGAGGGTGGTGGTCGGGATGATTATGATGTGCACATGGAATCAGACGGTTGATTCTCCTCCAAGGCCCGATTGTCAAACAAACTGAATTTCAATTTTCGGTTATTATTATGTAACAATTTCGTGGCCCCCTCAACGTCCTTTGGTATGGCGTTGTCACTGTAGCCACGTCCCCAGGACATTTCACTCGGCGACGGAATTTCAATCATTTGACAATTCAACAAATCTGTCTTTTCTTGGCATGATACAATTACACCTGGTAAGATGACCTTTCACCTTCCAACATATCTATTTTTTAGATTGATCTTATGTTTCTTCCTACCGTTTTGAAGTGACTTATTTTTATTCAAATGACCTTTTGGTAATCCGATAATTTTTCGCCAGGTGCATCTCTTTTTGTTAACAAATTTTTCGTATACCGACCCGGATAGTAATACGCTGAGAATCGTGAGAAAGGAAGTGTATAATAATTAGGCAGATATGACGTCAGTCTCACACCCGTAAGTTAAAATAGCATTTTCATCACTGAACACGCAGATTGAATGGTCACATCTTTAAAATATTCGTTCTTGTTTTCATAAAACAAAAGAAATAAAGAATTATTTTTATTGTAAAAAAAAACTCCGTGGGTAAATTTTCAATTTTGGAAATTCGATTCATACACATCTATTTTTATTGTAGAAAAGACAAATGGGTGGAATGCCTTGAATTTGTGACTTTCTGGCTTTCGAGGTCAAACTCAATTGACCTTTTCAGTTGATTTTTTGCAATCTATTATAATATTAAATATGAGTTAATGTGGTATAATGAGAAGCAAAAAGATTGTTTCATTTAACACCTTGATGAGAAAGCTCCTTTTCTGTAACAACTCTAAGAAATTTTTCCCACCATCGATTGCCATGGCTGATAGCACTCTTCCCAATAGACCAACGGTCAAACCTATCGGCCTAACATTTACTGCTAACATGAATTGGAATAAATACATAGAAGATACTGCCAAGCCTGCTGCGAACAAGGTGCTCTCCCTTTACCAGGTTCGAAAATTTCGCACATGTGCTTCGACTACTTTATTTTACACCCAAATGTAAATACCTTCGACCAATCCACAAGCACCAAATCCCACCCCTTCATTGTAGAGGTCGTCAGATGCCGAAAATATTTCTACTCTAATAGCTTCGTTTTTTGAACCGCTTGCCTTTGGAATTCCCTCCCTGCTCATTGTTTTCCCGACAAGACTAACGTGCAGAAATTTAAATGCAATGTGAACACACATCTCGCTGCACAATTCTCAATATGTCCCTATATATCTTGCCATTAATTCACAGTTCGTCATTTTCTGTTCTCAAAACGACAAAAGCCGTAATTTAAATGATGTTTTTTTTTCGAAAGTACCAAAACAGGTTTAGTGTATCAGGGTTTGCAAAATGGTACTCGGTTGCATATTGGTTGTTTCTGTTTTCATTTTCGGGTCAAAATAGAAAAGCTCTAATGATTTTTTATACTAATGAGTCACCACTTACCAAGACCAAAGTCAACTCGAGGATAAGGGTTAATGAGATTGTCAGTTAAATGATGAACAATACTATGAGAGGGTTGAAAACAATGAATGAAACGGACAACATTTAAGAGGACGGCTCGACAAGTGTTTGCTGACATCAAACTTGAAAACGACAATGTTGCAGTCAGTTTTGAAGCAGTTCGGCGGTACTGTGTCCACAGATGAGAAGTGCTTAGGAAGATATTTTTTTCATTGAAGTTTGGGTTGGTTTGAAGTAGACAGAGAGAAGGAAAATTTATTTGGTAGTGGTTGTAGCTGGACGAGATTTTGCTGTGAATGTTTTACTGCGAGGAACCAGAAGTTGGAGTTCAGTTGAACACTTACTATAGAAAACCAGGAACCAGAGATTGGAGTTCAGTTGAACACTTACCATAGAAAACAAGGAACCAGAGATTGGAGTTCGGTTGAACACTTACTATAGAAAACAAAGAAACCAGAGATTGGAGTCAAGTTGAACACTTAGCATAGAAAACAAAGAACCAGAGATTGGAGTTCAGTTGAACACTTACCATAGAAAACAAGGAACAAGAGATTGGAGTTCAGTTGAACACTTACCATAGAAAACAAGGAACCAGAGATTGGAGTTCAGTTGAACACTTACCATAGAAAACAAGGAACCAGAGATTGGAGTTCAGTTGAACACTTAGCATAGAAAACAAGGAACCAGAGATTGGAGTTCAGTTGAACACTTACTATAGAAAACAAGGAACCAGAGATTGGAGTTCAGTTGAACACTTACCATAGAAAACAAGGAACCAGAGATTGAAGTTCAGTTGAACACTTACTATAGAAAACAAGGAACCAGAGATTGGAGTTCAGTTGAACACTTACCATAGAAAACAAGGAACCAGAGATTGGAGTTCAGTTGAACACTTACCATAGAAAACAAGGACAAGGTAGAAAACGAATAGAAACGTATCTTCTGTGAGAAAGGGCTTCGAAGTAAAAGAAAGGAATCATTCCACACTATCTTGCGATATCGATTTTGTACCATGTCCAATAGGGGATATGTTGTGTTATGTTAGGGTCGAGCTGAAGCTGCGGATCTACGTTCAACTCGAGAGAGATTTGAACGAAACGAAATATTCAGTCTTCCTCACCAATAAAAAATGTAAAAGACCGCAACGGGTAATTAAAAAACATAGCTTTGTCTTGGCATGTGTAGCGCCTACAAAAAAGAGAGATAACGAAAGTGTCAAAAATTCTCATCTCAGACAGTTGATCGTCCCCCCGATTCAATTCCTCCACATCTGAATATCCCAATCTTCCAACGATCCATTTACTTTATTTCTATCTATATAAAGTTAGGTATTTGTATGTACAGGTAACCGATCATTATGAATTTGTGATCACCACTGCTATGCTTAAGAGGTAGTAATGGGGGTTATATTTGGTTTAATTTAGTTCCGTGCAAAAAAAGATAAAAAGGGATTGGAAGCCATCCGTTAATAACCAGGTATCTCTGATATTTTCTGAAATTTTAACAATAGCTATTGCATATTAGTTAGTAAATATTCCCCAAAAGTCAGTTTCTTTTCGGTATGTTTATTTGTTTTTATTGGGCATAAGATCGATACAACATCCCATTTTAAAATTCAAATATTTCAGATTTTCATTAAATTTGATCAATGATGATTAGACACCAATTAAGCAAGATTCCCTGAATTTTAATTTCTTTTTAAGACCCCTTAAGCTTAAGGCTTAAATTTTCAAAAATCAAAATCAGGTAATGGATTTTGATCAAAATTAGAATAAGTGCTCTAGACATAAGTGTTATAGCATACATCGTGATTTTAATCTTTTTTAAGAGAATATAAAAGTGGTGCAAATTTGTTCTGTGCGAAGAATTACTTTTACCCGTCCTGGGACGAGTATTCTTCTAATATTCTATGAAGATGTGTACGTTAAAAATAACATTTCTTTTATCCTGTTGGGATGTTTCTGGAAAGTGGAACAAATAGATTAAATAATTTTAAGTTTCAATTGTTTCTATGCCAAACTCGAGTTCGCATTTTTAGCTCAACTAATAAATATTGTTATTTTTTTTATTTCACATAAATTCGCAAACATAGTTTCTGCGATTACTTATCACTTCAAATATCGTTAAATATTTAAATTAAATTTTAATGATTGCTGATCCTGCCGTCGCTCGGTATTAATGCATAAGAACAAGAACAAGAAAAACAGTATTTGAATTTATTTTCTCTCATTTCTTGAAATGCAGACATTAACTGATCGCACCCACCTTCCTCCAAGGGTCACATCGTTACTAAACTAAATATAGCCCACATTTGGACCCGTTACGCCGAGGAACTGTGTTCCAAAGTTCATAATGATTTATCATTAGTGAATCCCGTACTTTTAAATGAACACAAACCTTCATTAGTGAATCCAGTACTTAAATATAAACACATAACTAACTTTAGACCGGTGCTACCAGATCAGGCTGTCTGAAGATACCGGCTTCTTGACTTGAAATGCACCAACAATTGATGTTATTGTTCTTTTTCCCTTTCCTAGACTCAATCATGTTCTGCAAATCTAAAAAAAACAATATTTATCGTCTACAAAACAACTAAACTAAAATACCATAAATTAATATTTGAAGATGTAAAGAACTTGAAGCATAAAAAACTTTTTACCAAAATGACCTGATTCGTAAAGGGTTGATATGCCGTAAAACAAAACAACCAAAACAATTAGCTAACTTTAGTAAACACATGCCTAACTTTATATAAATAAAGATAAAATGTGTGCATGTCGCAAATAACATTATTTTATCCTGTTTCGATGTTTCTAGAAAGTTTTGCAAATAGATTCAATATTCTTAATTTTTATTTATTTCTATGCCAAACTCACTTTCGCATTCTTGCCCTAACTAATAAATATTGGAATTAGTTCTTTTTTTTCTGTTCTTTTTTTCCAAATAAATTCCCAATCATGTTATTTTTACCTGGATTACTTAGAATCTCAAATATCGTAAAATCTATTTTCTTTCGTTTCTACTCGAAATTATAGGCTAGCCTTACCTTTGTTGGATCTCTCTTTTTTCTTCCCTTTACAATAGTCATATCGTTATAAAAGTAATGATCAAAACGTATAACTAAAACGACTTAGATATTTTTCTACCGGAGTTTTCCGCTCACATTGTCCGGCATCCACGTTTGCACACTTTTCTGTCAAGTCGTTATTCGGGCTTATGCTGCGACGCAATCAAGATGGCGGCTAACTTGTCAACAAAGCGTATCCTCAAAAGACAAAATTGTTCATCGTTTTTTATAATTGGTTCGACACGATTGTCCCCAAGACAAATTAATCGCTGTTTGGTGTTTGCGTTGACTTAAACTCATTCGCCGCATATCACCGCCCCCCTTCGATTTTGCGAGTTATTTAATGCTGAATCAACGTACGTATTCCAAACAGTTCCTTGTAAACAAATTCTTGAAGACGCGCGCCTATTTATTATTATACTAAATGTGAGTTTAGCAATTGTTTTTTTAGCAACCCCAACCCCCACTCGATGAATTTATACATATATTTTTGGGGAAAAAAAATCAAACCATTGAGGATAATGTTAAGCAGGTTATACTTTCAGAGTGAATGTGGTATTTTGGTGAATAAAACTAGTTTAGATAATAAAACTAGTTTAGAGAATAGACCAAGATGAAAACGATCGACACCTATCTCACCCAATTTTTTCTTTGTGCCACATCTTATTTTATAAAGAAAATTTACTTTACTGTGATTTTTTTTTGGTAAAATTGTAAAGATAAGAAAAATCAATATTGGTTTCCCTAAAGATTTTCCCCCTATATTCTTTAACTAGTGGAACACTCATTACAGGATGGGCATGAACAATAAATATAGCATTAGTTTTAAATTTTAACTTTTTTCTTTCTTTGGGTGTATGATAAGGTTTCGGTAGCATCCCCCTAAATGGTAAAGTTTACAACAAAAAAAAAAAAATGTGCCCACATTACTAACCCTGTTACCTAAAATACATATTCCATAATTCATAATGATAGGTTAAATAGTTTAGGATTTTACCAAGCGCATAAATATTATTTTCGCCCACTCGCGAGCACCGATCCTTTTGAAAATGAAATAACTCAAAATTAAATGTAGAGTAATTCTTTTCTCTATTATATCTTTTGTATTGAACTTATTTCAAAAGATTTTTAAGTGGGCGCAACTCCCAAATAGTAGAGTTCCACCCGAAATTAATGCGCCCATGTTACTCACCAAAATTCATGATGATCGGTTCATTAGTTTAGATTATCCTGTAAATAGAAATACATGTATATATATTTATATATAAATATATACACATATCTAAATTTATATAGAGAGAGATGTAAGTGTTCAGTTTGTTTTGTTTGTTTGTATGTTTTGTTTTACGGCATATCAACATTTTTTCAGGTTATTTAATTCCGAAGAGTGTCCAGTTTCTAATGAACAGCGAATTGTGATTACGGCGTGTACTCCCCCCCCTCCCCCAACATCAAGGAGGAGATAATGCGTGGGTGATGATCTCATAAAAACAGAACAAACACTCCACTACACCCAATGGAGGAGGTAATGCTCATGAGGATCTTTATATAATAGCAAAACAAATACTACATTACCCTCCTCCCAAAAGGAGGAGGTAATTCATGGGGGATGATATGACCACAGAACAGATAATACACTACACAAAAAAAGACGAGGTGATGCCTGGGAGGATTTATCATAATGACAGAACAGATACTACACTGTTTTTCCTGAATTAAAGGTAATCCCTGGAAGGATTGTATCATGAAAACTAAACAGATACTACCCCTGAATAAAGGGAGGTAATGACCTGAAGGATGGTTTTATGACAACAGAACATATACTACACTACTACTCCGCTATTTAGCATTGGATATAGTACATTTGTCTGAAATAATGTAGTAAACAAATAGAGTGTTAAAAGATAGTTTAATAGTCTAATTAATAGAAGTAATAGTATGGATTCGGCGCCAGACAGGAAGATACCAAATCTCCATTAGTAATAGATGTAAGTTAAACAACGTTTTTACCTTAAAGATTTTTTTAATCATTTACTATCAAAGTAGTATTAGCTACATGCTAAGATATTCTTTAACTCTGGGATTGAGTTGTGTTTGAAAAAAAATTCTGTTTCAGTTGTTCTTATTGAGCGTAATTTATAATTAACTGAACAAGTAACCCATCTTTCTCTCTGTTAGCTATCTATATATTTCTCTACCTCCCTCTCACTCCGTTGATTCAATCACTATCGAATATTTACTTATTTATCTCCGAACATTTAAAGAAAGCGTGACTCTTTTATCAGCGTAGTCATGTAATTTAACTATGTATAAATGTATTTACTAAAACAGGTGTGTAAATTAGATGGCAAAATAACAAAAAGTTTATTTGATTCTATATAAAATAATAAAGACTAATTATTCTCTTATATAATAATAATAATAATAATAATAATAATAATAATAATAATAATAATAATAATAATAATAATTAATTAATTAAAAGAAATAAACACCTGGGCAGTAGCAGTAATAAGATACTCTGGACCATTCATAGGCTGGACTAAATAACAACTCATTCAATTTGACTAAAGGACTAGAAAATTAATGACCATACAAAACGCACTACACCCAAAAGACGATAGTACAGACTCTACGTGAAAATAAACGAAGAGGAAGAGGACTGGTACATATAGAAGATTGTGTGGAAGACTAAAAATAGAGCTGGAGAAATACATAACTCAGAACATGGAAATCATTATCACCGCAGGAAGAGACACCGCCCCAACTCGGAACTCGGGAATCATCGCAACCAGAAACAAAACTACAATAAAAGAAAAGTGGGAAGTGAAAGTACTAAGAGATGATTAATAAAACTGACAAGAGAAGAAACTAACGAAAATAGCTGGACATGGCTAAGGAAAGAATACTTGAACAGAGAAACGGAATCTTTACTGATGACTGCACAGAACAATGCGATTGGGATCATCTACGTTAATACTAAAATAGATAAAACCCAGAAATACAGTAAATGCAGACTGTGTGGACAAAGAGACAAAACAGTAAATCATATAATAAGTGAATGTAGCAAACTTGCTTAAAAAGAATACAAGAACAGACATGACTGTGTGGGGTGAACAGTACACAGGGAACTGTGCAAACAATTTAATTTCGAATACGCAGACAAATGGTACAAACATAAACCAGAAAGAGTACTGGAAAACGAAAAGCACAAAATCATCTGAGATATGGATGTAAAAACAGACAAACTCATACAAGCAAGGAGACCAGATGTTATAATAATCGACAAGTAGGAAAAATCTTGTAAAATCGTAGACTTCGCCGTTCCAGCAACCACACAGTGAAAATCAAAGAAACGAAAAAACGAAGCCAATACACGGAACTAGCCAGATAACTACAAAAGAATAGGGAGCATGAAGAAAGTCAGTATAATATCAACAATCGTAGGAGCACTAGGAACAATCCCCAAAAAGTGGGAAAAAAACTGGGAGAAATTAGAATCAAAGGGATCATCGAAACTATACAACGCACGGCAATGATCAAAACAGTTTCCATTATAAGAAAAATCCTCGAATGCGGAAACCAACCCGCATAAGATACGAAGGGTCACATGGAATCTACAACAGGAAGAAAACAAAACCATAGAAAGAACACCACATCACAAACCAAGGAACAGAAAAGCTCATACAAGCAAGGAGACCAGATGTTATAATAATCGACAAGTAGGAAAAATCTTGTAAAATCGTAGACTTCGCCGTTCCAGCAACCACACAGTGAAAATCAAAGGGATCATCGAAACTATACAACGCACGGCAATGATCAAAACAGTTTCCATTATAAGAAAAATCCTCGAATGCGGAAACCAACCCGCATAAGCTACGAAGGGTCACATGGAATCTACAACAGGAAGAAAACAAAACCATAGAAAGAACACCACATCACAAACCCAGGAACAGAAAATGCAAGAAACATCACTTCATTATACCCCCTCCAATAAATTATACCGGCCTTAGCTAACACCACACAAAAATGAACCAAGGAACAGAAATTACAAGAAAAACTACAAGCTCTCCACTGTAAAGGTTCGGAGACTGCTGGGATATTGGGAGGTTTATTACTACCCAAATCACAGAGGAGATGAATGGCCGTTACCAGCGAGAAATCAATGGTAGGCGGCTATTGTGATACCGCAATGTTATTTGCGGTGGTAATCGAAAAGAGGAGGAGAATACTAGAATTCTAGGGAGGCTTGTTGTCACTCAGACTTCAGGGAACACTATTGCTTGTTGTCGGTGAGTAATCACTGACGATAACTTGTGTGAGAACTCCGAGTAAGAACAAATAATAATAATTAAATTCAAATAAAAAGTGCATGCAACAAACTAACCCCAAAAGAATTCAAGAACAGACACGACTGTGTAGAAAAGCAGTACACTGGGAACTGTGCAAATGACTGCATTTCGAACATGTGGACAAATAATAGAAACATAAACCAGAGACAGTACTTGAAAAAGGAAAAACACAAATTCCTCTGCGATATAAAGGTGCAAACAGATTAACTCATACAAGCAAGGAGACCGGATGTCATAATAATCAATATAAAGGAAAAATCCTGCCAAATTGTAGATTTTGCTGTACCAGCAGACCACAGAATGAAGATCAAAGAGACAGAAAAACGAAGCAAATACATGGAACTTGCAAGAGAATTGAAAGGGACATGAAGTATGAAGAAAGTCAATATAATACCAATTATCGTAGAAGTACTTTGAAATGTCCGGATATAAGAGTATGAAATTTGTCCAATGAACATATAAAACTTATGTTCAATCTTAAATTATAATTATGTTTGTTTATATATATATTCTTTATATAGTTTTCTAACTATATATATATATATATATATATATATATATATATATATATATAAATTAACCAAGTTCAAATGTATTAATAAAATGAACATAAACCAATATTTTCAAAAGTGCTCAATAACAAGTAGAGTATTTATAAAATTACTATTACAGTCTACGCCAATCAACAAGAGTTTCAATGTTATCACATCTCTTCACAGACTAAATAAAAATAAAAGTAGAAAACCCCCGCATTGAAATCGTCGCAAAAAACGGATGTTAAGAAAAGAAGAAAAAAGAAAGACAAAATAAATCCGATCCAAGGTTGTGTCAGTAAATTGATGTATGGATGTATAATGAAGGACACTTGATGATAAATGATTCTACAGACTCGTTCGATGTAGCGATAGGTCCAATGGACTCCACGTGAATGTCTGACCTGATGGGTTTGTTTATTTTATATAAGCTTACAGAAACGGGTTTTATTAGCATTAATTATATAGGGCTGTTTAGGGACGATGGTTTAGCTATAGTTAGAAATACAAATTGCTTCAAGGCTGAAATAATTTAAAAAATTAATACACGAAGTTATGGCGGATTTAGGATCGAAAGTGATAATCACAGTGGGAATCAAGATCACAAATTTTGTAGATGTACTATTCAACCGTAACCAGGGAAATTAAACCTTATATGAAAGATAACTACGACCCAGTATATTTTAACCGCAAATCAGATCATTCACGTAATTAGGCAATATCAATTAGTCATAGGATTAGTAATAATTCTTATAATGAGGAACTTTTTAATATTAATAGTAATACATATAACAACACCTTTACAAATAGCATTAACACCAATATTGGATATCTGCATAAAAGGGATAAGAACACTGGAAGGCGAGACATCGGCGAGAATCGATGAATAATTTGATACACTCCCCTATTTAAACTACTAGTTAAATCTAGAATGTTCCTTAATCTTTTAAATCGAAATTTCGCAATAAATAACTCACAGCATAACATATTCAATAAAAACACGATTTAACTTAGTTATAGTTGTACAAATAGCTTGGAAAATATAATTCAGAGTCATAATAGACATATATTAAAATATATGATAACAATAGAATAACACTTACAAAATAATAACAATAATGAATGTAGTTGTAGAGATAAGAATGAATGCCCATTACAAGAAAATTGTTTAACCAAAAATATAGTTTATTTAGGAGCTGTGTTCCCAGAAAACAATCCTAATTAAAAATAATTTACAGAGGGCGTACAAGTACTGACTTTAAACCAGATACCATGACCAGAAATGTTCATTTAATAACCCAGATAATAATAAAATAGGCACTTCACTATCTAAATATATAATATATCTAAAAGATAAGAATATAGTTCCTGTAATAAAATTGAGCTTTTAAAAAAACATTCGACACCTACACTGCAGAACTTCACTTGTTTTCTTTGTTTTCGCGAAAAGTTTGTCATTGTTATGTTTCCTGGTCAAATCTGTCTACTAAATCAACGAGATAAAGTAGGTTTTAACAGCAACCCCTTCAAACGGTTAACACTGGATACGTTTGTGAACAATCTAGAGAATTTAACATAAATAAATTGACAATATATCACAAAAATGAATGCATCACTGGATAAGTATATTTTTTTGTAATGCAGTAGAATTTAAGTAAACTAATAAATTGGGATGTTTAATCTTAATTAAACAAAAATATTAAAAATAAATAATACAACTCTGATTATTTTAAAGTCCTCCAATCTCTTAATACGGTGTACATTTTAAGTTATAATATCACACGTTTTAATAGAGGCCTATTGTTGTTGTTTTTGTTTTTGTTATAACAAAAGTAATAATAGTAGTAATTGTGATAGTGCAGTAATGATAATGGTCGTAGTAATAATAATAACAATAATGATAATAACAATAATGATAATAGGAATAATAATAATAATAATAATAATAATAATAGTAGTAGTAGTAGTAGTAGTAGTAGTAGTAGTAGTAGTAGTAGTAGTAGTAATTATAATAATCGTAATAATAATAATAACATTTTCAAGTATTTCCTTTTGGCGCGATGGTTAGCGACGTCGGATTTGGACGTTGTTTATAGTTAGATTCAAACCAACCTCTAAGATTTTTTTTTACATTGAAGGGGATAATGGAGGTAGGGAGGGGACGACCGGGAAGACACATATTTATTTCGTGTAATTTACCCGGATACCGCTAGTAGTATCAGTAATAATAATAATAATAATAATAATAATAATAATAATAATAATAATAATAATAATAATAATAATAATAAATGCTATAGTGTTTTATTTGTGGAACCTACACTTATTTAAATTATAGTGCTAACTCATATAATTATTTGTTGGTTACGTGGTAGTACCTCACTCAGATTGCTAGTAATATTTTAATTACATTTCTTATGATTTCAACTAAATTATTAATATTAATTAATATACAGCAAAATCTTCTGATCAAAATTATTTAAAGATGATATTAAACATTATAGGTTTTAGTTTCATTCAAATATTTAGATTTTATAGTTCGAAATATTAATTAGTCTTGAGTCTTTTAGTTTTTGAAAATTATTTTTATTTATTTATTTATGTTTCTTTATATTATCTTTCTTGTTCTGTCTAGCGTATTTCAAAATGATAGTTGTATCGAGAAGAGGTAAGGGCATCCGTAAAGATAAAGAAGGGAGTGAGGGATTGATTAATGTAAGTTTGAAAGGTTAATGGACAGAGACTGATATTTGGCTGACACGATCTTGGATCAGATTTGATTTTGTAATTTTTTCTTTTCTCAATTTTCTTAACATCCATTTATAAAATGTTGTTAATAAAGTGAACATAAAACCAAAATATTCAATAAAAGCACGATCAAATTCAGTTATAGTTGTACAAATAACTTAGAAACAATAATTAAGAGTCATAATTGACATATATTAAAAAGAGAGGACAACAACTCACAATATATTAATAAAAAACAAAGAATGTAGCTGCAGAGATAAGAGTAACTGCCCGTTGCAAAGAAAGTGCTTAACTAAAGATATAGTTTATTTAGCAACTGTATTCCCAGAAAACAATCCTAATCTAAATAAATTTTACATAGGGGTTACAATAACTGATTTTAAGGCCAGGTACACAAACCACAAATTCTCATTTAACAACCCAAATAACAAGAAAATAGGAACCGCACTATCCAACTACATTAAATGCCTAAAAGATTAAAATATCATTCATGTCCACGACATCTACACTGCACAACCCTACGTGCTTTATTTGCTTTAGCGAGAAATTAGCTGTTGTTATGTTCCCTGATAAGAGTAGATTACTAAATCAACAAGACGAAATAGGTTTTAACTGTAGGCACTTTGAACGGCTGACTCTAGAAAAGTTCGTGAACAATCTGGAAAATTTAACATAAATAACTTAACTGTATAGCGCAAAAATTAACCCACCCCCAGATAGGGGTAGAATCCAAATACACTAATAAAACTAAGAGATTTAGCCCTAACCAAAAGGCTAAAAATTAATTAATAATACAATTTAATTTAAATTAGGTATGAGCCATAACATTTTAATTAGCGGTAAACCATATAAAAAATAGGTTATAGGATTACAAGTATGAATTAAAACTTTGATCTACCTCCCTTTTCGCGAATACAATAATAATGGTAATGATAATATGGGATATAATGATGGCGACTGTAGTGAAAATAATCATGATGGAAGTAATAAAAATAATGTAAATGGCTATATTTAAAAACAGATATGATGACTGTTGCAATAGTAGCAATAACGCAAATAGAAGGGATAGTAAAAATAATAGTAATAATATTTATAGTAATAATAAAAGATAATAATGACGATAATAATAGTTTTAATAGTTGGAATAATACTTACAGTAATAGTGACGATAATAAAAATAATAGCAACAGTGATGATAATGGTAATTATAATTATAATTATCAAATTAATAACAATAATAATAGGAATATTGAAATGTAGTAAAAATAAAAAGAAATTAACAGAAATAAAAATAGCAAAAAGTAACAATAGTATAATAATAATAAATATAATAATGGTAATAATAGTAATTCGAGTAGCTATAGTAATAATAATAGTGGTATATATAACGGTAATAGTAGGAATAATAGTTGCAATGTCTATTGTAATAATAGTAATAAGAATAAATAATAATAATAATAATAATAATAATAATAATAATAATAATAATAATAATAATAATGATAATAATAATAATCATAATAATAATAATAATAATAATAATAATAATAATAATAATAATAATAATAAAGTAACAGGTGTGTGGGGGTAATATTAAGCGTATAAAATAATAATAAATATTTAATAACAATAGTAATGGGCAATACAGTTATTTATCTATAGAACCCACACTTATTCAGAATACTAAGAGGATAATTTTAAATATTGGAGGTGCTAAATTGTCTCGGCAATCCTCGACCGCTTTCGCGCTTGGAAGCACCAAGACAAACGGTAAGACATTACTTCCTGATTACGATCGAGAGATCGAAAGCGCTCGAGATATGGCCGATGACACAACACTAGGAGCCACAATATTTAAATTAACACCCGAAAACAGAAAACTCGCTCGCAGCGTCGAGAAATTAACAAGAAAAATGACAAAGAAAGAACGTTCCATAGTCTTCAACGAGGCCTGCATTAATAATGATTATCTGCTTATATATATATATATATATATATATATATATATATATATATATATATATATATATATATATATATATATATATCGGCTTTAGTGCTTCCAGCAATAAACTTTATCCAAAAAACACCTCCCCTCCCTTCCCAGCATCAGCCAGAGCTCATTCAACTAACCCTATTACCATCTTTCCTTTATGCTTCTTTATTCCTCCCCAATACCTCTTCCTCATTTGACCTCGTTTTCAACTAAAGGATTTCGTTTTTCATCGAATTGCTTAAATATGTCACTGCTAACGCTTAATGTACACAGTTCAACTTCCATTCCTCCTTCGGCCCACGGAAGTATTTTTAAAATGGCCCAAATTCTCAATATTCTCAATATTAATTTCGAATAAGTGCGCTCCACCTACGATTTGAACTCAACATCTCACTATTGGATTTACTTCATTCTTGAACTCTTTTCCATGCTGCCTTCACGAAAATCCCCCTTTTCCATCTGTAAATCTCCTTTCATTGGACACCTCATCAACGGACAATTACCAACTGGACTTTACCCATATCTTTTTTACACGAACTTTTTTTCACTCTCCATTACTTAATATTTTTTTAAAATTTTGAATTTTGGCTTTTCCACTGCAAACTTATCCATCTATGTAATTCCTCTGGTGATAAGATTTTGATCTTTGAAAAGCCTTCGCTTAAGGAAAGAATAATAAACATAATTTTATTACCGAATATACCTTGCATTAAACAATCGAAATTGAAATAAATTTTTCATTCGTACATGTTTACCCCTCTTATTTAATTTATCTTTATAATTGCTCTATCTCGTATATTGAGCTTAAATTATTTCACTATAGGTTCTATCTACTAAAAGTACACTTTTAGTTTCATATTTGATTCTACTTTATATATATATATATATATATATATATATATATATATATATATATATATATATATATATATAGGCAGCAAATCATTATCAATGCAGGTCTCGTTGAAGACTATATATATATATATATATATATATATATATATATATATATATATATATATATATATATATATATATGAATATGTTTAAAATTTTAAATGTTTTTTTTACCTACAGACGATATTGTTCTGGGTGTTCTCCCCTCATCAGTGCAGGAGTGGCAGTTGAAGACGGCTGCATGGGATCGAACTCATTTAGTTGATTCAGTCCAGAATCCCGAGCCTAACATCTATGCGCATACAGCCGCGAGAAACCGCTACATGCAGTACTTAAAATTAAGGTATACTTACCCGAGAAACGTGGGCAAGCGTCATTGTTGTCGGTAGTGTTCAACACTCTAAAACTAACAAAACACTCAACGCCTTATTTTCTCATCCTATGATATATTATCATCATTTTGACTTTATAAAACGCCACTTTAAATAAAACAAATCTACACGACGATTAATCTAATCAGCTTTCATAGCCTACTCAACAAATACAATGAACAAAGAATTAGCTTCTATTATGTCTCTCCCAACCTATTTAAAGCTATTATCAATGAAAGCAATATAAACTTCGACACTGGATGATTCTCTGCTCTTAAATTATATCATTTGTTTTCTGTTTTGCTCTTATCTTCTCCTTTCCTTTTGCTAATACGACATCTATATATATTTTGTACATATATTCTGAGTACATATATGTTTTTTTTTATTTCATTCTTTTCATTTGTAAAAACTTATTTTGTATGTATATATATATATATATATATATATATATATATATATATGTGTATGTACGTATGTGTATATCTTCTTCTCTACATAGATGTAAATTTATTATACCTTATCACTATGTATATTATCCAAAATTACAGATGTTCTCGCTTTTTGCCATTTTTAGCTTTTTTATTCTTGATAAAGCCCGCGCAACAGCTGGGCGAAACGTTTAGTTTTAGGTATGTTTAACTCATATATATATATATATATATATATATATATATATATATATATATATATATATCGATCTGTGTTTACATACGTAGATATTTAATTTAATTTATTTTGCGGCCTGGTAGGTGTCAAATACAGGATAAGCAAAGTCTGGGTTATAAATATATTTTGTATTTACCAGTCAGTTCGACGCACATACGAACGCACACATACATACACATAGTCATCCCTTCTCTCTCCATACTTTTCTCTATCCCTATACACGCCCATAAATATATATATATATATATATATATATATATATGATTACTTAGTCTGTTCCGAGCGATGTGGAAGGAGAGATACGCATATGAAAGGCGAAATATAATTGTAAGATGTCATTGGGGACTGGTTCGGCTGGCTATCATTGATGATTGCAGACAAGCGTTCTCGGGCTTTTTGTAAGCAACTTACTGCAACTGGCACCCACACGACTCACGCAATGATTTCTGTATTTACACGATTTTTTGCTTCCGCAAATATTCAATTTTCATTTTAAATACTTTTGTAACAAAGGGCACATAAATATGTTACAACAGTTGTATATGAAAAATATTGTGTCGTGTTTTTAGAAAATAAAAGGAAATGTATTTTCGATCGATTTTAGTATTTTAATATTCAATCCTACCCGCCATTTTAACTTTTAAATGCCTTTTGTTTAAAATATGACACATTTCAACAAAATGCCTATTTAATATAATGTGTCAAACTACAATTTATTTCACATCTGCAACGAGCCTGTTTTCAAATGTGAGTAGGTATTAGTATGATGTTGCATCAGCATATCCGCTGAATAGGTAATCAGTATTTTCGATATCAAACCAATATAAAAAATAAAACATTTAAGGGTTAGAGGAATGTGGAGGATAACTTACACTCTCGCCCATAAATCCCCATGCTGTCACTAAATACATTGGGTAACAAATTTAAGAAGACACAAATTCCGAAAAACACAGGGAAAAGTGAATCCACTAAATTCACATGGATCACTTCACAGACTTCAGTTTAAAATATTTTCAACAAATACGAATTGTTTTGTTAAACTAGTTTTTTATAAAATCCTATTTTGAGACGAACACATTTAGTAAAATAAAGGTAATATAATTTCAGGTAAGAAAAGAACATTAACCTACAAATTATACGTTCGTTCACTTTATATGAATTTCATTGCCGACTTGCAATAAAACACCATTAATACAATTATTGTAATTCATAGTTGAAATTGCTTAACAATAATATGAAACAATTGTTTAAATAATTGTTTATATTAGATTTTAAAATATAAATCGTTTACTTGTAAGTGGTTTATTTTTGCCTTCGTGATTTCTGAAATTAATTAAAAAATAAATTATTATATTCTTGTTGTTTTGTTTTCTGTCACATCACGTAAACTTGAAACGCATGATATTTTTCGCTTCAACTGTACGTTTTCCCGCCTCTGCAAGTCTTTAACTTCTAACTTTAAATGCCGACCTCACATCTTTTGTATTGCGATACGTAAAAACGGTCACGCTTAACGGAAATGCGACCAAAAATGTTACAATGGAGATAGATCAGTATGGAAATTGTTTATTAATAAAATATGTTTTTTTAAAAAGTCTAATTAAATAAAAATGTTGTCGCATTAATGAATGTACAGAACCACCGTGGCACCACTTTGACTCATCGATGTTATCAATCTTTCTTGTTGTTACTTCCTGTAAGTTCCTGATTCTACCAAAAGAAAGTGTAGGAAGTGATGGTAAAGTTGAACTTCTCACTTTAAATGCCGTCCAACACATTTCTTGTATCTCAGTACGTAAAACAGTTCCAAGTTTAACAGAAATGCGAGAAAAAATGATTAGATACAAATGGATAAGTATAAGTATGTTTTGTTTGTTAATTAAGTGTATCGTTTATTCTAATTGAATAAAAATGTTATCAAATTGATAAACGAAAACGTTCATATGCAATAATTCTGATGTATTAGGTTGGCCAAAAAGTTTGCTCATTTTTTTTAATGTCATTTTACGGCCTACTAAAGATCGTTTTATATTATTATTCTTCAAATCTTGTATTTGGTGTTGTAAGTACGGTTATGTCAGTGTGTAATAAGCCCCCGAGCAGAAGAGTTCTTACATTTTTGCTTATATTTCAAGCCTTGAAATGGGAGATCAAGCAGAATACTACTGGCATCTGATCTTTTTACTACACGAAAAGAAAAAAAAAACCTGCATAAAGATATGTCATGTGTATGGGGTGACAGAAATGGTTTGCTCGATTCCAAAAACAAGTTTTTTTAGTGAGAGATGCTTCTCATCAAAGCCGGCCAAAGATAATCGACATTGACCAGATGAAAGCCGTAGTTGAAGAAGATTGCCGTTTGACAACAAGACAAATCGCAGACATTCTCAAGATTTCTAAATCGATAGTGGAAAATGAAGTGCATTGAAACGAACGAAATTTTTGTTCAATCCAATATTATATATAAAGGTGAATGTATAGATATGGTTTTCACAATAATATGTCTCCATTTCACTACACATTGAGAAATGGCGTTGATGAAGTGGATAACGACACGAACTAACGATCTGGGAGTAGTTCGACAGCGGATTTGTTGGTGTCGAGCTGCGGTATGGTTCCGTTCAGTGCCAGGAGATCCACCATCTCATTCTTTACCTTCTCTCTGAGAAAGGGTTACTTTATTGCTAATCGCCTGAGGCGCCATACAGGAGAATGCCGACAATGATGCTCAGGCATTTTATGTATGCCAGAGGGTGCTTATTCTAGCGCACAGGCTTGTGTCTATCCTCCTGGCAAGGAGGTAAATAATATATTTGTTTTCTGAATCAGTTCCCTAGCCCCTCTTAAACTTATGGGTGTTGGAAGGTTTCACGTTGTTTCTAGACGGTCAACAATTAATATATATTAAGTAAAAAAGTATCGTTTCAAAAACTACAGCATGAATCTTATTCCTATACCAATGATAAGCGTATTAGCTACAAGCATGCTGTATAGAGGAATTACACTTCTGTACCCCCACTTTCCAGCAAATGGACTCTGCTTAGTCTCTATCCAACAGTGGACTCAACTGATTGTGCTTCTCTTTAACATTACGTTCGCCTTCTAAATGTTTTCCGGAAGTATGTCAGCTATGTGATTCTGTTTACTAAAGTGTCACCACTTATAAATGCCAAAAGCATCTCAAGGATAAGAGGTACCGAGACGGGGGGGATTGTCAGTTTAATGACGAAGAATATGATGAGAGGATTTAAAATAGAGAATGGAATGAAGAAAATTTGATTACATATAAGGATAGTCTATGACAAGTATTTGTTGACATTGGACTTGAAGACGACCATGTTGTAGTCTGCAGGGAAGCAGTCTTTTGTTAATGCGTTCCACAGATAAGAATAAACTCTTGCCAAGGAAAATCTGTTTGGTTTTAGTACACATAAAATGAACAAGAGATTAGAGCTCAGTCGATCAGCTGTCATGGGAACAACAAATCGTTAGCTGGAATACCAACTGTCCCAGTAATCTATACCAATTAATAAACTTATGTACAATTGTACTCAAACATCAACGGACGCTTTAATGTGTACAAACAGACGGAACTAGTGATGGGACGATTCCAATATTCTCTCCGATTCCGATACAATTACCGATTCAAATTCCGATTCTTTTTAAATTTCCAAATATTTAGTTAGAGAGTTAGGTTTTTTTCGGATTACCGTACCATCTTGTGCAATGTGTGTATATATATTTACAAAAGTATAAGTGAACTTGGGGAAGGCGTACATTACATGATTCGATATTTCTAGCTATTTTTTTTTAATCTTTTCCTCGTGATTGATTTTAGATAATGATTTGATAAACTCCTTGTGAGATTTTCATCGATATTTTTCACTTGTGTCAATTTTTCTTATTTATTCACTTGTCTCATTCTACCTGTGCCATTTTTATCCTGCCATTCTTCCGGTGCCATTTTTACCTAAATTCGTTGTTGTGATCTATACATTTTAGTTTAAAAACAATAAATATTTATCATGTTATCATTAGTGACAACAACGGAAAATTTTGTTTTAAACAAAAACAAACAAAAAAATTAATTAAAAGAATCGTTTTTCGCATCGGAAAATAGGCACAATTTTTTTCCGATTCCGATACACCAAAATATTCCGCTTTTTCCGATTCCTGATTCCGATTGTGATTAATCGTCCATGCCCTACATTAAATACTCAAATACTTCAGAACAATAAAACAATACTACAATTACTAAGGCTGAAAGCCACTCGAGGATAGGGGCTAATAAAATTGTCAGTTGGATGATAAACAATATTATGAGAGGACTGAAAACGATGAATCGGATGGTAAAAATCTGATTACTTAAGAGGACGGTTCGACAATTGTTTGTTGGCATTGAATTGGAAGACGACCATGTTGCAGTCAGCAGAAAAGCAGTATTGCGCTAATGTGTTCAACATATGAGAAGTTCTAGGAAAGAAACTCTGTTCATGGAAATTCAGTTTGTTTTTTAGGTACACAGTGAAAAAAATGGATTAGTAGCTAGACGAATTATTGCTGTGAACGTTTTACATGGAGGAACCGGAGATTGGAGCTCAGTCGAGCTCCTTTCATGGAAATAATGATAGAGTATTTATTTACTCCTCTCCAGGAGTTAGGCACAATGCCAGTTTTATCTTACTCCCACAAGTAAGATGTGACCCAAGGTGGGGTCGGGAAAGTGGGGTTTGAAAAGCCAGCGCCCGAGAAGGTGAGCACTCTGGGCATTAAAAATTACCTGGGCAGCTTCGTTAGCATTCCCCGGTAGGGGCGCCTTAGGCAGTAAGCAATACACTTACTCCTCCCCAAAGAGGGGAGGCGAAGCCAGGGAGGATGGACCTCTTAGAACTGCACAGAACAGACCCATAGACCGGCGTACATCAAGCCCCGAAGGCCAAGACAATACCAGTCTATGGGGTGCAGTATCCATCGGAACAGATACTACACTTTGATCTTAGCCAAAAGACCAAGAAAAAACTGAAATAATGATAGAGTAGAGAAGGACTAACAACGTCTCATCTGTGAGAAGAGAAGAAAAGAAATTATGGCCCACTAGATTGTGAAGTCGCTTCTGTATTCTGTCTAAACAAGAAAGAGTGCTCTGAGCGGCACCTCCCCAGATGTGGCAGCAGTACTCCATCTTAGAACGCATTTGACTCTTATATAGATGGAAGATTGTATCAGGAGTCAGGAACTTTCTAAAGCGGTAGAATTATCCAACCATTTTTTCCAGCGACCTTAGCAAGCGATTTGATGTAAGTTTTTTGTATTATTAGGTCACTGATTATCAAGGCCAAAAGCCACTCGAGGCTAATGATTAATGATTCGAAATGATTGCCAGCCGAACACTATGGGAGTCCTAACATTGATCAATGGTATGAACTGCGTTTGATTACTTATGGGACCGTCCATGACAATAATTTATGTACATAGGAGTTGAAGACAACATAGTTGTAATCAGCAGAGAAGCAGTCCTGTGGAAATGTGTTCCACGTGCACGAAGCCTTTACAAAGAAGCTATGTCCATGGAAATTCCGATTTGGTCTAGGCACATGGAGAGAGAATAGAACGTCTTTTTCCTATTGTGTTAGTAATACGAGTTTTTACAGTGAATGTGTTAAAGGAGGAACCAGAGATTGGAGCACAGTCGAGTATTTTTCATTGAAATAGCGATAGTAGTGACGTCACTTCTGTGAGAAAAAAGCTTTAGTGAAGAGAAGCGATCATCCTCAACTCGATTTCGTAATCGATTTACTACTCTGCCAAGGGATAAAGAGTGCTCTGTGCGACACTTCCCCACATGTGGTAGCAGTGGCCAAAATGAAAATGCTTCAACTCGTTTCTGCGACTACGGCTCGACGCATGCACTTGCCTAAATTAATAAAAAAACAAATACAAACATTTACAGCCAATCAGATGCATTTCTATGAACTTATCAAATTTGTTGTTTTGATCCACCCCGAGTAAATAAAAAGTTAAATTTTTCCTTCAACAATTATGATGAGCCCAAAATCCACGACAAAGTTAACATCGACCTTCCTTTGTCTAGCCTCCCTCACCCTTCTGTCGGGTTTTGGGAGAGCTTATAATGCATTTCTCCACCTACGCACATACACAACGCATTAACTCATTCACTGTCATGTGCATACGCACACTAAAAGCGACACACATACACACACACTGCGTGAATTCTCGTCAATGTCGTCTGCTGATTTACGCTGATTGTACACAAATGTATAAACGTTTCCATTTTAACGCTCATAGCATTTCTCATTGAACTTTTCTACAAAGAAAACTATATGCATCAAATGAACATTACTTTTAATAACTTTTAATCAAATGTAAATTTTATAACTGAGAAAGTTTTGCTTACGATTTTTCAGACCCGTGGATAATTCATGGGCCTTAAATTATCGACTCAGGCTTCCTCGATATCTCAGCTAATGAATCGTCCTTGTTCTACAAGGACTCAAAACATGAACAACCATTCTATGTTTGCCTATCCAGGTAGACTTCTATTTTAACCATATATAAAATATCTCTTTTGTGAACTTATTCTTTTGTACAGTTTTAGGTAAATACTCAAATATAAGAGAGCGAGAGAAATGTTATGCGATAAACACAAACAAAATAATGATTTTGTTTGTGTTTTTCATATAACATTTCTCTCGCTCTCTCATATTTGAGTATTTACCTAAAACTGTTTCCTTAAAAATGTCTCTTTAAAATCTACTCTCTAAAAAAAATCTTCCCCAAAAAAAGTGAAGCCCTAAAAAGGGTCCTTCAAAACCTAAGGATAGAGCCATTCATATCAACGGAGGCAAAATAAGGATCCGATCATCGGTGGTGAAATCGTACAAGCTTAGAAATATATAATTAAGTTAGCTTTAGATTAACTCCATAAAATAAAACTATTTTTTTAAACTCATAAAATGTCTAAGCTCTGTGTTTATACAATTTCACCATGTTGTATGTTGCTGAGTGTCTTGGAGTATTAGGCTCTCTTATAATGATCAAAACTCTCTCAAATGATAATTAACCTTATGATAGACACCTATATACAAGAATGTATATGACAAATGGTTTAAATATAATTCAAACCAGAAGTTAAAACAGGGAATTCAAAAGAAAAGATGAAGATAACCGTGTTAGCTGTGTGTTGTGTCTTCCAAATATGCCACTTCTCTGTCTGATAACCCCGAGGTACTTAGCGAACAGGCAGACGTCTATTAACATTAATAATGATACGTTTGTGTGATACATTATTAATGAAACCCACTATCGTTTTCCTGTCATGTACAGCTTTGTTAAAATATATTTAGCACACAGCCAGGGTCGGCGTGTCCTATTCCAAAACTACCGCAGATTATTAAAAAGTATTTCATTTCAATCACGCTATTGTGTTTAGTTTGTTTTCATAGCGTGAACCTATCTATTTATCTCAGTTAGCAAAGTGTCTTACCTAGTGGTACAAATAAGTCTTGCCCCCTTCTTTTTCTTTATTTTCGTAATAAGAGATCTTCTGAGATGCCCACCCCCGATTTATTATTGTGTCCCCCCCAAAAATGGTATCTATCTTGGAGGACACTACACAATCTATACCCCTGGATCTCATCCAGATGTTCTCTTTTTTATTCTCCAATAATCCCCTTTTTTCTCTCCACTTAGAAACTGTCTTGCTTGTTTTCGACTCTTGAAACAAACCGGAAAACAGTGAGCAGTTCATACCTAAATAGATTTGGAAGGGTCCCACAATTAGCATTTTATTGTATTTTTTTAGCAATCTCTGTTGTTTTTTAGCACCTCCACTCCCCAACCGATGAATTTGTACATATAATTTTTGTAAATAAAACACATCAAATCATTGGGGATAATGTTTAGTAAGTTTTACCCATCGAGTGAATGCGGTATTTTGGCCACTGAAACCAGTTTAGATGTAACGAAACAAGCTATCTATCTCTCTGAGTTCTGGGCCTCCTTCTTTTTCTTTATTTTCGCTATTAGAGATCAACCGAGATACCAACTCCCCATTTTGATTTTGTCCCTACCCCTCTCCCCAAAAATGGTATCTATCTTGGAGGACACCACACAATCCATACCCCTTTTTTTCTCTTCACTTAAAAACTGTCTTGCTTGTTTTTGTTTCTTGGAACAACACGCAAAACAGTGAGCAACTCATACTGTGACATAGCGTCCCGAAAATGGGCCGTGGCAGTTCTCTGTTGTATACTCGTCCCGGAACGGGCCGTGGCAGTTCTCGTTTAAACAACCGGCCATGTTGCATACCTTTAAATTTCTCGTACCTTCTCTCTTTCCTCGTCGCGTGGAGGGGTGTGTCGTCTAGTAGTTGAGTTATTTCTTTTTTCTGTACTGCCGCGAACCTCGCCGCTACAACAAAAAGCTTCATGACCGACTCAGGAGACAAACGATCTTTTAAACTTTTAATTCTGTTTTATTTCAGGCGTTAGTCATCCGTCGGCTTGGAGATATTCACTAACGTCGAGGGAGAGATTAAATTACTTTTTTATCGTAGTTACTTCCTAATTAAGTCCTTAGCCATTCGAGGAGGGGAAAAAGAGCTCTCACGTCTGTATTTTCTTAGGGAATTTAATTCCCCTAATCATGTTTAAGACTACATAGAGAAACACGTCCGTTCGGCTCGCCTCCAAAACCCAGACTCAAAACTCTGCTTCTCACACAAAAGACCGTGACGTCACAGAACCCCCATGCGCAGGTGCATTCGTTACATCCTGACTCCCTTGAACCCCCGACCTAAACGGTCTCATCAAAATGGTGGCCTGTCACGTCTGTGAGCCCCAACCGTGAGAACAGCCCTATTCTGCACTCGACTATACGGGTCCACCCGCACTAAATCGCGCAAGCCAAACCAAACGATTTCCCACAGATACGTCCACCTCAAGATGTGTCCGTTTTCACAGGGCCATTATCCAACAATACCTAGATAGATTTGGAAGGGTCCTACTAACCACCATATCTAGAATTGTATTTGGCAGCAATCTTGTTTCATTTTTTAGCACCCCACACCTTAACTGATGAATTTGTACATATATTTTTTGTAAATAAAAAACGTCAAACTATTGGAAATAATGTTAAGTAGGTTTTACTCATAGATTGAATGTGGTATTTTGGTGACTTAAACTAGTCTAGAGAATAGACAAAGACGACGACAGCAGACCACCATCTCATCCCACCCAATTTTGGCCTGGGACTGCGAACTTTTTATAACGTTTTAAAAATAAATAAAATCTATCAAATTATGTACTATTAATAATTTTGTTTTTTTTAGAGTTTGTCTGTTCGTACGCAAATAGGAACATATGATTGGTTGAATAAAAGGAATAGGCAGAGTACGCATTACTAAGGCAGTGTATATTTTACGATTTCAATATCCGAGTTCGATTCTCATGTAAATCTAAAGGATTTTTCTAACTGAATACGTGTTTTATAAATTTAAATAAATTAACATAGCATAACATAAAAGCATAACATGACTTTTAAAAAAAAACTAAATGTCCTTTATTGTTTACAAAATGGATATTATTATTATTAACAGTAAATAATGCAGATTGATGTAGATAGTACCGTGGAATTTTCACAGGGTGCCACTAGTGTATTTGTAATCACGCAAAATACATATATAAATAAGAGGTTTATGTAGTTTGCTTGAAGCATTGTTTATTAGTATATAGAAATGTGATACTTAGAAGGCAATACAATGCAGAGGTGTGACGTATAGACACAAGTTGGAGCAAATAAGACATAAAAAAGTTTATTTTACTTTTTTAATCTGGTTTGAAATTCAAACTTAACCGGTATTTTCTGCGAGACTGCATCCTACGGCCACCTTCATATATGCACGCTTGAACTTGAGTTGAGCACGGTTCTGAAAAAGTGAAGAGTTCCCGAAATATTAAAAATATTATATCATACGGAGTTTCCACCAAACCATCTTGATACAGGTATTACATAACATTGTAATATTGTGTAGATAGACAGATATATTTGTGTTTGTGCAAAAAATAAAATAAAATAATAATAAATAAATATATATATATGTGTATGTATACATTGTATTAAGGGTGAAACTATTTAATTTGTTCCACCATTATATGTCTTTCCGTCACACCTTTGCATTGCATTGCCTTCTAAGTATCACATTTTAATATACATGTATAAATATTCCTATATTTTGGGATTAGATTATGTTTGGAAAAAATCAATTTACTTGCAGTAATTGGTTGTAATTTGCAATTTACTGGTTTCTGTCTATTTCTCTCACACCCTGTCGCTGCATGTTGTTTAATACCCTCACTATAATCATTCCTGTCTCACCCTCTCTCTCTCTCTCTTTCTCTCTCTCTCTTTCTCTCTCTCTCTCTCTGTGTCGTCACATGGCTCAAAGAGAGAGTGAGTGAGAGAAGTAGTCAGTCTGATTGAAAGCCGAGACGTGCGAACATCTTGTTTTAAAAGGTCCTGATGAAAATATGATTAAACAGTAATTATCGACCTCTCTCTGTCTAACACTGGTCAGTAATTTGGAACAAAGATCAAGGCGAATAAACCTCCTCTGCCTTCAACAGTTTTGTTTTGACTAGTGATTTTTTCAAGGGATAAAAGAACAGTTTTATACAATGTTTCCTCAGTCTGGCAAGATCGCAAAAAGGTACGTACAGGATCAAGGTAAGATTATGAATTTCTATGTAAGACACAAAGTCGACGGCAGCATTAATTTTGTTTTAGATTGAGTTTTTGATTTCTTTATTGTGAAGAAATTACCAGCGCAAGGAGAGATATTAAGAAAGTGTTTTCCATATTTGGAAATCCCGATAAATTTTTAAAAAATCATCATAAAATTAAAAATCTAGGTAAGTGTGAAGTATAGTTAACAACAGAAAAATTGATGTAAAATAAAAACAAATAGACAACACATAACTGTTACCAACGCAAGAAAGTTTACTTTTCTACTTACCTGTTTTATCTTCACGTGTGCTTACTGATTGTAAGATTTATTATCTATGTATTTGTTATCGTCACTTTTACTTAGCCAACCACGCGTGCTTTCCAACATGGCCGACAATTTGGGGAACTTGTTCGCGAATTCCAGACTAACAAGATAATAATAATTTTTTTAAATACCCGAATCCGATTGGCAATTACTCTCGGATTTAGGCGTACGATTCCACTGCCCTCCTCTTTTAAAATTAACAAAAAAATGGTAAACATATTTTTTTTAAATGGAAAAGAAAATATTCACTCGATTTTAAATTGAGAAAAAAAAGAACTTTTATATATCAAATCTCTGAACAATTCGTTATTTAACGAAAGAAATTGTTTATTTTAGATTGTATTTAAGTATGCTGCAATGTTCTTTCGGCATTTCTACACAATACGAACTGAACTGTTTATTTTTTACCCTAGCCCTAACCTGATCTTAAACTAACCTTAAACTAACCTTAACCTAACCTTAAACTAGCCCTAAACTAACACTTATAGTAAATGTAAATGCAAAGGTATCCAAAAAGTTCCAAATAAAAAGTGCAAACGTAATAAGGGTATTCGAAAACTTACGTAAATGTCGGAACTTGATCTTTCTAATTGGTTATAAAATACTTTGCCAAGTAACAACGTTTATTTTTATTTGTATATTTCGGTAAAAGTCGGAACTTGATTCGACTTTCTCCGTTCGTGGTTTGAACTGCTTACATAACGACAACGTAACGAATGCAAATCTCTGGATACCTATTTCTAAAAAGCACCTTAATTTTTTAATGTTTAACAAAAATCGAATTTCTTAGTATCCCCACCGGTTTATCACACATAATTTAAAAATATCATTCTCAATAAGAAACACACAGTCTGAATGGACTTATCTTAAGAATATGCCCTTCTGTTTGAGCCTTTACTACATTTCAAGTCGTTGATTTCTTTTTTATATATACTTTGATACGTGCTTTCATGTGCAAACGACACGTTCATGCATCCACGTCGGTATATTGCATTGAATATTTCTTGGTGCTTAAACTCAGTGTAAGCTCATCTGACTGTATATTCCTCCGCTGGTGACGATACAAGCGCGTCTGCTTGAAGCGAGGTTTTCTTCTATTTTCTCTTCTAATTACACGTTTCTAGTTTTCTCGCGGGGAATATTACTAATCGAAGCGATCACTCATTGGTTGATTAATCGCAAGCGGAAGTGTCACATTTCACTAATTGACATGCGCATAATTCCATCGGGCATGGCCGTCTCGATTTCATGCGAATCATTCCAGTCGTTGCAATGGTTAACAAGGCAGTTCCATGTATCTGTTAGTCGCCATAACACACAATGCGACTAATTGGCAGGCTTGGCTTAATTGTAACGCTTTCTGCGTTAGCGACGTGAGGTTCTCTTGCAACTACTGGGTCGATTATCAGTTTGATATATATTCCTATTAATGCCAATTTTACAACAAAGCGTATTTTACGCACGTCGGTTATATTAGCATTAAAATGAACGTTTTTCTTTTATGGCTCCGAATATCACGTGACTCGAAGCATGTTACGTCATATCCCGAGTTTTGATTAGGAACAAATTGTAGTATCTGTTCTGATACTGAACTTCATCTTTTCTGTCTTCGGTCAATAGAAGGAAAAATCCTTCTAGACCGATGCAATTTATATTTTGTTCCAATCCAGAGTGCCCCATTTTAGTGAAGCTGTTTTTTTCTCACATTAAAAGCCGACCTTGTGGCTTACTCTTCCCTCGTGGGGAGGCATATAAACATGGACTCGAAGATCATTACACAATTCTTCGATTGAAGGTATGAATGTTGTGCGCTTCGTGGGGTCTATGGTTGACCCTGTACTCTGAATACTTCTCTCTGGCAGATTCCTACGTTATTAACGTGCCAATAAATCCATTTATCTTAACTAAGAATTGCGTTTAGTTCGATCACCCAACAAAAGATATGAGATCACTTTCCCGCGTAACGAACGGAGCAGAAACCACCCTCAATGGGTTGTATCGGTATCCTCCGAAGGAGAAAGTTTCTAGAGAATATCAAATTCACAAGAGGTACCCAGTCGCATGTAAATCTCGGCCAGGGGGAAAAGACGACGTTAGGTTTCTACAATTATTGCAAGAAGGTGTCGACGTCCTACATAAATCACCTGGTATTCCACAAATGGTCACCCATCTGGTACTGACCTGGTTAAACGTTGCTTAACTTCGTTGATTTAACAGGACCCGGTGTGTCAACGTGATTATGCCGTATATATAACAAGTGAGATAAACGGAGAGCACAGACAGTACTTGGCATTCCCAAATGGTCACCGCTCTTGTACTGACCTGGCTTAACGTTGCTTAACTTAGGTAATCTAGCGAGAATCGGTGTGTCAATGTGATTTCGCAGTATATACGTTCTCACATTCACTAGCATTAATCGTAGTTTCTCACTAACTATTAAACTGTTAAAATATGACACGTGATTAAACCCAACCAATGATAGATCTACCTTTGTAGCGTAATAGATAGTTCTTGGATATCCACGGTTGCGGTTATCTCCATGGTGTGCGTCCATTTTGTCGCCAGAATCAGCTGGTCATATTTCTGTGGTGATGTGGCAGTTAATGTTTCATTTTCTTTTCGTCGCTGTCGTCTTTTTTTTTCTTCTTCTTCTTTTTCTTCTTCTTCTTCTTCTTTTTCTTTTTCTTATTCTTCTTCTTATTATTTTTTTTCTTCTTCTCTTTCTTCTTCTTCTTCTTCTTCTTCTTTTTCTTTTTTCTCTATTTCTCAATAACAGCTTTTACGCACGTTATTAAAAATTAAACCCCAACAAACACAATTGGGCTTTAAAAATCTCTTCGTGGTTTTATTCGTTCTTCAGAGTATACAGGAACACATAACACAACCCCTACCTCCTCGCCTAGGGGGAAACTATCCAAAAGACCAACTGCTTTCTCTGGTGGTACAGATAATAAAGAGCGATCCTCTCTACTCATTTGCAACATCCGACTGGCAACTTCCTGTCTCTGTGACGTTACAGCAGGGTCATATGTCTTTTCTCGACTTCTAATTGGAAAAATTCTACTCTAGCTAATTTTGGAGGTGATGTAAAAATTTGCCATAGTAACTTTATCTATACACACTTGCCTCTTGCAACTTCATATATGAGAACAAGTGAAGTTAATCATACATAAGTATCTTTTTGTATTTAGTCGGTTAACTCTAAATGTTATAACTTCTAGGTAATGTCAAACCGATTGAAAGTAATGTATTTTAGCATGACGCTGTATCTGACGGCACTTGAAGGTCATTATTTGCTAAACGTACGCAAAACAATTATTTTTGAATAAACTTAGTTTCAGAACATTTTTTTCATTACAAAACTAAAAACTAATTTCTACTTCTTGCAATGTGCCTATATTATTTTACATGCCAAGTCAGCTAAAAGAGACAATTTATACTCCTTGTTAGGCTATTTGCGCAATAGTGAAGCGAAGGATGCAGAAGGATGCAGAAAATCCAACTGCACTACTCCGGAAACGGCATTGCTTGTATCAAGTGACACTGAGAAGTACAGTTTGACTAGAAACAATGCTGAGATAAGGAAAAGGGGGGAGAGAGAGAGAGAGAGATAGAGACAAAAATAGAGAGAGATAGAGACGAAGAGAGAGAGAGAAGGGAGGAAGAAAGCTCGCGAGAGAAACTGGTGTTATTGCGGAATTTTCCTTCTCCTAAACTAGTTGCACAAATAATCTAGTGCAACCTACTATTTAATCCAGCGATACAGTATCCCTGTAAAAACTCTATCTTTATATATATATATATATATATATATATATATATATATATATATATATATGTATATTGTGTATATTTAGGCAGCATTTTTTCATTTATACAAACATTGTTAAAAATAACAGAATTCGTCCGTTTAATTATATCTTTTTGAAATCTTTTTTTATTTTTCTGATTGTCTTTTTGGTATTAAAATCAAAAAAAAAAAAAATGTTCCATAGGTTTCACAGGTTTCACGAGCGTTTTCGATTCTTCGTCGAATCATCCTCAGATGTCAAAAGCAAATGAACAAAAAAGCTTGAGAAAGAAGAGAGTTTTAAACCAGTGATAACATTTTAAAATGCTTAACATAATGTGATTTAGTTCTGTGATGCTACCTAGCGTTGTTGAATTTAAATCGTCAATATATATATATATATATATATATATATATATATATATATATATATATATATATATATATATAATATTTATAGATAAATATCAATTATTTATTACCCACAGACATCGATGTTTCATGCTAACGCAATCTTCAGTGCAGGAAGTTAATTTTCTACGGTCAGCGGGCTCAAACTCCGATCACAAATCGCCACTGATTCGTAGTCAAGAGCGTTCCCCCGTCGGCCACAGTGAATTAGCTAATAATTAAGGAGGAATTTAACTTTGTAAATACCGAGTCGGCGGGTATTTTACACGAGCAGTTTAAAGTGATCAACAAACTGTACTGGATCTTACATGAAGCTATTTGTACTGCTTGATCCACGGGCTATCCACTGGCTATCGTTCCGTCAGCCACGACCGAGAAGAAGTCTTTAGTAATTTGCAATTGCATTCTTACTAATGTCCCGCCCTGAGGATTGTCCGCAAGGACCCGTTACGTAACTACACTGACTAAGTCAAATTAAGTAACAAGCGACAGTTTTCTGGAAGTTGAAGGTTCAATCCTTAGTACGGGCGATACTCAGAATACAATTGCGAATTACTTAAGACTTCTATCCGGTCATGATTGACGGGACGAGAGCACGCTACCCCCGTAGATTTAATAAAGAGTTCCGTTCGAAATTCCGTACAGATTCCCGAGTTCAACAGAAAGATTCCGGAGTTCGACAATATACACCTGAAGAATGTCGAAGGTTACATTGGCCGAAACGTAGTAAGAATAACAGTAGTCCGAATATTCCAAATGATACAAATTATCAATCCTCATCTGAAAGATTCAGAAATATAATAATAATCTTTGTATTTGCCTGTTTGAGAGGATCGGAACAAAGATGTCTGTGTAGTTTGCTTGCGATAAATATACTTTCATACTACTACAAAGCTTTACTCATATATTGAGCACTGTATGATTATAGTGAGTACTATATTTATATGTGTATATATGTAGGAAATAATTACAGCTCATTTAAACTTACCGTAGTGTTTATTATATTGGTCCAGTATTTCATAACTCTTTTAGAAGCATGGTTACTATATTGTTAAATACATAGTTTTGTTTCTCTTGTTTTCCCCATTGAGGAGTGGGGATTTTCGGCGATTTCTATCACCTTTATAAACGAAATATGAAATATGAATTATGAAATGTGAAATATGAAATGTGAAATAATAAAATGTGAAATATGAAATATGAAATATGAAATATGAAATGTGAAATATGAAATATGAAATGTGAAATATGAAATGTGAAATAATAAAATGTTAAATGTGAAATATGAAATATGAAATGTGAAATAAAAATATGAGATATGAGATATGAGATATGAAATATGAAATATGAAATGTGAAATATGATATGTGAAAATGCAGTGGAGATGTGAACGTTATTTAGAAACACACGCAAAAGTTAAGTTACATTCGTTTCAAAATTGGTCTTAACTGTTTGTTTTTACCTTTCTCCTTGTGTGGATTATTTTCGTCCTTGAAAATTCAAAATACATTTTGTAATAAATGTCCACGTATACTTCTGTTGTAGGAAGTAAATAACAAAAACAACTTAATTAGAGATCGCTGTAACTCACCGTTTTGTTTATTAAATCGGTCCGGTATTTTTTGAGGAGCATAGTTAATAAATTTCTAAATATACTATTAATTAATTATTACTAATTATGAGTTAAGGAACGTTTGTTTCCGTAATTTAATCCCACAGGATACATGCGAATTAATTCTTCAGTTTTGTGATCGCGTTACTTTTAAAACGAATTTCCATTACAATTAACTCATCACGTGACGAATCTCTTTGGAACTTTCTAATCATCACTTTTACCCTGTCTCACGAAATGGTGGTTGAACACACCCGTCATTATTCTATGCGGTATATACCACTTTCTCTCTCCTCCCACTCTCACCGGACTCAATGGGTGATTCTACGGGTCACTTATTTTCTAGTTTATGTACACTATATTATTTATATCCCAAATTCCCCTTTAAAAACTTCAAATAACAATTATTTCAAAGAAAACTTTCTTATTCAGAAATATTAGGTTAAAACCTGCAAGATAGAAGCTCAAGGACATTCATATACAGAGCTCAATATATATATATATATATATATATATATATATATATATATATATATATATATATATATATATATATATATATATAGTCTCGGAAGTTCTTTTAACCTTCAAAACTGAAAAAAAAAACTGTTGAAAGATTTTAGTCTAGTAAGTCAATCAATCTACTGCAATCACTATTTTAGTTTACTTCCAAGAATATAATCTAATATAAATATATTTTTATATATGTTTTTATATATAAGGGATCGTCAGTTGTTTACCATGAAAACTGTTTCAGGATTTTAAAAACAAAACAAGATTTCTTTATCATGGCATCCCAGCAGTGTTGATCAGACACCACCTCCCTATTTAATAATTATTTTTTAATTTAAAAAGTTTACAAATATTTGATTTTGTTTTGCGTCTAGATTTGTTTTTCTAAAGTATTAAAATATAGTTTCTCCTTACCTGTGTTGTTCCTTTCAAAGTGAGTATTTACTATTTTACAGAACATCTATTTTATAGAGTTAGATGATTCCATTATAATAACCCTCCTTTTTTTCTCTTGGTTATTTTCTTTGTCTACAAATGTTTTAAAATTAAAAATATATATTTATAAAAATATTTCATATATATATATATATATATATATATATATATATATACATTTATTTATTTATTTCATCATGGACTATTTACATATGTTATACATTTTTATAGTAGAGTTTTGGATTTCTTTTATCAATTTCTTTTGATTTATTTCATATAATTTAAAAGCGTCAGGATAGCGTGTTATTGCCTTATTTAATTGTCTAAATATTTTATTTTTATCTCCACCCTGTTTAAGCATTCTTATTACTAATGAAGTGACTGGAGGTATAAAATCCATTAACCTTAAAGTAACGCGGGCTATTCTTAGAAATTCGGACATTATACTCCCATAAAATATATACATAGGACACGTACTACTTTTATGCGGCATACGAATGATATGAAAGGGAAAATAATTTCTTTTATCAAACATTTTATAAATAAATTTACCATCCTCAATTTTTATATCTAAATCTAGAAAGGTAGCATGCATTCCTGTATGTTCACAATTTAATTTTAATTCCCTAGGATATATAATGTTTAGTATTTTCAAACCCCTCTCTATCATTTATACAGACCAGGTCATCAATAAACCTCCTGCAGCCGTGGTAACTATACGTTCTAGATATATCATTTTTTATTAATGCTGACATATATATGTATTCATATCTATGTAAATAGAGATTTGCCCAAAAGGGGACAGGGTCCAAACCCATAGGAATACCTATTGTTTGTATTAGTGTATTATTTCCTATTTTAAAATAACTTTCGTTAATCAGGTGACTTATAAGTATTTTAAGGCCATTTTTTGAAGTACTAGTTTTACTGTTTTTAGTCTTACACCAAAAGGCTTTAGATTTTGAAAAATCTATGTATTTACCTTTACCTCCGGCAAAAGCTAAATCTATAATGTTACCTAATTCTTTAATTAGTTCATTATGTGGTATTTTAGTATATAAGGTACTAAAATCATATGTAGAAACTGATTTGGCCTTTTTACGGGAATTTATATGATCTAGTTTTTCTTTTATTGGATATGAATTATTTACTACGCAAAATAGGTTTATATTACTATAAAACTTTCTTTTATTATGAAAATTATTTATCTGATTAATTATTAATTTAAACACATTTGATATAGTCTTACTCAAGGGTTTAGTAATACACATTTTGGAGGCAACAATAAAACGGGCCCCAACTGTTTTTTTATGCATTTTCGGTATCCAATACATACATGGAAGTTTATTATTTTTCTCATCTAATTTTAGTCCTAATTTTTCACAAATAATGGTGTTATTTAGAATAATACTTTCTTTTTCACAATTACTTACTTTATAAGTATCTGATTCTATACCTATAATTCCTACTTCTGACAATAATCGTTGTATGTAATATTTTTTACATATAAAAGCTATATTATTTGCTGCCTTATCAATAGGAACTATTACAAATTTATTTTGAAGTATTTGAAGGTCCATAATTATTTGTGAATTTCTAAGGAGAGGATTCGTCTTTTTAGGATGTTTAAAAAATTTTAAACGTTCGACCTTTTTATTTACGAATCTGAGTATATTATTTTTCCATGCGTCAAATGTGGAATCTAATATTTTGTGCTTTTTTGCCATGGATACACTAAAGGGTTCTAATGCTTTATTTATTTCTTTTATACATTTTGTATAATTTAAACATTTAGGTTCTCTGTAGTTTGGACCTTTTTTAAGGAGCTTGCTCAACTTAGGATTTTTTACTATCGCTAAATTACCGGTAATTACATGCCCTATGTTATTATTACATAAAGGGGAGGACTTACATTCGCATTCTGGAATATTTATATATATATATATATATATATATATATATATATATATATATATATATATATCATATAGCTCAAAGACATTCATAGATAGAGCTCAATAAATATATATATATATATATATATATATATATATATATATATCATATACTTATAAATAACTTTTTTTAGTTAATTCAAAAGAAGTGCATACTAAGATTTTGTCTTCAATTGTTTCAGACCCAATTTATTTATAATCAAACAATGGATCGTAGAAAATCTACAGGTAAAAGGATTTTTTTTCATTTGAAATTAACATATGAAAAATAATATTTTTGTATATATTTAATCAGAACTGTTTATGGAATTTCCGAGAAAAAGTTTAATTTATTCAAATAGTGTCGACCTTTCTCATAAAAATAAATGATAAATCTGAATGTATTTGTTAAAATGTAATCAATTGGCTTCGAAACAATAGTACAAAAAACTCTTGGTGTTAACTGCTTTTAAAGTAGCGATATATATATATATATATATATATATATATATAGAGAGAGAGAGAGAGAGAGAGAGAGAGAGAGACAGACAGACAGACAGACAGACAAACATACAGACAGATTGAGGGAGATAGAGAGAGGGAGAGAGACGCTAAAAGATGGCGTTTTATAATTAAAATTAAAAATAAACAACACCCAGCAATTTGTTCGACTGTGTCAGCCCCAGCTTGAAACCTATGGTATCATGTTTATCTGAATCTGTTGTAATACTAAAAATAAATAAATATTAGATTATTATCAAATATATTATATAATCGAGCTTTTTATTGGATTTCTCTCAACCCAATGGAACCAATAATTACACACACACGCATATATATATATATATATATATATATATATATATATATATATATATATATATATATATATATATATATATAAGAATAATATTTTGGAGGCGATAACAATGCGTTGTTAAAGTGACACATACGACACGTGGAATCGTAAAAACAAAACAAAGTGACAATATTGAGAAGTCAATAATATTCAAAAAAAATTTTATTTTTTAAAATTTACCAGTGTATCGTTGACCGTGGTATTAGGTTGGAGTGTCTTTTTCATTATTTTTTTTTTTTAATTTTCGAGGGTATCCCTCATCGTCAGAATAAAATAAATACTACCACTCGTTGGAGTGTGTTTTTTTGCCAAAAGCCGGGGCCGGAAATGCTGGTTTGTTTTTAGTAGCAGGTCCGCAGAGGTTTGTTTATTTATTTTTTTAATTTTTTTTTTTATATAATTTATTGTTTACTATTTTAACCGTTGCTGTTTGTTTTGTTAGTAAATATACTGAGTAATTTATTTTTTTAATTTTTCTTTTTATATAACGTTGTTGTTTGTTTTGTTAATAATATACTGAATAATCATTATCTCGGTGGTAGAGGCTGGATAACTCGTGTGAGTCAAGCTTTGTTTGTGGGAGTTATGCCCCTTTAGAGTTATCGCATTGTTATCGCCTCCAAAATATTATTCTTACACTATACACAATGCCCCAAGCGAACTACAACATTCTTCTCATATATATATATATATATATATATATATATATATATATATATATATATATATATATATATATTCGAATCACCGGTAATACCACTTTTTGTGGTATTCACCGGGAGTCACGCCTTTACTGAGAGTTGAAGTTCATGGGGAATACAAATTCACATGCAGTCCCAGTCAGTAAGTCTATGCTGGTTAAAGGAGATAACATTCAGCGCCTAATATTTCCAAATAGTCACCCATCTTGTACTAGCCAGGCTAAACTTCGCTCAACTTCGAATAAATACTTGTAACTTTTCTCACTTGATCAATTAAAAACTCACAAAAGTCGTTATTCATCAATATACGAAACAAATTCTCCCCAAACGTATCGCCTATTGGGGATTGAATGTACAACAAAAATTATTATTTTTACTTTAAAATGTTTGTTTATTATTTTAAGGTAAGAGAGAGTCGGGACGTATGGAAAGAAAAAAAAACATCCATAGAAAATGAGAAGCAATAATAAGAAGAATATAGTTCTGGCTTTAGACAAACGGATACAAAATCTCCATTATTAATAGAAGTAATACTATAGTGTTTGTTTCAGACAGATAGATACAAATCTCTATTATTAGAAGAAGGACTAGTATAGTTTAGACTTCAGATAGACAAATACTAAATCTCCATTAGTAATAGAAGTAATTGTATAGTTTTGGTTTCACACAGATACAAAATCTCCATTATTAATAGAAACAATAGTATATTTTCGGTTTCAGACAGACAGATACCAACTCTCCATTATTAGTAAAAGTAATAGCATATTTTCGGCTTCAGATAAACAGATACTAAATCTCCATTAGTAATAGAAGTAATAGTATAGTTTGGTTTCACACGGATACAAAATATTCGTTATTAATAGAAACAATAGTATATTTTCGGTTTCAGACAGACAGATACCAACTCTCCATTATTAGTAAAAGTAATAGCATATTTTCGGCTTCAGATAAACAGATACTAAATCTCCATTAGTAATAGAAGTAATAGTATAGTTTGGTTTCACACGGATACAAAATATTCGTTATTAATAGAAATAATAGTATATTATCGGTTTCAGACAGACAGATACCAACTCTCCATTATTAGTAAAAGTAATAGCATATTTTCGGCTTCAGATAAACAGATACTAAATCTCCATTAGTAATAGAAGTAATAGTATAGTTTGGATTAAGACAAACAGATATAAAATCTCCATTAGTAATCGAAGTAATAGCATAGTGTTGGTTTCACACAGACAGATGCAAAATATCCATTATTAATAGAAGCAATTGTATATTTTCTGTTTCAGACAGACAGACAGATACCAAATCTCCATTCGTAGCAGATTATATATTCTGTAAGATTAAAACAACATGCGTTTTTCATTAAAAGTTGAAATGAAGATTATTGCTTTAAATCATAGAGGCAAAAAGATGCATCATAAATGAATGAATAAACCAAAAAAGAAATCATTTTCTCTCCAATCTTTTATTCACGGACGTTCATAGCGGACAATAATTGATTCGCTCGCTGCGGAAATAAAAGTTCTATTTCTGGATACATTAAGGAAACAATTTAACCGGTCGATAATCCGCCTACAATATATACCGCATTGTCAAAAATCTTCAGTTCTACGTGTGAAATAAGCAACAGATATTAACCAAATCCCCGATAGGATTGAAAAATCACTAATTTATTGAATAAAGACATCGGCAGTTATTATTGACTGATTCCAATACATCCAAATAATCGATTTTTCCTCGTCACTAATTGATTATGAGATTAGTGTTTTACGATTAAGTAAATGCCATGACAGCTATGGAAGCTTTTGTAGAGAAACGATCTCGGAGGTGCACCGATGCTGGGCACCTCTGAATTTTTTTATTTATTTCTTTGCCTGAGAAGGGAATTCACCACACCGAACGTGGCCTACGAATGTTCTACAAAATGAAGAATACCTTGCTTGTCCAGATATCATTAGCCTCCCTTGTATGCTGGATAGCTGCCACTACACGTGAGTAGAAATAAAGCGTTTAATGTTTTGTATGATGTTACTTTT
>OY744518.1:115056612-115064112 GCA_963556195.1 Sepiola atlantica
AGTGCAACGTTGAGTCCGAAACCCAACCGGGTCATACTGGAAGTTTTTCAGTTATAGCTCACCAGCTGATACTATTATAGTTTGTCTGTGACGTATTATTGCAGGTAGGTCACCTTAAGGTCAATGATTTTAGTTCTTTCGGAGAGTTGACTATAATTTCTTATTTTTTCATCACTCTTATCTAACAGTATGGCATACTACGTTCAGTACAGGTTTAATGCTCGACTTGACTTTTTAGTTTGTAGCGTGGATCACTGCTTTATCCGTCCACCAAACTCTCCTTTGAAGTTCTGATCCTCTCTTTTGCGATAGACTACGACTTGAGCAGATCCAGCATATGCTATATGTGCAGCAGAGTTTACTTCGCCAAACTTAACACCGCCATCTTTAACGGTCACACCTTTGAGCATATTAATCATATCTATTCCAACAACAATATCGATCTCGGCAATAATGAAGGCAATGATGATTGATTTCGTTTTTAGCTTCACTTCATAGACTAGTATCTCCACTGTCTGTGTTCTTTTTATTTTTACATATCCCCCATTAACTGCTTTCACAGTGCTACTCCGATCTTATCTGCTTGCAAAGTTTGGAACAAGTCGAGTAGCTGTGCATAGTATAGACGATAGCTGCCCTTATCACTATTATTGAATATATTACTGTTTGTACCAAGCATGTGTTCTCTTGCTTTAGCAACTGACGTAAAAGATTCCCGTTGTTAATTTCTCTAGTCCTGAGCGCTATATCTAGCACTATTCCCATTTCTTTGCAATTGTAGCACTGACATTAGATTTTGGTGACTCCTTATATACTATGATTGGCCTTATTTCTTTGCTGGCGGGGGTAACGTTATATGAGGCGAAATAGGGAAAGATTTACTTGTTCTTCCGTTGTACAATTCTCCTCACATTTCTTGTAGAATCTTTTCCGCTCGAGTTGATTTACCAGTGAACAATCGAAAACATTCAAAGGGAAGTTTTATCGCTTACTTTACTTTGCTGTTACAAAGTTTTCTCACCCTCTTCCATGTACCGTGGGGGGTAAGCGAGCCCCCACCCATGAGAGCCAGCGCGAAGACGTCTTCACTCATCAGTTACAAAATACATCTTGTGATTTTCTATTTTCTAGCCATTCAATTGTCTTTCTTTTTGTATTCACTCAATTGTTTGTTACTCAATATTCCTAACTAGCCTTAAAATCACCTTTGTTTATTTTTTAAATCTCACAATATTAGGTTCACATTCCATTTTACAAATTGCAAAACTTGACCTAACACATTGTTATTCGCAATTTGTATCCCCCACTTACCCTAAACAACTAGGGGCAATTTCGTTAGACTTACAGTCTCTAGTTGGGCGCGATAATCCATATCTACTAAATTGAACGCTTGATAAACCCTCTTAGTCACTCGTTTTCTTTCTGACCGCCATTTTCCAATATTTTTTACTTGTCAACTTGCGGTCAATATAATTTTGTTGAGGTTATTCTTGAAAACATATTGTAGTATCAAAGATACATAATCCTAAAAACCTGTTCAGAAAATTGATTTTGTTGTCTGAATTAGCCTTTTCCCGGAATACCTTGCCAATCCCACCAACCTTTTGATATCATTGATGTAGACATTCATTAATTCCCGTTTCATTTCATTCTATTGTGCTTTTCATATGCCTCAAAGGACACTTTGGCGACGGCTTTCGTCATCCTGATCTTGATCATGTCTTCATCCAACTGGTCCTCCTCATTCATTTGAAGGCAGAGAGCAACATCATATCATTGAAAAATGAAAGTAGAAGGAAACAAGCAAGGTCTGGTACATTTTTATTTGGCACAAAGTTTCACTTTCTTTGTCCACGTTACTAAATCTCTCACTACACTAAAGGATTTTGTCACGTCTCACCTAATCTTAATCAGAATTCATGATGCCTAAATAGCTTGGCATTCGAAATGAGCAAACTATTGCAAATAAAAGTTTTTGTATCGCTCATAAAGATTTCTCTTTACTGCCATTTTTCTTTCTCATCCATCTACCCTTCGGCTTCTTTTTATTCTTATTCTAAACTATCACCTGACTTCTTACTTCATCTAAAGCAAAACACATCCTTCTTTTACTCGTCTATTTCTCTCTTTTCTTTCCCATAATTTTTCCCTTTACCAAATCTACGTCCGCCTATTTTAACAGCTTCTTCAATAAAGAGAAGTATTTTCGGCATTGCAATTTCATACACAGATTAGTAAGAGTCGATTTTATTTGCATTCATTTAACAAAATATGAATGCGGTGGCACCAGCCACGACTGATAGTGAACACAATTTTCGTGAAAGGTCAAGGAAGAAAGGAAATACAAAGGTGACAGAGCAAAGACAGGATCTCCACTGCGAGAGTACTGGGACCTTGGGTGGAGGCTTATTTTCACTCAAATACTAGAGAAGGCCAAAGGTTGTTGCATGCGCGAAATCGATGGTAAAACGATGTTGCTATCACGCAATATTATTTGCATAGGTTATCGACAAAAGTGGTAGTTGCAGTAAATCTGAACAGATAACAAGAGAACACCACTTGCTATTGTCGGTGAGCAATCACCGATAAAGGCTTGTGTGAAAACTCCTCGTGAGTAAAACCATAATAATGCTTGCCGTGAATGTGCCTACATGATAGTTAATTTTGCAATAGTCAATCACTGGGCCCATCTTTGCCTTATTCCGCTGCGTCACAGCCATCAACGAAATCAACCCTTTGGGATGCCCTAGCCTTTCTTCTAAGTATGGCACGAGCCAACTTATGTCCATCCATGCGCGGAGCCCCATATCATATTCTGGTCGAATTTCCGCAGCCGTCAATATCAAACACTTCAGTGCACAGTCATTCAAGTGCGCGGTTATCTGCTCACTTTCACGTCACGATCTATGCTCGTCTTCGATGGTCAATCCAATTGTCAAAATCAAATAAAGTATTTCATTTTCTCATTCGATTGTCTGTTCGACAAAATGCAAACAAATCGGTAGTTTTCCGAGCCTCATATAATTTCATCTTCACCTCTGATTAGCCTTACATTCTGACTAGTCAGAGTTTATGAAAAGTACAGAAACCTTGACTAGGTATAACCATATTTATATCGAGTGTGTAAAAATAATGTAAAAGACGGTATTTTCCACAGAAGGTTAGTCAGTAGATTATAGTAGTAGGAAATTCCATTAAAAGTTAAAAGTATAGAGTTCGAGCTACGTGTCAGGATATTGCATCAGACAAGAAGTCACCAGAAAACCGTAGCAGATAAGCTGATATCTTCTTTTTCTCGCACTGTAACAGAGAGCGATTGTGCTTTGGAGAGCTGCTCCTATCCCTCGAGTGGGATGGGTTGGAAGTATTATGTATGTGTACGGAGAAGGAAAATAAAACCGCGGAAGCAGTGTTAAACCATTATTAAATTGTGTTGTGATTTTTTCATAACTATTACAACCGTTGGTATTAAGAAAATAGCATTGTTGAATCATATGTTCGTTTACGTGCTCCAGTTGGTAATAGTGCATCATCTCTGTACAGGCCTCCTATTAATTCCGGTAGGGGAGTATTAATCTCCCTCAGCAAAATTAGTCCGACCAGTTTAGTTACCTGTGCAGAGTCCGATGAGCCCATTAATATGTCAAAATTAGTGTGTCTTATCTTGTGCAGCATTTGCCATCAAACTTAATAAGAAACCTTCTAGCAAGGAGAATTAAATTAGTTTCCGTAAGATATTTAACTATTAATAGAGCCTAATTTATTATAATTTGTGCAATTTATTGATGAAAAAAAACTAATGTCAATATTTATAAACCTAAATCCGTGTTTATGCTGTAATTTGGAGAATCACTCTATTACTTGAATAAATAATAACCAAGGTGGGTTTTTTATTGCTAATTTTATTATAGAAAATATTTTTACTATCTCTACCTACATCCGAATTAGATGTGATAGTCAGTCTTATGGATGGGTCAGTGTTAAAATCACATTTGTGGTCCGTTAGGGTCTATGTGATTAGTCGCCGTTTAAATTATCAGTGGAATCCATAACAGTACACTAAAGTAATTCGCTTGAAGTTTGCTTCTACCGCTCATCATTATAATATAAAATTTCCTGATTATGCTTCTCAATTTGTATGACCTGGATGGACTGTATGGATTCAACAAAAAGTATGTTTTTGGGTTGATATGTCTGATGTTATGTATTTTTATGTATTTGTGTATATAATTTTATATATTTTCAAAGCGTAATTTTATTACCTGTAGTAGTATAACTGCGGTAATGGTCCTCTGAAGAGAAGAATTATCTTTAAAAACTCATGAGCTAAGGACTTAAGGATACTTTGCTTGAACTTTGAATTCTAATAAAATTTGATTGACACCTTATTTTATTACTTCATTTTATATTATAATATTAATGCTCTATCCAGTATATTGAGCTTCAGTTTTTATCCGGATGTTTCACTAATTATAAGATATTAGTTGACGCTTATATCTTTTGTTGGATTGCTTCATATATATATATATATATATATATATATATATATATATATATATATATATAATTAAAATGGCGTATTAGTGGGTTCCCCCACGTGTGAGTTTGCTCTTTTCTTTGTTTTTTTGTTTGGTTTAACCACAAAATGAACCAATGTATACTGTACGTTTTTTCAAGACACTTTAATCCAAGAACTTTTTACTCTTTGTGAATTTTTCTGATTATTTTGTAATGTAACAGAGACAATATTAACATAAAAATGTTGTTTGGTACAAGTCAAATGAAACGGACCGTAAAAATATATCTCACAGAAATGTTATGTTTTTTTGGAAATGTTAAAAAGTAAAAATAAAAATACTAAAATAAAAACATGGTAATTCGAATATAATATGAACCTGAATTATATATATATATATATATATATACACACACACACACACACATATATATATATATATATATATATATATATATATATATATATATATACATATATATATATATATATTTATATATATATATATATATATATAGATAGTAACATAAAACATGTAAAACAAGTATAGGTGTACGGCTCCCAAAAGTCATACTAGAATTGTCCACATAGCGCAACGCATAAAAGTGCTAAGTAATAATCAGTTCTAAATGACAATCTTTTAGAGGTTGAAGGTTCAATCCTCAGTACGGGCGATACTAAGAATATAATTAAGAATTACTTAAGACGCTTACCCGGTCATCTCTGACGGAACAAGCGCAGTCTATCACCGTGGATAACATAAAGGATTCGGTTCAAAATATCGTACAGATTCCCGAGTTCGACATAAAGATGCACGAGTTCGAAAATATGCACATGAAAAAGATCGGGCGTTACATGGGCCAAAACGTTGTGGAAACAACATCCAAGATTAGAACAGTAGTCCTATAATCCAAATGATACAAATAAAACATTAACATCTTTTGAACAATGGGCCGGCACAACACATGGACAAATATGTTACTAAAATCGACATCGTTTTATGTGAAGTTTTTAATGTCGGGGAAAACCATGCAGTCAATTTTATGACCCAGCTTTTAAAATGTGTTGAAGGATGCTTATTGAACCTAGCAACTATCACATAGATGAGGTAAATGGTGAAGTTAATGTCGAATACAAATGGTATTCCAGATATATTTGGTATGCTAATGAGATGCACAATGAATAGTGAGTACGTGTTTTAAGTATTGGATTTAAATCATATTTCAGTTAAATATAGTATTTCAAAGATTATAGAATGATTCTTACCGTTTTGATGTATAAATTGTCTTAGTTATTCATAGATAGATATAGATATCTTAATATAATAACGATTATGTGTCTGTTTTTCTACCTACGTTACAATTCGCCTAAAGTTTGACTTCTTATCTCAGATAATTTTTATTTTAAGGTCTTTAATCACCAAGAATAAATCTCTTGTATTACTTACACGTAATTTAAATTCTCTAAATATCAAATTTACTTGTGTATTCGACAAAATGATAATTCTACAAAGGTTTGCGACCTCTTAAAACTGTGACACTGAAGTAACAGATTTTTTCTTTTTTTACTTTAACTAATAAAACCAATTTATATTAAAATGTTTTCTCTAATATACGTGCATGCATGTTCACCATGCGTAATAGGTATGCGCAGTCGGACTCCGATTACAAAGATTCTAAAATTCCGACTCTAAATCCGCCTCATACAATTCCCAAATATCTGACTTTGACTACTTATTTAAAAGTCTTCCAATAGTACTGTTGTCATATTTGGCTGGTGAATCTCTGTCCCATTTGAGGATTCTTGATAAGGTGCAGAAACGTATCTGTAATTTGATTGGCCCCCGACTTTTCTTCTTCTCTGCACCCTCTCTTTCACAGACGTGATGTTGCTAGTCTCAATATTTTCTACAAATACAATTATTGCATATGTTCTTCAAGATTGTCTTAAATATTCCCTGCTTCTTTTGTTCTAGCTCGTTTGACTAGTTTGTCTAGTGGTCTCCATCAATTCGCTGTTTTGATACCTCATTGTAGTACGGGTTCCTATGCCAGTAGCTTCCTTCCAAGAACTGCAAGCTTGTGGAACTCTCTTCCTGATGACTGTTTTTCTCCTACTTATAGCTTTCGTCTTTTCAAGATTAAGGCGAATAGGCATCTCCTGTTTCTGCGATAATTATATTTCGTTTTTGTTAGCTCCTTATATCAAGTGGCTTCCTCCTTTGTCCGGAACGATTTCTATATATAAAAAAAACAAGGAGACTGTTAGTTAATTTTTGGAGACTAAAAAAACTAGACTCCGACTCTGACTCATAGCATTCTTACAAGTCTGACTCCGAATTCGATTCCTTCCAAAACCTCCGATTCCTTCCACGCAGCAAACTGAATGCATACATGCATACACTGCTATATGTATACAAATACGTTGGACTTTAATTCAAGTAATTTGGCATTCAAGACTGTTTTGAATTTAAAAAGATCTGTATACATTCTACATACACATATAGATATGATCACAACCTTAAATGATCAGCGAGGACACGTGTTTCTTCTTGTTATGTATACCTAATTTCTACCCACCCTCCATTTACAATTTTAACGATAAATATTTGAATGTGCTATGCTACTCCGAAGACGATTACAGGTTAAACGTGAGACGACCTTTCTAAAACAAATGCACAAAGAAACAAATGAAAAGATCCCTTGGTGTTTGCAACACGAACATTTTCAGATCCAATTTCAACAGAGAAAGGAAAAAAAGTCGGCGTCTGCTAGAAAAAACTGAATGTTCAATCAATTGTTGCACTTGTAAGGTTTTATCATGACTGATTCCTTTGAGATGGACGCACAAATATTTTTTTCTATTTATTTAAATAAAATAGATAAAACCCACTCTCCGTCTTAAGAGTAAATGTCAGACGAAAACTAGAAACTGAAAAGATAAAATAGATGTGAGAATATCGCCTTTAATCGAATACTGGCGAG
>OY744518.1:115069112-115134112 GCA_963556195.1 Sepiola atlantica
TGACAATACTGTACACAAAAATAAAAAAATATCTCAACTTCTGAATGCTGAAAATAAAATTCAAAAGAGATCAAATTGAAATCAAAATCAAAATTCAAATTACAAGGGGTCATATTTAAATTTGAAAAGCTCGACTTTAAATGAAAAAGCTACATCTCAAAGTTTCAACCTCAAATTAGAAAGGTTTAACTTTAAATTAAAAGATATCAACATAAAATTATAAAGGTCTAAATTAAAAATTTCAGCCTCCAAATTTGGAAGGTTAAACTCTAAATTAACACAGTCCTTAGTTCAAATAGGAACTTGAAATTAAAAAGGTATAGTTTAAAAAAAAAAACAAATCTCAACTTCAACTTAAAAAAGTTTTAACCACTAATTTAAAAATATAAATTCCAGATCAAAAAAAGTTTAACTTGTAATTAACAAATCTCAACTTCGAATTAGAAAAAAAATCGACTTCAAAATAAAAATAGAAAGTGTGAAAGTCGCTTGATTAGTTTTTGAAGACTGCTACATTCTGGGAGCCGACGGCAAGGTTTTAAGTTAGACAATATTTTATTTCTTTATCTAGATAGAGGTCTAATTTCTTTAACTAAGAGTTGTTTCTGAACTAGCTTCATAAGAGGATGAGACGTTTTCTATTAGGTTAACATCTATCCGGTCAACATGTCGTCCAGAGTATTTCACAAGCTGTGATGAGGTTTTTAAACCGATATTTTGCTGCGTAATTGATTCTATTAGAAGGTTATATTCACAAGTTTTGACTCCCTTCTCCGGGAATCACCAGCCTTCTTGTGTAAGTTCAGTCAAATGATGTTTCTTACTGTTCTGTCAGTGTTAAAGCTGTCAAACCGTGAAGCGAGACATGTTCCACTGTGGTCATAAAAAATGCCCCTTACGGTTGCCAGGCTTACTTTTGCGGATTTTCATACCTATTGCTGACAAGATGTTGCTGTCGAGATATTTATTAATAATGGAGTTTTGTATCTGTCTGTCTATCTGTCTGTCTGAAGCCAGTATGACTATTTTACTGAAACTAATCTTCTTGAAATTCTTTATATACTGTCATTAAAAGCCGTTCAGACACCAGCTGGGTTTTGCCATTTACATAAGTCATTCCTTTAAACCTTCAATTAAATTCATATTTACAAGTATACACTTATAACTGCTATTATCAAATTTACATATGTATTCACAATATTTTCCGATAAGGTTATATTAATAAAAATTATTCATACAATTAATTAAAGCCATTTTCTTCATAACCGGCGTGTTTTCAATGGCGAGTACCGTTAAAATTGCAAAGTCATTGGCTGTTTAATCAGTGGTGTCCTCCCTCCCTCCGGTAATTAAATCCGTTAAAATTGCAAAGTCATTGGCTGCTTAATCAGTGGTGTCCTCCCTCCTTCCGGTAATTAAATATGGCGATCTGATTAAACAGCCGACGTTAATATGGCACGTTAAATATGTAAACAACAACGCTGGCAAACACCGTGCTCAGTTTACCATTTTTAAAACCGTCCTAAGTTTGTTTATTCTTAGCCATTATGTTTTTAAAACACAAATTTATTAAATCAAATTGTTTAATTGAAATAATAATTGATCTAAAAATTACTATATAAAAACGCGCGCACGCGCGCACGCACGCGCACACGCACGCACGCACGCACGCACGCAGTTCAGGTAAACTTTTTCTTTCCGAGAATTAAAAAACTTTTCGTGTTTACTGTATTTGATTTCTTAATACTTTCATATCCAATATTATCATTTTTTCACGACCTCAACAGAATTTATGATTCCATGTTTTATTTATTACAAAAAAAGATGTGATTTTTTCTTCTTTAATGTCAACAAAATAAACACATTGTACTGGAAAACTATACAACTGATTGTAGAATCAAATTATTTAATTAAAAAAAGGTCATTAAACAAACACACACACACACACACTGTGTTCACTGTATTTGATTTTTTGGTGCTTTTTCATTTTAGGACCCACGCTAACTTTGACTCCGTCGTTACAGTTAGGGTTTTTTTTTCCTTTTTAATTTAAAATATTTACATGTATAAGGGGGGGGAATAAAAAAATTGGGGGAAGGCGGTCAAAAAAATTTCTTTTTTTTCTTTTCTTAACTAAAAAATATTTCTATGAATGGTAATATAAAAATATTGAGGGGGGTACAAAAAAATGTTTTTCTTTCTTTTTAAACTAAAGGTCTTTCTATTTATGGGCGAGGGTACAACAAAAATCGGGGTAGGGTCGAATTTTATTTTCTTTATTTTCAACTAAAAATATTCTTGGTCAAAAACACAGAAAATCAATGTCTAACCACCACAGCAATATGACTGGGGCTCCATTGGTTTACGCGTGAGCCTTCATTTCTGATGCGGCAGCCTAGCAAAAATATGCGAACGGAGGGAGCATATATTTGCTAGTAAAAATTAATGGACGAACGATGTTCTTGCCGTTTTGCAGCTTCATTTCTTCTGTTTGGTTGTAAGTGATTAATTATATATATATATATATATATATATATATATATATATATATATATATATATATATATATATATATATATACAGGGTGGGAAAAAATAAGGGTCCTATTTTTAAAAATTCATAACTTTTTTATTTATTGATTTTTTTATTTTTTTTTTTTTAGAATAAGTAAAGGACCCCTTCCGAAGCAAGCATGAGCCGTATTAGCCCTAAGGAACGTACCCTCATTTAGAAAACATTATTTTTGCTTAAAAAACTCAAAACAGTGTAAAAAACAATACTTTAGTTTTTGTAAGTTTTAAGAAGTGTTTTTCGGCTAAAATTTGTTTTGTTTATTTCAAAAAATCTCGGAAGGGTCAGTCTACACACACATAAAGTTTGGTGAGTTTAACTTTCATTTTGTGGAAGTTATTCAAATTCAAGTTATTCAAATTTAAAGATAGGACCCTTATTTTGGCCCACCCTGTATATATATATATATATATAAAGTAAGGTATGTGCATTTGTATATATATATATATATATATATAAATGCATTTTTCCTTTAATTAAGTGGAACGCTCTTGTCACTTCTAGCCGCCGAATAGAATGTTAAAATTATCACTGTTTATTCGCTAGTCAGCGGTGGCCGAGTTGTTCTAGATGTCAGGATTTGAGTTGTAAAATACTCGGAGTCCGGGGTTTCGAATGGCATGACCAGTAGTGAATCGTTATATCTCTATGCTGATGAGTCCTGATTATTAAGGACGAAACGTATACGTACATAGATAATAAACAAAACAAATATAATATTTATTTATTTTGATATAAAGTTAGGTGAGATCAATTAAATTTGAACATTGTTCCAAGAATTCAAAACCAACTATTATTAGGCGTACGTTCGTTTCCAAGACTTTTGGGAACATTTTATTTTTCATTGATTTGTATGATTCCAAAACATCTATTCGTCAGCGCCTTTTATAACATTACATACAGATCTCTCTTGAGCAAAAAATCAGATTTCGGTACTAAAAGACAACACCAATGAAAGCACTTCAGAAATAGTAAAAAGACAGAAATTGAATAAGAAATCTAACATGTAAAATATTCATATATATATATATACATCTCTCTCTCTCTCTCTCTCTCTCTATATATATATATATATATATATATATATATATATAATATTCACTCGTGAACTAGCAAACTTACTATTATGAATTATAGAATATATATTCTATGCAACATGATGAGTAGTGGACATATTAGTTTTATTTTGTAAATTTTACAATTTTAGGGGTGTGGTTCCTAAACTCACCGTTTAATTCAATAGAGAAAAGAATTGATCTACGTAAAACTTTGAGTTATATTATGTAGTAAAAGGTAAACTAGACTGGCGCGGGGTGCAGGCATGCAAGTCAATAATATGTATGTACTAGGTAAACTCCTAAACTAATAAACTTATTTTTATGAATTATGGGATACATATTCTAGGAAACACAGTGAGTAACGTGGGCACATTATTTTATTTTTTAAACTTTACCATTTAGAAGGGGTACCACTGAAACTGCGCCTTATCCCCCACAAAAAATTAAATAAGCGAGATACGATGTCCTACTATTAAGCAAATAGGTTATAAAGACAAAATATACTTATACTCTTATATATGTATGCAAATGTGTAGTTTAAATACTATACATATTGCCGCTAGTTTCGTATATAAAGGAAAATATTGTTAGACAGAATAACCCTTACCCAAAAACAGATATTTTAATGTACGTTCATTCAATACGTGCGATAGGCGATGAAAATGATATATAACATTTAAGCGTGACAGACCGACCCACTCTCTTAAAGAGATTGGATGTGCGCATAAAAAAATGAAATGAAAAAGCAAGTTACGAATTAGGTGTGACAGTCAAACGGATCAATCGATTTTACGACGGACAGGGCAACTTAATAAGATGCTTGGACGAAATTGAAAATGCGCGGCGATTTTAAATTTTAGGCGTCCATTTTTAAAATAACGTTCCGAGAGAAATGTAAATTGTATCAAATTCGTCGATCAATTTCCGAGATAAATTTTTAGCGTCGAGAGAAATCTAATAATGTTTCTTCTTCTTCTTCTTCTTCTTCTTCTTCTTCTTCTTCTTCTTCTTCTTCTTCTTCTTCCTTTTTTCTTATTCTTCTTCTTCTTCTTCCTTTTTTTCTTCTTCTTCTTCTTCTTCTTCTTCTTTTTCTTCTTTATTCTTTCTTCTTCTTTTCTTTCAAAGCAAAAACGCATAAAATCCCACGCAGTTATTATTTCGTCTTCATTCACCTTTAAACAGATTCATAATTCATCTCTTTCCCCGTACACTCTCTATTCTTTCTCCCTGTCCACACACACACACACACACACACACACACATCACACACACACACACACGCATATATATTTGTCATCCACAGACAGACTGTTTCCTTGTATCACAGCTCTTTAGTGCGGTTAGACAAGAAACTGCTTCAAGCTAGTTCTCGACCTTCTAAACAACAGTCGTCTCTTCTAACCACTTGACCATCACCTGGCTGCCATAGTAAGTGAAATCACAATGATAAACATTGTCATATATATATATATATATATATATATATATATATATATATATATATATATATATATATATATATATATATATATATACGATTTTATGAAGGCTTACCTAAGCATTCCTTTCAGGAGACCAATGATCACCATTAAAGACTTTTTCTTACAAATATTTATTGAAATTAAATGTATATATATATATATATTTTACTATTTCATGTATCCACATAAAATTTTATGAGTAGATATAATTTTCTATGTATCAATTTTCAATATTTACTTAAACAGTGCTCGATATGTAAGTAGAGCTAGGTAGTAAGCCATGAAAATATATTTATGGCAATTAAGCTACACAGAAGCTCCCGTATTTTAGCCTGAAGATTCCCCCCAGTGATGAAACGCGGGAGCCTCTGTGTAGCTTAATTGCCATAAATATATTTTCATAGCTTACTATATATATATATATATACATAATAATTATTATTTTAATTAATAGTCAAAGTTCAATGGATGTTATTTTTTTTTAGTAGCAAACCATTTGTTAATAACCACTATAAAGTTAGATTCCAATAACTATGTCTTTTGTTGTTCACTTTTCAACAAAAAGGTCCGTCAAGTATTTTAAATTTGAAAGTTGAATAGATGTATGGTTACTGGAATCTAAACTTTCCATTGTTTATTCATATATATATATATATATATATATATATATATATATATATATATATATATATTCAAGTAAACATTTTAAACACAACAGAATTCCTCGCTTAAGTATACTTTTTTTCAATTATCTTTTCTTTTGTCAAAATCACAAAAGATTAATGTATGTCCCATATGTATCACGAACGTTTTCGATTCTTCGTCGAGTCATCTTCAGGGGACAAAAGCAAATGAACAAAAAAGCTAGAGTAAAGAAGAGACTTTCAAAAAGCAGCCGAGAACGCGAATGTGAAGTCAGTTAGACGTCAAAAGAACGAACCAGTGCAGTTCCAGGGGAGACATTGGCAATTTAAATTCCGAAACGCCAGAATCAGCGTTAAAGGATTAATTTTATTGCTTTTAAAATTTTAAAATGTTGTTACTGGTTTCATACGTAATGTTATTAAGTATAGGTTACTGGACTTTAATAAAAATAGCTTCGAATATTTTTCATTTTTTTTAATCGATTTAAGAATGTATTGTTCTCGTGTTATGAACTAAAGTTTGTCTTAAATAAGACGGGTTAGTTATTTTTTGTAAATTCTGGTAAATTGAGCTTAAGTTTACAAGGTTCATCGTGAGGAGGCAGGATAGGGTAGTTGGTGTAAAAGCAATGTTGCTATTAACTAAATTATTATTATAGAAATTGCATTCTCTCAAAGGACATTTCGACTTATTAATTGGTTAGTTTTAATGTTTTATGATTTGGCGCGGGAGTTGTTTTTTAATACAAGATTTTTGAGTCTTAAATTTCTTATAGTAAATAATGAGTCTGTTTAATGTGTATCACTACATATATATATATATATATATATATATATATATATATATATATATATATATGAAATTAAATACTGTCTTGTTTTTAAATTCCCGAAACAGTTTTTCATGGTAAACAACTGATGATCTCTTAAAATAGTGTTAGAAACTAACTAATATAATAACTGTAAAAAATAAATTGACTTACATGAGTGATTTTCCACTGGAAGACTTGAGACTATAAGTTTTTTTTGTTTTTTTTTTTATATATATTTTTTTTTATATAGTTTTAATGGTTGAGAAACTTCCGAGACTATATATATATATATATATATATATATATATATATATATATAAATATATATATATATATATATATATATATATATATATAAATTATTTATCACCTACAGACATCGATGTTTCATGCTAACGCAATCTTCAGGAAGTTAATTCTCAACGGCCGGCGGGCTCGAACTCCGATCACAAATCTGATTCATAGTCAAGAGCGTTAACCCCTCGGCCATAGCGAATTAGCTAATAATTAAGGAGGAATTTAACTTTGTAAATACCGAGTCGGCGGGTATTTTTACACGAGCAGTTGAAAGTGATCAACAAACTGTGTTTGGATCTTGCATGAAGCTATTTGTACTGCTTGTTATTAAACTCACTCAGAGTGCCCAGCCTTTAAGTAAAGGGGGTTTATAATAATAATAATAATAATAATAATAATAATAATAATAATAATAATAATAATAATAATAATAAATCATATAATAAGTGAATGCAGCAATCTAGCACAAAGGGAATACAAGAACAGACATGACAGCATGGGGAAAGAAGTACACCGGGAAATGTGCAAACAACTGAATTTCGAATATGCAAAAAAAACCGGTACAAACACAAACCAGAAACTGTACTAGAAAACGAAAAACACAAAATCATATGGGATATGAATGTACAAACAGACAAACCCATAACAGCAAGGAGACCGGATATGATAATAATCAACAAGAAAGAAAAATCCTGCAAAATCGTGGACTTTGCCGTTCCAGCAGACCACAGAGTGAAGATCAAAGAGACGGAAAAAGAAGCAAATATACTGAACTTGCCAGAGAATTGAAAGGAATATGGAACATGAAGAAAGTCAATATAACACCAATAATCATAGGAGCATTAGGAACAGTCCCCCAAAACATGGAGAAAAGACTAGGAGAAATAGGAATCAAAGGGATAACTGAAACCATACAAAGGACAGTAATGATCAAAACAGCTACAATCCTGAGAAATGTCCTCGAATGCGGAAACTAACCCACATAAACAACGAATGGAGAACAAACACATGGAAGCACAAGACAACAGAACCGGGGAAAATACAACCGCACGAGAGAGGCGCAAGCATAGGCTGACGCCACGAAAATTATGGACAGAGGGTCGAGGAGGGAAAGCGCAAACCAGACCTCCACTGGAAGAGCGCGGACAGCTCTGGGACCTTGGGGAGGCTTGTTGCCACTCGGGCCCCGGAGGGGACGAATGGCCCTTCACAGCGGGAAATCGTTGGTAGGTGGCTGTTGCGATACCGCAAGATCATCAGCGGTGATGAACGAAAAGAGGTGGAGCATACTGGAAGTTTTAGGAGACTTGTCACTCAGACTCCAGGGAATACCACAGGTTGTCGGCAGTGGGCGATCACTGACGATGACCAGTGTGATAACTCCTAGTGAGTAAATAATAATAATAATAATAATAATAATAATAATAATAATAATAATAATAATAATAAATATATATATATATATATATATATATATATATATATATATATATATATATATATATTTATTTATTTATTAATGTTTTACGGGACAACTGATAAATTTGGGCGCCACGGGCGTTCAGCACAATGTGTATCTGTATGACCGCATATCACAGAGTCTGAATAACACTTATCAAGCCATTGCTTTGCTTGAACAGTATTTTCCCTCATCAGAAAGCAGTGCTTTATCAACACATGGAATTAAGATTTTTCCATTGTTTTGAAAATTAGCAACAGTTGCTTCACTTAAATAACTGTAATTTCTGAACTAATAATTCACTTAAATAACTGTTATTTCTGAACTAATAATTCACTTAAATAACTGTTATTTCTTAACTAATAATTCACTTAAATAACTGTTATTTCTTAACTAATAATTCACTTAAATAACTGTTATTTCTTTACTAATAATTCACTTAAATAACTGTTATTTCTGAACTAATAATTCACTTAAATAACTGTTATTTCTTAACTAATAATTCACTTAAATAACTGTTATTTCTGAACTAATAATTCACTTAAATAACTGAACTGTTATTTCTGAACTAATTATTAGCGCTGCAATCTATATATCAGGCTCGTGACTTATTGTGTTATCATTGCTTGATTGATACAAGTGTTCAAGTGTATTTTATTGCGGAAAAGCTTTGCACAAAATCCATCAGGCACTCTAAGAAACTACAACTCTCACCTCCAAAAAGGAGAAAAAGTTTACACAATGTAAAGTGACAATCAGTGCAGGTGTTATATCGTAATTCTAGATGTTCGCCTTAACGAAGACTGAAGACATTCTCTCGCTGATTTACCGCGCCCACGGACAACCACCAAACCAAAACTGGTACACACACACATACACACACATACACACACACACACACACACACACACACACACACAGACACACACACATGGCGCTCAGATTTATCCTTTAAGACTTGCAAGATTTATATTCATTTCGTGACATTATTTATAAGTTTTTTGGTGTATGTGGAAACACCAGACCCAGACTTATTTTACCTGTGATCCTGCACGGGGATAGTGTTTATCTATTCCATATGCAGAAATAACAGCGCACTATTACATGTTAAGTATGTTTACATGTTTAAATATATACATACACATATATACATACATATATATCATATATATCTATATATTTATATATTTATATATATTTATTAATATTAAATAAAGTGTTACAACAACATCCGGACCAAGGTTGTAACACTTTATTTAATATTAATAAATATCATGCTCTTATTAATTATTTAGTTAATTTTACTTTTGCATTAATAATTGAGCACTCTGCTGGGAAACTCTCCAATTAAGAAATACGGTATATTTATATATATATATATTTATATATTTATATATAATAATATGTGTATGTACAGGATTTATTCCTAAACTAATTAACTGTCATTATGAATTTTAGAACACAGTTGCCAGGCGTAAATTGTCCAAATGTGTGCTATATTTAATTGAATTTTTTACGCAAAGAGGGTAAAATAGTGGGGAAGCTCTTCGTGAAAACTCAGATACCACCGATTTGTTTAGGGGGATAGTTTATGAAATGTCTGACAGTTTCTGTTCCTTGGGGTTTTGTGATGCTCTTTGTTTTCTTCCTATTTCACCTTGGATGTGATTGGTTAGTCTTCGTAGCTCATATGGAAAGGTTTCCGCATTCAATAATTTTCCTTAAAATGTCAGCTGTTTTTATCATTGCCGTCCGTTGTATGGTCCCAGACTTCTCTTTTTTCTTATTATTATTGTTATTATTATTATTATTATTATTATTATTATTATTATTATTATTATTATTAGTTTTATTTAATTTCTCTGTCTCTCTTTCTCTCTTTCTCTCTGTATCTCTTTCTCTTTCTCTCTCTTTCTTGAAATTAAACTTTCTGTGCGTTCGAATAATCAGAAGGCAGTTAACCAAATGTTGGAATGGCATTAGGCTGTTCCATCATATTACATTACAATCTAATTTAATTACGTAACTCAATTATATAGATTTTTAAAAAACAATGTCTTTAATTCATTCTATTTATACTTTTATCAAGAGTATTATCAAGGAAAATATTTTAAATACATCTGGAAATCTGAAAAACACAATCATGAGTGTATATTTGCGAATATTTATTTATTATAAGCTTTAAAACAAGTTAATTATGTACATTTGAAAGACGTCTGGTGTTTGGGGAAGCTTTGGAATGGGTATATAAAGCAGCTGATAAGTAGATATCATGAGTGTATATTTGCGAATATTAATTTCATTAGAAGCTTGAAAACGAATTAATTATGTAAGTTTGAAAGACGCGTGATATTTGGGAAAGTTTTGGAATGTGTATATACGGGCTGATAAGAAGATATAAAAAAAGAACGATCAAAAGTAATAATATAGTGTCGGCTTCAGACAGACAGACGTAATTTATATTATAATTAGATTATTAATTTTTTATTTAATTTTTTCTATGCTTATTAGTTATTTTTATGTAATCAGCTAAGTCGTGAAAGCTCCAAATATCATAATTGGCCATACTTTCCCCGACTGGTGAATTGTGTATCGCTATGCAATTGCTATTTTTAGTAAAACAAATATGTATGTTCTATGTATGTGTGATTTCTTAGACAAAGATATATCTCGCCACAGAGTCTCGTACATGTCAATTGCGCCATGTATGACCCAGTAAATTTAGCGATGCAGACAGCGAAATGTGTCATGCTACTTAATCTTGAACCAAAGACTTTTGAATGTTATTATAAGAAAGTTTTAGTGGTATGTTCAGAATTATAATTTTTGCATATAGTTACGTGACCCATACGGATTATAAGTTTGCCTGAATATAAAATTATAGAGAACAGACATGTTTTTCGGCCTGATGAGGTCGATGCTATTTTAAACCATTCGATGAAACATGTTCCTGAATGTGTAGCTATGTTATGTTTTTTATAAATAAAACTTTTCATCATAAATATATAGTTCTATTAATTATTGAGCACTTTTATATGAACAAAGTAGAGATTCCTTCGAATTTTTTACCCTGTGGATACAAAATTAACGTGGATATATATATATATATATATATATATATATATATATATATATATATATATATATATATAATAAATATGTGTTATTCTTTATTATCTATGTACGTATACGTTTCGTCCTTTTTTAATCGGGACTCATTAGCATAGAGATATGACTATTCACTACCGGTCATGCGATTCGAAACCCCGGATTACGAGTATTTTTCAACTCAAATCTAATGCTTTAACTACTCGGCCAATTTTAAATAGCGAATAAACGGTGATAATTTTAACACTTTATCTTTTTTAGCGGGACTCATCAGCCTAGAGATATGACTATTCACTACCGGTCATATATATATATTTATTTATACACACACACACACACACACATATATATATATATATATATATATATATATATAAAATCTAACACATGCATATAGTACGGGCCAATCATAGGATTCCCACGTGCGCCTTAGAAGGGAAGGAACGATGCATTTTAAAGCTAGTGATGTCATGCTGTGTTAATACTACACTTACAGTGCTCTACTTTTTCGAGGAGCGACAAATAATAATAAATATTTTTATTGTGTATTATCTATGTACGTATACGTTTCGTCTTTTTTAAGCGGGACTCATCAGCATAGAGATATGACTATTCACTACAGGTCATATATATATATATATATATTTCTTTATACATATATATATATATATATATATACATATATATATACATATATATATATATACATATATATATATACATATATATATATATATATATATATATATACATATATATATATATATATATATATATATATATATATAAGATCTAACACATGCATATAGTACGGGCCAATCATAGGATTCCCACGTGCGCCTTAGACGCCATATTGAATTTCACGTATTGACACTGAAAATTGGTTCTCGAGGAAAGACAACGACGAAAACGATTCAATCTTGTTTTGTCAAGTTCCCCTGCCCAGGCAATTAATCAAAGGTTGTTGTGAACACTCTATTAGGCTTTTATGTCCTTGTGTTGTTCATGATGACAGGTGCCCCGGTGTTAGCCTTCCTATATCACAGCTTTATATCATCAACTGTCCTCCAGTCTATATATCTTAACCTCCCTCATCAATACCATCTGGATAATATATCTCCAAAAATACATCCCAGAATACATCCATTAGACTTTGTTTGAATTTTGCTTCGCATTCATTGTTCTCTTTTTTCCTAATTGTAAATGAAAAATGGCGGCCGATGAAAAATTTAGCAACCTTTTAATTTATAGGTAGACCCACAACGATTTACTCATGGTAAACATTTAATTTTAAGAAAACGAGAAGGATAATGAGAAAATGCATCGGCGGAATAATGTAACATCTCAAAGTTCGAAATGGCCACCTTTTCTTTGATCATTTTCTCAACACGGGTTTTCACCAAAGCACGAGAACATTGCACCAATTCTTTGTCCAACTTGGTCCAAGCACAACGAATAGTTGCATCTAATGAGTCAAGATTCGGGTAGAAACGAGTTGAAACTTCATTTTCCAAGATTGATCAAATTGCAAAGTCCATAGGATGGATGTCGGGACTTGAGCGCAGCCACATCGTTTGGTCCCAAAAGCCCTGAAAATGGTCCTTGCACCACTTTTGATTCACATTCGCCGTGTTGTCTGGCGCTCCGTCTTGAGTGAAGATAACATTGGTCCCAAATGATTCGTTGAGCAAAGGAAGGACTTTTTTCTGCAACATATTCGGATAAACTGTTGACTTTGACTCCTTTATTGATGACGACCAAACGAGATTTGGTCCCATTCGATGCAGCAGCGGCCCAGACCATGACAGTATTTTGGTATCTCAAATGGTTCTTCACATTAACAGACAAGTCCCCGGAGCTACGGAAATAAACTCTATTATTGTACCTGTTGACCACAGCCTCTATCGTGAACATCTTCTTGTCAGATCAAATCAAGACCTTGTCTTGGGAATGCTTGATCTCTTGCAACATCAGATTGTCTCTGTCCAGCTGTTTTCTTCATTGAGGCCTTTGTAATTAACTGCGTTTTATAGGGAGGGTCTGTGGACGAGTGGTTATAGCACTTGTTTTTATTGGGCTGGACGACCCGGGTTCGATCTCACTCACGGCATGCGAATTTTCGGGTCTGAAAACTCCGTCTGTCCACCCAGCAGTAAATGGGTACCTGACTAAAACTCAGGGAAGGTTCAAGGCAGCGGAAGGAGAGGGATGGGCTCCGCCTTCCATATGCTGTGCCCTAGACACGGGGATTCTTAACAAATCACCGCCGCTACGGCCATGGGCAGTGTGCGATGTCGGCAACGACACTTGTGCGCGTCCAGGCTATGCGACCTTTACCTTTAATATGGAATTAATTGTAGAAACTTTTACATTAGCCTTTGCATTGAGGACTTTAAGATACTCATCTGTTTAGCAATTTTTCTGGCACTTGTTTGCAGATTTCGGTCAATTCGCTACTACACTGCAGAAATCACACTTTTGGTGCGAATTGACCGCTTTCATCCTGGAATTAATTTCCTGTGGTTTGTGGCTGACTGTTAATTTTTTTTCTAAGCGTTGTCAACCGTTTTGCGACACACCTTGAGCTGTTAGACGATATCCTTGCTGTTAACGCTAGCGTACTTCGAGGGCAAACACTGGTGACGCTTTACCTTATCAGCCATAACTTCTCAAATACCAAGAATAAATGCATGAAAAGTTAGATGAACATTGTTAGGTATATACTGGTTAAAGGCTTAAAATATTAAAGACACACGACGTGAAATTAGGTTAATAATGTAGTTCTGAAATTATAGATAAATCTTTTGGGGTCACCCTGTACTTAATATCATAAATAGAAGAACAGATCTATATTTATACGTCTGTTCTTTTTCGATGTTTGTGTATGAAGAAGACTGACCTTCACACCAGATCTACAAGGGAAGGTGTATATCCAGTCTGTTGCTAAGGCCGCTAGAAAGATAATTGAATCGTTCTACTGTTCCAGAAAGTATATAACTCCAAATGCAATCCTTTACCTATATAAGAGTCAAATATGTCCTAAGATTGAATATTGTTGAGGGAGGTGCTGTACAGATCACTCTTTCATTCCTCGGCAAGTAAAAATTCAACTTCGAAATCTACTGGTAAGATGATCTCTTCTCTTCTATACATCCCCTTTTCTCACACTAGATGTATTGCTTGTCTCTGTCTACTCTATCGTTATTTCCATGAAAGGTGCTTAATTGAGCTCCAATTTGCAGCAAGAGCTTTTCTTTGTATAAAAACGGAAAATACTTCTTTTTCTTCCTCTATGTGTCTAGCATCAAGCGGAATTTCCACGGACAGAATTTACTTGCAAAGGTTTCTCGCCTGTAGAACACGTTACTGCGGTACTGTTTCTCTACGTATTACAACTTGGTCATTCATCAAATCTGATGTAAAAATATTTGCATAAACCACCCCATACTTAATCAAACGCGATTCATACCATTGATCAATGTTATTACTCCCTTATCCTCGAGTTACTCTTGGCCTTGATAAGTTGAGGCCCAATAGTAAAAAAAATGAAGCACAATGTACAAAAGAACAAATAGTTTTTTGTTTTACTCATCAAGACTAAGACGTTGCTGGCCGACGGTATAATAGGCATCATGTTACCTATGATAATAGATACAAGGGATACATTTTAACGTTCAAGCCGTCTATCAGGCTCGTTCCTGCAAGTGGATATCATCGGTCTAATGTCTTGTATACATCATCTAGTATTGAGACCATTTGGCGTTTCGACTGAAATATGCTGAAAAATTAAACGGTCAGTTAGGGTGCTAGATTTGTTTTTGTTTTATTCTGGTTTAGTATCAAAACTATATTTAAAAGCATTTATATAACTAACACACTTCGCCCGATCGCTATCGCTTCGCAATTTAATCCTGATTCATTACTTGACATTAGTGAAACGAAACTAATCGATAAAAGAACATAAAACTCTCTCACACACTTTCTCTCTCTCTCTCTCTATCTCTCTCTCTCTCTCTCTCTCTCTATCTCCCTCTCTCTAGATTAGAAAAGAAAACAAAGCTAACTTACATTTTAGACATCTTCTGTATAAAAAAAACTAATGGATTTCGAACAAAATCAGAATAAGGATGCTTGACATGCAACGACCACAATCATACTTTTCTTCTATTCCTTCAATCTCATTATTGAAGGCGAATACCTGTAATTCAGCGTTGTCTCACGGACAAACAATTTTAATATGTTTATATTGTATTTTTTAAATTCATGTTTATTTTTCCAAATTCGATGCTTTTTCTACATCTTACGCGCGTTTCGCAGCAGAATCAATAGAACTATACAGTCTTCATATTAACTTTGTTGCTCATCGGATAAATTGTTAATTTAGTATACATATATATATATATATATCGCATGACAACTGCTTCATTGAAATTGAAGCAACTAAAGCTTAGTCTATCAATGTATGAACTATATTATCAAACTGCAAAATAAGACCGCTGAAAATAAATAGTCGACCGAGGTATGTAACTGTGGCTTGGCCCAAGGAATGTCAGGTAATGTATCGGAACGAAAACAAACTATAAATATAATTACTACTTAGACATATTTTTCCTTCTACTTTTGTAAGTATATGTCCGTTCAAGAATGAAAAAACAACAATTACTGTATGGTTTGTAAACTGGTGTCCATCTTCCATTCATATACATCGAACCGATTATTGCGAGAGTTTAACGTGTCTCTCAATAAATGTTTGGTGACGGTTTTAAATGAGAAAGCGTCTTTGCGTGTCTATGAATAATTGAAGGGAAATGTAACCACTCTTAAATGGAGACGATAAGCCGATTGCGACAAAATCTGCATTTTAACTTCGTCTCTTGTTGTTATCGTTTAGCGACGACATTCCTGTCGATGAATAGCTACGCAGGGAAGCAAGAGCGGCTTTTCCTAAGATCCGTCCACTCATGCAGGTAGTCAGCTGAAGTAGTTTCTCCCTCCCTCTCTCTCTTTCACTCTCTCTTTTGATCTTTCTGTCTTTCGATCTTTCTCTCTTTCGATCTCTCTCTTTCTCTTTCGATCTATCTCTCTTTTTCGATCTCTCTCTCACTTGTTCTCTCTATCATAATAATCTCAGGTTCGAGTCCTGTACAGGTCTCATTTTTTTACTTCGCGAATTTCTTCTGATCCCAGCTCAGTATATAACTTTATCATTTCATTTTCATCACAGTGCTACTTATTCAACCAAAGAACAAATATATATATATATATATATATATATATATATATATATATGTGTGTGTGTGTGTGTGTTTATAAAGAATATATATTTTTAAACGTATAATCTTTATAATATCCGAAATGTTTCCAATTGTAAGCTCAATGAAGCTGTGTTACCAGATCCAGAGCATATATACCTTATTGTTGCATTTCTACTGACCATTGAGAAATCAACCCGAACCATAATTTTCATTAGTTCTTACAATCTCTTTATTCTCGTCTTTCGATGAAAGTTTATTTTCGTTCTTTCATCTTACACTCAAAATATTTGTTTTCAGATTAAACATTCAATTTTCGTATACGTGTTTCATGGACAAATTCACTACTACTCACTTATGATTGACAAAGAATTAAATTACAAAGTAACGTCGATGAGCAAGTTTGGAAAATAATATACAGAAACAATAGTATCTAAAACACATAGATTCACGTTAAAAATCACAAGCTTGATTTTAATGTAAACCTCCTTGTTTGATCTATATGTCCATCTAGTTCATATTTAGGCGAATTGAGTAAAACATTTTAGATAGAATATTATCTGTTACACCGGCCGTTCTTACACAGGAGAAACTGCACCGGTTGTCACTATAAATAGTGCGAGGCACCAGAGACACAGAAAAGACAAAGCACAGTCTTGTAACTGTCTAGCCAAGTGCTAGTCACTTTCTGACTTTGTTAATACACTTGTTAAACCAACCCTCGACTTGACTTACTTTATTTATTATTTACTGTTGGACAACTTCACAACATTATCTAAGATTAAAGATAAAATTAGAAGAATATTACCGATGAACTATTGTTCATGGGATTATGTTTTGCCATAAACACTGTTTGTGTTTAATTTCTACGCTATTATTTTCCTCAACAACCTATCCTACATTTACAACCAAAAAATGACGGCTAACTTTAAGTGCTGATTTCAATTAATAATCCGTTATTCCACATTCCAGTTGCAATGAATATAAGCATATCAGTTTCGTAATACTAAAAGTCACTTCAGTATTAATACTTATACTTGTTAATTTCTTTTTATTTACGATATTTTTAATCATACGATTTATATAACGACAAAAAATATCATTACGGGGTAACTCCTAAGAAATTAAGCTGATTCAGATTACTTGTTTAGAGCTCTAATTTTATTCGATAATACCAGATTACTGCTTTAGAGCTCCAGTTTTATTCGATAATACCAGATTACTTGTTTAGAGCTCTAATTTTATTCGATCATACCAGATTACTTCTTTAGAGCTCTAATTTTATTTGATAATACCAGATTACTTCTTCAGAGCTCTAATTCTATTCGATGATACCAGATTACTTTTTAGAGCTCTAATTTTATTCGATGATACCAGATTACTTCTTCAAAGCTCTAATTTTATTTGATAATACCAGATTACTTCTCTAGGGCTCCAATTTTATTCGATAATACCAGATTACTTCTTTAGAGCTCTAATTTTATTCGATGATACCAGATTACTTCTTTATGGCTCTAATTTTATTCGATAAAACCAGATTACTTCTTTAAACCTCTAATTTTATTCGATAATACCAGACTACTTTTTTAGAGCTCTAATTTTATTCGATAATACCAGATTACTTCTTTAGAGCTCTAATTTTATTCGATAATACCAGATTACTTCTCTAGGGCCCAACTTTTATTCGATAATACCAGATTACTTCTTTAGAGCTCTAATTTTATTCAATAACACCAGATTTCTTCTTTAGAGCTCTAATTTTATTCGAGAATACCAGATTACTTTTTAAGAGCTCTAATTTTATTCGATATTACCAGATTACTTCTGTAGAGCTCCAATTTTATTCGATAATACCAGATTACATCTCTAGGGCTTCAATTTTATTCGATAATACCAGATTACTTCTTTAGAGCTCTAATTTTATTCGATAACACCAGATTTCTTCTTTAGAGACTTAATTATATTCGATAATACAAGATTACTTACTTAGAGCTCCAATTTTATTCGATAATACCAGATTACTTCCGTAGAGCTTGAATTTTATTAAATAATACCAGATTACTTTTTTAGAGCTCTGATTTTATTTGATAACGCCAGATTACTTCTTTAGAGCTCTAATTTTATTCAATAATACCAGATTACTGCTTTAGAGCTCTAATTATATTCTGATAGTACAAGATTACTTCTTTAGAGCTCTAATTTTATTCGATAATTCCAAGTTACTTCTTTAGAGCTCTAATTGTATTCGATAATACTAGAGTACTTCTTTAGAGCTCTAATTTTATTTGATAATACCAGATTACTTCTTTAGAGTACTAATTTTATTCGATAACACTAGATTACTTCTTTAGAGTTCTAATTTTATTCGATAATACCAGAGTACTTCTTTAGAGCTCTAATTTTATTCGATAATACGAGATTTCTTCTGTAGAGCTCCAATTTTATTCTGTAATTCCGGATTACTTCTTTAGGGCTCTAATTTTATTCGATAATATCAGATTTCTTCTTTAGAGCGCTAATTATATTCGATAATACCAGATTACTTCTCTAGGGCTCGAATTTTATTCGATAATACCAGATTACTTCTTTAGATCTCTAATTTCATTCGATAATACCAGATTACTTCTTATGAGCTCTAATTTTATTCAATAATACCAGATTACTTTTTAGAGCTCTAATTTCATTCGATAACACCAGATTACTTCTTTAGAGCTCAAATTTTATTCGATAATACCAAATTACTTCTTTACAGCTCTAAATCTATTCGATAATACAAGATTACTTCTCCAGAGCTCTAATTTTATAGGATAATACCAGATTACTTCTTTAGAGCTCTAATTTTATTCGATAATACCAGATTACTTCTTTAGAGCTCTAATGTTATTCGAGCATACCAGATTACTTCTTTAGAGCTATAATTTTATACGATAATACCAATTTACTTCCGTAGAGCTCCAATTTTATTCGAGAATACCAGATTACTTCTTTAGAGCTCTAATTTTATTCGATAATACTAGATCACTTTTTAGAGCTCCAGTTTTATTCGATAATACCAGATTACTTCTGTAGGGCTCCAATTTTATGCGATAATACCAGATTACTTCTTTAGAGCTCTAATTTTATTCGATAACACCAGATTACTCCTTTAAAGCTCTAATTTTATTCGATAATACCAGATTACCTTTTTAGAACTCTGACAGTATACTGGCATTTTACATGGAATGTCACTACTTTTTTAAAGGTTATGCCTCAATACAATGGTCATTTTAAAGTTTTTGGGGTGGATTTTCTGGAAAACTAAGGTATATGGTAAACTGAAATTAAAATCCCATCAACTAAACCATAGAACCTCTATATCTGCCCCAAATCAGCTGAATCCATCAAATAGTTGATGAGATACAGGGTAGCACATACGCACGTACGTACGTACGTACGTACACACAGATAACATGATTTCATGATTGAACCTTCTGGATCTCTGGGTTGCCTTGACTAATGATGCTTAAATTCTACACACTTATAGAAACTATCAAATAAAAATTTTGTGCAAAGCTGTAAATAATTTGGTTTATTGGTTTTTGAGTTATGATTGATCAAAGAAATGAGATTTCCAGCATAGGCTATTCGTGAGTCTATTAAGGGATAGAGCGCTCTCGCGCCTCCCTTGATATATATATATATATATAGAGAGAGAGAGAGAGAGAGGGGGGGGAGACAGAGACAGAGAGAGACAGAGAGAGAGACAAATACAGACAGACAGACAGACAGACAGAAAGAGAGAGAGGGAGCAGGGAGAGAGAGAATGTTTTCAAGTTTTGGAAAGAAAAAACATCTTAAGAATGCTACTAATATAAATTTATTAAAGGTTAATTTTCTAAAACACAAATTATTTTTTATTTTATTAACATGAAAATACTGAACAAAAAGCAATCGAATAACTCTCATTCTCTTGGATAAAACCGTTGCAGGAGCAACGATGTCTTAAATCGCAGAAAGAATGGCCCACCAAAGAAAACTTAGAAACAAGTGATTAGACAAGAATGCACAGAGTGGAATTTGAAGACAGCTGACCGGCGAGAACGGGAGAGCGAGCTTGCGTAATGTCATAAAACGTCTGACCCCTGAACAAGGGAAAAGTTACGTTTATTGATAAATAACAAAAAATAAATTTAGATATCTTATTGTTGGGTCCAGAGTCTTTGTCAAAACATAGTTAGCTTTAATAATAATAATATTTTTTTGAATTCCAAGCAAATAAAAACTATAGTATAATTAATGTGTCTATTAATTCTGATTGGAAGACCAAAATTAATTTTCTCTATTAACAATGATGTAGTTTACAGGAGTATTGTTAGATCCGATAATAATAATAATAACAACAATAACAACAATAATAACAATAATAATAATAATAATAATAATAATAATAATAATAATAATAATAATAAATTGAAAAAAAAAATAATTAAAAAAAAAGAAAAATGGTACCAGCCTAGGCTGACACCATACACAATATTTGCATAGGGCCAAGGAGGATGAGAAAACCGAGGAGGACAGCACAAACCAGACCTCTACTGGAAGTGCAGAGACTGCTGGGACCTTGGGAAGCTTAGTGCCACCAAAATCCCAGAGGAGACCAATTGCTGTTACCAGCGAGAAATCAATGGTAAGCGGCCGTTTCAATACAGCAAGGTAATTTGCGATGGTTATCGAAAAGAAGTAGAGAGTACTGGAAATCTGGGGAGACTTGTTGTCACTGAAGCTCCAGAGAATACCACCGGTTGTTGTCTATGAGCAGTCACTGACGAAGACTTGTGTGATAACTTCGAGTAAGTGCAAATAATAATAAAGGGAAATATGTTTACCTACATTGGTTCTACCGCAATAAGAATTAAACAAAGAATTTCTGCATAAAAGAAAACAATCTCTTTATCTAGTCATATTTGGGACCTTCGAATGGACAAATCGTAAATCTGATAGAATGAGTCATACTAAAGTATGTATCTATCTGTACCAGATTCTAAATAGTGTGATACTTGTGGCTTTTCAGCCTTAGCGATTATGTTAACAAATCTTCTTAAGTAAAAATCTGAAATTATCTCTTGTTGCTTGCACAAAAGTAAATTTTAATATGACCAATTCGAGACAACTTAAAATAAATTGAAATTAATTTTAACCTAATATTAAAATTATAATATGTATATGAATATTATGCTAATCATAATATTTAATACAATTCAATATAAATATAATTTAGCATACATTCCATCAAGACGTATAATATATACTTATAAATTATGAATATCTTAGTTAATGTTATCTAATTTCATTCTTTTCATCGAGTATTACGCTTCAACCATACATGAATGAATAACTGCTTGTTCTTGTACGCGCCTTTTTGTGATCCTTCCCGACTGGCGGAACGCCACTTTCAAATAAGTTATTTCATACCTCGAAAAAGAACTAAGAAAAAACTGTTGAAGACAAAGGATATTTATTCGCCTTGATGTTCGTTCTAAATCACTGACTATTTGAGTGGGAGGGGGACAGATGTAACGAAACGAGTCAATTAAATATACATTGGCCGGATCTCTTCATCGTTGATAGCTCTTCTTCTAGTGGCCTTCTGTTTGCTGGCGTGGAGCATCGGTCACCTGAAACTGAAAACTCTCCCCACGGGAAAGAAAGGAGTTCGACGATAATTTCAGAGAGTCGTGAACGATTTATTGGTCTGGTCTTCTTTTACTCGGTCGGGAGAGAGTGGTCCTTTAATGTTGCTTCTGTTTCTTCTTTTCCTACAGCTAATTTCTATCTTCTTCTAGATGGGGCGACATGTCGATTTCTGTCTCATATTTAGAGACGCAGTCTGAAATTATTCGTCTACATCTTTTGACAATTGCTGTCGCCTCAAGCTGGTCGTTTGCACATCCTTCTGCCTCGACTTCCATGGCAAACTCATGATTTCACGTTTTCGACAACAACTAGTGACGTCACCGTCCTTTGTCCTGTCGTACAAATCATAACCAGAGCTGGCCTGACCTTTATTGAACCCCAACTTTTGAAGTCGGTCAGGTTTAACCAGTTGTTATGACTTCTTGGGATTACTCATTCTGAGAACAAATCTATTTGTCCCAAAATGGATGTCATTTCGACCTGCACTTAACTCGAACAAAGTCCATCCCTCTCACAATCAAAACTAGTGGATCTACACGCTTTTAGGCATACAGGGTCCATCATAATATAACACAGAGAGATAATCACTATTTAATCGTATGTTATGAGAGCATTTTAAAATAACATGGTCACGCGTATAGTGCTCCAAACGAACTGTCTCACTTACCCTCTTTTTAGACCATGTGACGTTACATCCGTTTCTATCAATTCCCACAGCCTCAGTAAGTCTAACCTCGAGTTCAGCCAGTCGACCTCGAGTGAACTTTCATTTCCTGTTAATTTCAACTAATTCATATACTCGTACTTAACAGAGTTCGGAGTTGATAATGCAGTGGTGGGGTAAATTACATTGTTTGAGTGCGATTTTTGACAGATGTTTACGTTAGATCGCACTCAGAAATGCAATATACCCGGCCATTGCATCGTCAACTCATACCCCAATTAAGTACTACTAATTTTTATTGTTATTCATCAATGTTTGCATTTTTTGTTTACCGTTTTCTTTTTTTTCATTTTCCTAAATAACGTCTTTTTCACATCATTATATTTATTATTAGAATTTTGGGTTTAATATTTTTATTTTATATTATTTTATTTCTTTTTTTAAATTTTAATATTATTAGTATTCATTGTTATTATTAATAAAATAATAATAATAATAATAATAATAATAATAATAATAATAATAATAATAATAATAATAATAATAATGATAATTATAATTATTATTATTCATAAGAAATCTTATTCAAAAATCATAATACTGATTTTATCTTACTAAAAAAATTACTTTTCCTAACTTATGAATTTTATTTTCCCTGTGTGTAAATGTTGTGTATGAAATTTGTATTTTTTCATGTGCGATTTTACTATACAGAATTGTATCCCCACCCCCTAACATGTCATAGACATCTCCCACAACATGTCAGCATGGCAGCTTTTAATGGCTGACTCACTTAAATATAGCAACGAAATAAAGTTAGAAGTATCATGTAAATTCATTTGATCTGACGACATCTGAAATAAGAATATAGAAACATTTTACGGCTTTGCATGTTCAAAGATTATATTTTTAAATTAGTCGCGTGACACTTACGAATTGTAATTTTGCGCCATTCTTCAATATGAAAACAGAAAGCGGACACTTATTTTAGCCTGGGAAAATCGGTATTATCAAAATTATCAAAATTGAAACATGTCCCAGATATGGAGCCATGAAGTGGTTGTGTGAACAAAACACACACACTCATATATATATATATATATATATATATATAATGTATTGTTATGTAATTGTTTTTCTTGGTGACTGTAGCTACAACTACATATAAAAACAATTACATAAAAATACATTAAATATTTAGATGATAAAACACGGTACATATTTTCATGTAAAGGGTCATGGTCCGGAGGAAAACGTCAGACTATTGACATCAATGTCGAAGGTTCAATCCTTGTCCAAATTAGCAATGCTGATAAAGTCTGTGAGCCTGAAACACGTGCCAATAAATAACATTTATGTACGTATAAAATTAATATATATATATATATATATATATATATATATATATATATATATATATATATATATATATATACAATTATAGTTATGAAATTAATAATCAAAAGTAATGCAAATTAAATGAAAGAAAACCAAAAATTGTGTATGTGCTCATCATGGTTTTGCTTTTATTGATCAAAAACTCTCTTAAGATTGCTGATGAGAAGAAAGACAATTCCCTAAACGCACTGTTCTCTCATATATTACAACATGACCATTCTTTTAAATTCAAGCAAGCCAGACTTGGTAAATTCATTTTCATAAATATCACCGAAGCCTACTTGAATAGACATTCATTATAGACACAGACAAATTTAAATAACGTAATGGCTTCTACAATTTATCTATTTAATAAGAAAAATAATACTAATCAGAAAAATAATACAAATCAGCAAAATTATAATAATAAGAAGCAAAATAATATTAATCAGAAAAATAATTCTTATCAACAAAATAATACAAATCAGCAAAATAATAATAATAAGCAAAATAATACTAATCAGAAAATAATACTAATCAGCAAAATAATACTAATCAGCAAAATAATACTAAACAAACAAAATCTAAACTTAGACCCATGCGAGCTATATTTCCACTACATTCCCGACAAAACTTTGTACGATCCCACTTCTTGTTAACATCTATATCAACTTTTCCCCACCATATCTATGTAAACATCCTTTTCCGAATAAGTATTGCATTTCTGAATGGCTGTAGTTAAAAAACAACAAGATTATTCATTCCACTTCACGGATGCACTACGAATATATATATATATATATATATATATATATATATATATATATATATATATATATATATATATATATATATATATATATATAACCATAGACACGTGCTTCGTCGTCTCTAGGACTCATCAGTGCGGCTAAACCTAGTGCGATTCAAAACCGGGATCCCAATAACTGACGTCTAGCGCTCTATAAATTTGTTCTAAAACTTCTTAGTTGTAACGGGAGAAATTGTATCGCATTATAAATAATGTTGTTTATTTATTTATTTATTTATTTATTTACCTTTTTATCTACGATACACATAATCAAGTATCCAATTAATGTGTAAATCATTCTTTCTTTAACCAGAGTGCTCAATTTATACGAAACTCTATTTATATAAAATATTGCTATCTACAGAAATATACACATATATATATATATATATATATATATATATATATATATGTGTGTGTGTGTGTGTGTATGTATATATATATATATACATATATATATATATATATATATATATATATATATATATATATATATATATATATATATATATATATATATATATACGTGTGTGTGTGTGATAAGAGTAGCGCAATTTATATTTAGAACTCTGTGCGTCTGTTAAACAGATGGAAATATGGTTGGTAGTTTCAGCTAATTTCCTTTTATTCAATTTAACTTTTCTCTTGAGTAAGTTTATTTTTAGTGTATCGGAAAATCAATAAAAATGTTCTCAATATACATTATTGCATTGTCTAGTTAACCATATCTTTCATCATTATTATACTTAAACTAATAATAATAATAATAATAATAATAATAATTATAATAATAATAATAATAATAATAATAATACAAATACCACTACTACTACTAATAAGTATTATTATGAAAATTACTACTACTACTACAATAATGATAATAATAATAATAATAATAATAATAATAATAATAATAATAATAATAATTATTATTATTATTATTATCATTATTATTATTATAGTTGTAGTAGTAGTAGTAGTATTAGAATAAGTAGTAGGAGAAATAATAATAATAATAATAATAATAATAATAATAATAATAATAATAATAATAATAATGATAATAATGATAATAATAATAATAATAATAATAACATAGAAAACCATGATAAATGTATACAAATACACGCCGTGGGACTCAGAAGAAACATCTGAGGGTCATGATGATCACGTGTCACCTCAATGGCTAACATGGGGGACCCGGTCCGCATCCGGCGAATGTTGGCTTCTTTTAATTTCAGGAACAAGATCATGGACAAAAAAACAGGTAAATAACCTTTCTAATTCCATGTATGACAAGGACACGGACTAAACACAAGACATCAGGAATGAAAAGAACAAACCAAAAAGCAATAGGAAGAAATGGACCACAAAAGATAAACTGGTAATGGAAATGCTACTACAAAAGCCGCCATCCAAAGAAAGAGGATACCGAAAACGTATGAAAGATCTATGGGTCAGTTCTACTAACTATCATACAACGGAACAAAAGATAGCAGATAAGGCAAGACATATACTCAAGACATGGTGGTTCTGGGAAATAGAATTAACAGAAATCAAACAAAAGATAAATGGCGTGACAGATCAAGAAACACAACTTGACTAAAACTCCCAGGAAGAAGACGGGCAAAACATAAACACTTAAACTGAAGATGGCGAAGACAACGAAACCACAAAACTCACTGAGGAAGTAGCAAGAGAAGTTGAAAACATCAAACGGTTCATGTCCGAGAAAAAAAACTCCCATCCCTAAGGAACGAAGATTAGAAAAATCGAGAAATTCAAAGTTGAAACAGAGAAAGTAAACATAGTACTCGCGTACATCTCAACAGACACAATCACAGGCCTAAACAACTGGATATAGGCAGAGACAAAATCAATAAGTATGAAACTAAAAAGAGAAAAATAGACTACTAAAAGAATTAACTGACAAAGCCTGGATGTGAAATTAGACTGGAAACCCAGATTACCAAACTTCGAAAAGAAGCTAAACCGAAAACAGGATGAAAGAGAATAGGAAAAGAATGGAAGAGTAGAAATATGAATCACAAGGAAAAACTAAATAAGAAGCATGAAGAATTAAAACAAAAGATAGCAGCAGTAGAGGCAAGACTGAACCGATATAGATACAAATCTGAACAGCAAAAACATAACAGGACCTTTGAAAACAATGAAAGCCAGTTTTACAAAAACATAAACGGAGAACAAATAACAACAGAATAACCGAACCCGACAGAGACAAAACACTTCTGGAGCAAGATATGGAAAAAATAAAAAACACAAGAAAAATGGCAAGTGGTTGAAAAACATGAAAAATGAACTACAGGAAATAGAAGAAGGAACAGAAACGGAAATTAATGAAGAAACCATTAAGAACACACTAAAGAAAAGCGCAAACTAGACAGCACCAGGCCACGATAGAATACATGCATAATGGTTTTAAAAATTCACGACCCTACATGAAAATCTAGGGCAGAAACAGAGAGGATGTTAAAAAAGGGGACTACAGACCAATAACCTGTTTACCAACAATGTGGAATATCCTAACGGTACAACTGAGAGAACAAATCTACAAATCCCTGAACAATTGTATACTGCTCCCCGAAGAATAAAAAGGATTCCAGAAAGAGAAAAGAAGGACGCATGATCTGCTAAACATAGATCAAAAGATCCTGAAGGAGGTAAAACACATAAAAAATATCCATGGCATGGATTGACAACTTACGACAGAATCCATAAGCATGGATAATTGAATGCTTAAAAATGTACAAGATACACGACAGGGTTATCAATCTCATTAAGAAAGCAATGGGAACATGGATAATAGAACTGACAGCCGGGGGACAACACCTGGCTGAGATAAAAGTACAGAGAAGCATTTTCCAAGGAGACTCGCTATCACCACTACTGTTAATAATAACCATGATATCACACAACTACATACTCAGGAAATGTGATGCCGGATACAAGTTTACAGACACAGAACAAAGAATAAACAACCTGATGTACATGGATGATCTGAAGCTATTTGCAAAAAGCAAAAAGGAACTGGAAAAGCTGATAAATACGACCAGTATCTTCAGTCAGGACATTAAAATACCATTTGGAATGGAAAATTGTGTACTGTTAGAGATGAAAAGAGAAAAGCTGGAGACAACAGAAAACATGGAACTGCCAAATTAAGAGGAGATGAGGGCGCTAGGCGAACAGGTATCTACAAATATCTGGGAGTTCTGGAAGCAGACACCATCAAATCTACAGAAATAAAAGAGAAGATAGGAAAAGAATATTTGCAAAAAACAAAATAACTCCTAGAAACGAAATTATATAGCAGGAATCTAGTAAAATGAATAAACACCTGGGCAGTAGCACTAATAAGATACTCTGGACCATTCATAGGCTGGACTAAAGAAGAACACAGGAACCTTGAGCAAAGGACTAGAAAATTAATTACCATGCACAACGCACTGCATCCAAAAGACGATACAGACAGACTCTACATGAAACAAACAAAGGGGAAAGAGGACTGGTAAGTATAGAAGATTGTGTGGAAGACTCAAAAAAAGAGCTGGAGAAATGCATCTCAAAACACGGAAAATTTGATCACCGCAACAAGAAACACTGTCCCAATAAACAACTCGGGAAGCACCAAAACCAGAAACAAAACAACAAGAAAAGAAAAGTGGGAAGGAAAACAAGTACATGGACGCTTCAAAAGACTGACAAAAGAAGAAACCAACGAAAATAGCTGGGCATGGCTAAGAAAAGGACACTTTAACAGAGAAACGGAATCTTTACTGATAGCTGCACAAAATAATGCGATTAGGACAAAGTACATTAAAGCTAAAATCGATAAAAATCTAGGAAAACAGTAAATGCAGACTGTGTGGACAAAGAGACGGAAAAGTAAATTATATAATAAACGAATGTAGCAAACTATCAGAAAAAATATACAAGAACAGACATAACTGTGTGGGGAAAGCAGTACACTGGGAACTGTGCAAACAATTGAATTTCGAATACGCAGGCAAATTGTACAAACATAAACCAGAAACAGTACTGGAAAACGAAAAACACAAAATCATCTAGGATATGGATATACAAACAGACAAAGTCATACAAGCAAAGAAGCCTGATTTTATAGTAATCAACAAGAAGGTAAAAATCTAGGAAAATCCTAGACTTCGCCGTTGCAGCAGCGTGCAGAGTGAAGATCAAAAAAACGAAAAAACGAAGCAAATACACCGAACTAGCCAGAGAATTGAAAAGAATATGGAACATGAAGAAAGTCAGTATGATACCAATAATCGTAAGAGTACTAGGAAAAATCCTCAAACACCTGGAAAAAAGATTGGGAGAAATTGGAATCAAAGGGATCATTGAAACTATACAAAGGACGACAATGATCAAAACAGCTGCAATCTTAAGAAAAATCCTAGAATGCGGAAACCAACCCGCATAGGCTACGAAGGGTCACATGGAATCTACAACAAGAAGAAAACAAAACCACAGAAAGAACACCACATTACAAACCAAGGAACAGAAACTGTAAGAAACATTACTTAATGAGCCCCCCTTCAATAAATTACACAGACCTCAGCTGACACCACACAAAAATTAACCAATGAACAGAAATAGCAAGAAACACCACAAGATCCCCACCGCTCTCCTTCCCCTCGTTCTATTACTCCGCTCTCTTACCCCGCTCTCCTCCCCCACTTCTTTCCTCCGCTTCTCTCCCCGCTTCTCTCTCCCGCTGTTTCCCCCTGCTCTGTTCCCCTGCTCTTCTCTCCGCTCTCCTCCTCCGCTCTCCCCCCGCAATCCCCTCCCCAAACGGTGCCAGCCTAGGCTGATACCACACAAAATATGTGCACAGGGTCAAAGAGGATGAGAAGACCGAGGAAGGACAGCACAAACAAGACCTCCACTTGAAGTGCATAGAGTGTAAGGCTTATGGCCACCCAGATCCCAGAGAAGAGCAATGGTCCTTACTAACAAGACATCAATGGTAAACGGCTGTTGCGATACTGCAAGGTTATTTGCGGTGGCTATCGAAAAGAGGTGGAGAATACTGAAAATCTGGGGAGACTTGTTGTCACCTAGATTCCAGAAAATATTACCGTTTGTTGTCGTTGAGCAATCACTGATGATGACTTGTGTGAGAATTCCTAATGAGTACAAAAAAATAATAAATAAATAAATAAATAATAATAATAATAATAATAATAATAATAATAGTAATAGTAATAGTAATAATAATAATAATAGTAATAGTAATAATAATAATAATAATAATAATAATGATGATGATGATGATGATGATGATGATGATGATGATGATGATGATGATGATGATGATGAAAAACACAGGAAACAGTAAAACCAGAAACAAAAGACAAGAAAAGAAAAGTGGGAAGAGAAATGGCTACATGGACGATTCATTAGCGTGACAATAGAAGAGATTCACGAAAACAGCTGGACATGGTTAAGAAAAAGAATCTTGAGCAAGGAAATTGAATCTCTACTGACAGCTGCACATAACCATGAGATTAGAACTAACTACGTTAAAGCTAAAATAGATGAAACCCAGGAAAACAGTAAATGTAGACTCTATGAACAAAGAGACGAAACGGTAAACAAAATAATAAGTGAATGCCTCAAACTATCCCAAAAAGAATACAAGAAAAGAGACGACTGCATGGGGGAAAGCAGTACATTGGGGACTATGCAAACGATTGCAGTTTAAAGATGCAGACCAACGGTACAGACAGAAACCGGAAATAGTACTGGAAAACAAAAACCATAAAATCCTCAGAGATATGAAGGTACAAACAGATAAACTCATCAAAGCAAGGAGACTTGACGTCATAATAATTAACAAGAAGGAAAAAAACTGCCAAATTATAGATTTTACCGCCGGGTAAAGATGAAAGAGACGGAACAAGGAAGCAAATACACAGACCTTGCCAGAGAATTGAAAAAAAGATGGAGCATGAAGCTAGTGAATATAATACCAATAATTGTAGTAGCATTAGGAACAATTTCGAAAAAAATGGAAAAAGACTGAGAGAAATTGGAATTAAGGGGAAGTCTGAGACTTTACAACGGACAGCAATCATGAAAACAGCTGGAATCATAAGAAAAATTATTAAATGCGGAAACCAACACGCATAAACTAAAAAGTACTAACCAGATATATGGAAACTGCAACAGATGTAAAACAAAAAGATGCAAGGAAGACTACATGAACCCAAGGGAACTGAAACTGCAAGAAATCTTCTAAACAGTGACCTTTCTCATCAAAAAGCATTTTATATTCTTATACCACACAAAATAGTCGTGAAGGGTCAAGGAGGATGGAAAGACCGAGGAAAGAGAGCACTGACCAGACCTCCACTGGAAGAGTGCAGAGAGTTCTGGGACATCTGGGAGGCTTATTGCCACCCAAATCTCAGTGAAGACCAATCGTCGCTGCTGCGATAAATAGATGGTAAGCAGCTGTTGCGATAACGCAAAGTCATTTGTGAGAGTTGTCAAAATGGGGGGTGGTGACTTGTAGTCATCCAGACTCCAGGCAACACCGCCGGTTATTATCAGTGAGCAATCTCTGATGAAAACCTGTGTGAGAACTCCTAGTGAGTACAAATAATGATATGAAGCGAACATATACCCGCATGTGTTACTTTATACATCAAGTGTACATAGTTAACCTCCAAGAAAAGTTATTGGTATATTTGGAATCAGCAGGTCCCTGCAAATGTAGAAAAGTGTAGTTGTTGACCGTAGTCGAGGGCGACCCTAAGGCTCTTTTTCATTAGCTACTACACTGGAGTATAGGGGAGGGCGTCACTTTTTTCTAAGGATTACTCCACTTACCCTTGAACATTTCACCTTATAATGCTTAGTCTTTAGCAAGGGGAAATGGATACTATTTTTGAGTCTTTAGTATGACTCGACCGAGGATTGAACTCCAGTCTCTCAGCCCGTTAGCTAACGCTATGCCATGATGCTGGATAGTTGAAAGATAATTAAAATTTATTTTTTTATTATCATTTAAGAATAAAACTGTTACATTTTAGTCAGGTCGTATACAAAACTGAAAACCGTTAACCGGAAACACGCTCTGATGTGCATGTCGTATGTATGAAGAATATTTTTTTAGATGACGGAAGAGTTTTTGCTAATTAATACAATTTCTACTGTGTGATTGAATGATACATGTAAAAATTGTTACTAAATTGAATCTTTATGCTATAAAAAAGGACGAAATTGAGATGACTTACTCTTTTCGTTCATGGTGAGCGAGATTAACGAATTATACCACAGAATAATCCTAATAAATTATTTATTCAAAATATGATCGATTATTTATATTTTCTTGGCGAAGCTATCGCGAGCAAATATATGTGAACTTGTGTACACCCCCGTAAAAAAAACTGAAAAAATGCTTTGCCACTGTTCGCACTAATATTCATATAAACTCATAGAACTACATCAGTTATTTAATTGTTTACATATACAAATTATGTTTATTATTATTATTATTATCATTATTATTATTATTATTATTATTATTATTATTATTATTATGTCATAGTAGTCTTAACTTTTTGATGTTTTTAGTTGGATTTTTTAACATCAGGTCAATTCCATTGACTTTAGACATTCAAGCTGTACCTTAACACTTTCGTCGTTCTTAACAAGTGTTATATTATGGGTGGGCCCCATATTTTTGGAAACGATTAAGTTAGCTAGCATGAATGATGGCTGGGGGCAGTTGAGACAATAAGTGCGGGTCAAGCTGCATGCACTGGAGGGGATTGTTGTGAGTGAATCATTTTTTTTCAAACCATACCAAAGTGACAAATTTGGCACCGACACGAAAATCTAGGGGCGGAGAAGGTCAGATATGGAACGATAGTTGAATGTTGTATCTGATTGGCCGACGCGGGGTGGGTTTCTGTTACGTCATTTGTTTTTCTCAAAAACTGGAGTTTTTGAACAGAGTACGCTTTCGGAGTGAGAGCGAGAAGACCACGATGTAGCCGCTCGTTCTGAAAGCGAGCGGACCCATAAGAAAATGGGCTAAAAGTTATGGTCTGGATCTCGAATGAGATCCGACATATATCCCATGCATCCGTCGCATCCCACACCAAAAGGTATGAATGAGTGAAGAATGGAGTGAGACGAATGGATGGAAATCCCTCCACAGCATAAGACAGATGCATAAAAGAATCTCTTTCTCTCCCCCCCTCTCTCTCTCTCTCTCTCTCTCTGAGAAAAAACCTGTCTTCGAGTTTTGTCTCCTGTATGAAAACAAAGTTTGTCCTTAGAACAAGGCGACAGAAACGACCAGAGACGTAATGAAACCCACGGCACAGATATCGACGACGACCAGTAGACGAAGAAAAAACTATAAGATAACTTTTTGTGCATAACATTTTCGGCTCCTAATTTGATAAAGTGAAAAGAAAATTTGTGACAGTTAAAAAAGAAAGAAAAAGTGTAAAATGTACTGAAAAGAAAAGTTGTTTAAAAAGAAGTGTTCAACATAGTAATTTAAAATAAGTTGTTTAAAAAGAAAAATGTTTGATGTAATTTAAAGAATTAACAGAGAAAAGTATAAAGGTTATATACATTTATAAAATTACGAGAAAAAAAGTTAAGTAAGATAATGAAAGTGTAAAATGTTGAGACGTTGTATAAAACTGTTAATCATTCATGCATCTGTGAAAGATATTACGAACTTTAAATCGATTTTATGAGACGAGCCTTTGCCGGCGCTTCCGAAAAACTTTTCGTATTATTCCGAAAAACTTTCGTATTATTCCGAAAACCTTTCGTATTATTCCGACGGCGTTTTCGTGTTATTTCTAAACTTCCGTGTTTCGAGAAGCGTTGATTAAAGGACCTGTAAGTCCATTGAAAAAAAGCCACAATGTAACACAAGTAAGCCTTTTGCAGAATTAGGAAAGAAACTGTCTCGTCAATCTGTTTTAGCCGTTTATGATGGCTTTTCGTTATGGTTTTAAGCGTTCCAATTACAACTAGAATCATCTTCACTTCTTTACATTTCCATAGTCTAACCAATTCCCATTTTAGATCTTGATTTTTTTTCATGTTCTTTGTGTTGCACTTTTATATCGAAGGGGCAGGCTATATTAATGATTACGATCAAGTCGGGTTTTGAATGTTCAAGAAGCTTATCAGTTTGTATGCACATGTTCCAAAGAAGTTTAATATTGTTGTTCTCTTGTACGACTTCTGGCTTATGTTAATAGCACTTCTCATTGTGCTCTAATTCATAGAATTATAATTATAATTATTATTTTTTTGCTTACTAGAACAAGCCTCTCCAGATTTCCAGTACTCTCCACCTCTTTTCGATCACCACTGCAAATGACCCTGCGGTATTGATTTCTCGCTGGCTACGACCATTGGTCTCTTCTGGTATTTTTGTGACAATAACTCTCCTCAGTACTCTCCGCACTTTTCTAGTGGGGACTAGTTAGTGCTCTCCCTCCTGGGTCTTTCAATCCTCCTTTACCTTTCACGAATATTTTGTGTGGTATAAGCCGAGGCAGATGCCATTACTTTTTTAGGGGGTCGCAGTTTATGAGATTTCTTGCCGTTTCTGTCCCTTGGTTCGTGCGGTGGTATTCTGCCTGTTGTTTTGTTTTCTTCCTATTGTAACTTCTATGTAACTGGTTACCGTTCGTAGCCTATGCGGGTTAGTTTCCGCATTCGAGGATTTTCCTTGAGATTGCAGTTGTTTTGATCATTGCCGTCCTTTGTATGATCCTAGTGATCCCTTTGATTCCAATTTCTCCCATTCTTTTTTCCAGTTTTTTTGGAGACTGTTCCTAGTACTCCTACGATTATTGATATTATATTGAATTTTTTCATGCGCCGTATCCCTTTCAGTTCTCTGGCAAGTTCCGTGTATTTTAAAAAAAATCCAATCTTCTTGATATTCACTGTGGATTATTATTATGATTATTATGATTATTATTGTTGTTGTTGTTGTTGTTATCATCATCATCAGTAGCAGCAGCATCATTATTATTATTATTTCTATTTCTGATTAACTCAAAATTAAAAGTGACGGATTTCCTTCCTAATTCCGTCACGCAGCGAGTGTTGACTGACTTTCTATTTACCTTTTCGTTCTATCCGCCTTACTTAAAATGGATTCATCCGGGAGCTAGAAACAGAACGTTTTTTGCTAGCTAACTTTTGTGTGACGGGACGGATTTATATTTATTTACACCTTGATCTTTAATCTAAAGTAAAGGATACATATACGCATACATATACATATTTATATAGTTATCCACAAACACATATGTTGTCCTCTCTACAACTCATCATTGTGGCTAGATGTAGCGAGATTCGAACCGGGAATCCAGTAGATAGCATGCTCTACCAACTGTGTATATGCTGGTGCTGGGATTAGTATTCTATCAAAGTCTCTCGTTGCGTTTATCGTAGTCCTTCGACTAGGGATCGTGGTCAACTTTTAAGGACATACCCACGTGCGTTGAGTATGGAAGAAAAATATAGGAAGAAAGAGAAAGAAAACAGAGGGTTTTTTATAGTAGGTGTGAGATTTCAGGACTGAATATTTCTTGCGTTTTAATTGGTTGAAAGAAACCGCTGATTAAAGATTTTACTGCCGCCGTGGCAGTAAAATCTTTAATCAGCAGTTAACTTCGAACTCTGACATATGAGCTATATACAGCGGGTCGCTGAAGTGATAAACCTAAGCCTTAATGAATGTACTATGCTACTGCTACTTCTATTGTTTTGCAAGAATTGTTGAAAAATGTCACCATTGTAAAATTATTCCGAGTGGAATACACCTTTTTTAGAGAAAGTTAATAGTAATAGATGTTTTTGTTGTAAAGAACACAAGCCAAGTTTCCAAAAAGGAAACTGAAGAATTAGAATAAAATATTGAGTTTGTATACTATATACTATCGATGACAATATATGCAAAATATACAGACTCTTCTATATTATGTATATATTGTTTCATTTCACTTTAGTTAGATGTCAGATATCAAGAGGCCTGTTCCTGTGGTTACCACTTGATTTTTTTATAAAATACATAGATATCCGATTGTTCAATTAATGTTCACCTTTACATCTCAAACATTGAAGCAGTGAAGAACATTCATGTTCTCTCCTTAATTGGCCAAGAAAGATAAACTATAACATAATGTTATAGTTTATCTTTCTTGTGATTATTTCTTGGTCTTTTCATATGAACATGTGGATATCTTATTTGGGCTTCGAATACAATGTTATTTAGAATATTTGGTCAGGATTTACTTGTAGGGGGAAGTATCCTCATGTCAAGTTGTCCTGACAAACCCTTTACATAGAGAGGATGGTGTCTAGCAGGTCATTCAAACTCTATCTCTCTCTCATATATATATATATATATATATATATATATATGTGTGTGTGTGTGTGTAAGCCGGATTTTAAATAAAAAGTAAACCTCAATAGCATTTAGACTGATAATTCAAGCTTTAATTCTGACTAGCCAATCTTTATTTATTATTGTAGAACTATGTTATTTGCAATATAATAGCGTACTTTACTACAATTTATTTTTTTAAATACTTATTCCGGCAAGGGAGATTGTTAAACTGGATACATTTTCTGGTTATTCCATTGAAACTCTCTGCTTATATATATTTTTTAATTTTCTGATTTGCTGAAGATGGGGTATCCTACAGGATTCCAGACATTCACATGCTATTTCAGGGACTAAAACCGAAATATCTTTTTATTTTTGCTTTTAACTGTCTATTTAAGTGAATTTTTTTCATCAATCTTGCACTTGGTTTACAAAATATATTCACCAGGTAGTTTTTGAAATTATCTTTAATGAGCTCGATGGCTCCTATAATCTATGGAATGCTTCAGATCTTCCTATATGTTTTTATTTTATTTTATATCAATGTAAGTTTTCAGAAATCAGGGGGCCCCTTCCTGGTCCTAACGCTTGATCTCTATATGAGATGCATAGATGTTCGAGTGTTCAACTAAAATTCTCCTTTACCTCTCAAACGTTTAGTTAGTAAAAAATTAAAGAACATTAATTTCCTCTCCTAATTGGCCAGTTAACTATGTTATAGTATATCTTTCTTGTAGTTTCTTATTCTTACCGGATTCCAGAACAAGAACTTATCAAGTCTGGTGGAGTATCCATCTAAGTGATGTTACTTGAGCTGACATCACTTGAAGAATGGGGCAGCATTCCATCGTATGAGCCAAAGTTTAGCATTGTCTAGGATATCTTGTTTGAGCTTCAGATACGACGTTATTTTGAATATTTGATTAATATTTAATTGTAGGGTGAAATATCTTCATGTATTGTTGTACTGACAAACACGTGTACACAAGGAGCAAAGACACTCGAGGATGGTGTATTCGTGTATATGTGTGTGTTGAAATGAAATTATATTTCCCGCAGAATGCGAACGGTATTATTATCCTTATTTTTTTTAGCGAGGATTATACTCTGTTTGTTTAAATGCAATTATTTAATAAGAAGCGTGTTTCTTTGTGGTGGAAGCAACTGCTTCACGCGTAGAATTTATTTAAATTAATAGATAGTAATTTGTCGATAACACAATCTAATTAAGTATGTTACGATTGGTAAAAACCATTCCATTGATAAGAATAAATGACTTTACCATAATCTTGTTTGTTTTTATATAAACCAATAAACAATCCCACAACTCTCCGTTCAATAATTTCGTTTCTTCTTCTGCGATCGCGTAGAATAATTCCGATAACCTTTACGATGAAACCGTTCGTCAGTAACTTTTAAACGGTTGGGGATCGTATTTCTCAATGCCATGTTTTAGAGAATGTCGGCGTAGCTGAGAGATACAAAGCTGTCATTGGTCGAACAAGATCACGTGTGAAGTTAAAGAAGGTTTGTTAATAGTCAACCAATGAAGGTAGTTAGTTAATAGCAGCTGCTTGCTGTGCGAGAATTGAACTTTCGGGAGAACATTCGCATATTATTGCAAATCCGTGAGTGCACGAGAACTTATCTGACAAAAGATTGTTTGAGTAACTGTATGCATGCTTGTATCCGTCACTTCTGGATTTTGCACACAAAATATCTTCTGGGGGGGGGGGGGGTTCTGTCGCAATGTAGTCAGGAAAACGTCAACCTAATTGGGGAAACGGCAAAAAGAGGCTGGAGTTATATATATATATATATATATATATATATATATATATATATATATATATATATAGGCTACCTCAAATAACCCCTAAGGGGACAATTATTGTGTTACCTGCTGGTCAGTCGATGCGACAGTTTAAGGGATAATTGAGACAACCATTGACCAATCAATGAGTGTGCTATAATGTCTAATATGTGGGGACGTCTATAATATTGATTAACATCATTGCAGGCGTTAGTAGGCTTTCCGGATTTGATTTTTGTTATCTTCATCTTAATCCGTGTTGACTTTTCTATCTAATCAGCTTTGTTTAATGTTTATTTACTTGTGTGTTCCTTTTTATTCAAAATTATAATTATCCAGAATTTTTTATATGAAAATCACATTTATTCATTAATTTTCATGTAAGCCCTTATATGAACAGTTACTACCCTTTGTCTTTTGAATATCGTGTTTGCCCAGTCAAAACGCTTATGTAACTGCTCCTCTTTTTGAATTCGCCTTTACTTGAATAGGACGCATTCGGAGAGTCGTCCGGTTCAGACGTCCAATCGACCTATTTTCTCAATAAGTTGTTTTTTAGATTAAGCCGCAAACACACTTAGTTTAGCGAAGACATCTCTTATATCAAAATGTAATACATTTATTATCGTTTATCAATTTATTGTATGCATTCTTCTCTACGCTTGATGTCATCATCTGTCTAATATTCAGCATGTAACAACCTCATCATTCTTTTATTACCAGAATCACTTGACCCTTGGCCTTTTCTAAAGGTCACGTATAGCAGCTATAACCGCTCGTAAGTCCAAATATAACCAGCTGTGTCATCGTAGTATGTCATCTGTCGCTGGCCCTATCCTTCGCTGTTGATATCACTTAAAAATGTAAAGTTGGCGACCAGAGTCGACGGCGACCCGAAAGCTCCCTTTTCATTTGCTTTCACACCAATGTGTAAGTGAGGGCGCCACACATCTACCAGGATTACTCCACTTACACTTAGGTCACACGTTATAATGCTGAATGATTCGGAAGAGGGCATCAAGTACTATTGTTTTTAGTCTTTAGTATGACTCGACAGGGGATTGAACCTCAGTCCCCCGGTTCATTAGCGAACACCATAACTATTATGCCAAATGAGCACTTAATTAGTCTTTTTCTCGAAGAATACACGTCCCAGAAAGAGAAGATTAATTCTCTAAACAGAACAGTTTCGTACCAATTTTGTCTCCTTGTGAATATTAAAAAGCAAGATATAATGCTACTAAACCTTATGTCTAGAATACTTATCCGTGATGATATTTCTCTTTCTTCCAAATCCAGAAAGGAAACCCGAAGGTACTTTACAAATGTATTTTTAATTACAACTTTTAACAATCAGAGAACAAAGACAAATGTAGATAGAGATAGGGAGATAGAAAGAGAGAGAGAGTGTGTAACTATAGTAGTTCGAGCTGTTGTAGGCTCACTTACTTATGCGTGTCGTCGTCGTCATCATCGTCGTTGTGAACCCAGGTTGTTGATCGTCTGTGCATACAAAATTACTCGGACGCTAATGTTCATTTTCTAATAAAGTTTATTTTAAAAAGAGAGACAGTCACATAAAACATCGGGGAAACGGGTTACTAGCGAATGCTCGAGAGCGAGAACGAGTGAGAGAGAAGGAGAGAGAGAGAGAAAATGACAGACAGATAGACAGACAGCTAGATCCTCTCATAATTCACACCGCACACGCTACTCTTATTGGGGAGAGTCAGTGGACAAATATTCTATGCTCGAAATGTCGCCAGGAACGGGACAGAAACGTCCGGCCGGAAATCACGTAGTTTCATCGACTACTGCTGGGGTGACTTTTGACCTTTAAACTTTTTCATTCAAGATCTTTAGTTACCTAACTTATCCATTTAATGGCCGTGAATGTCATTTAAATTGCCGAGGCTGGTGTTATCACGTTTGTCGTAGAGTGGGTCACAGATAGTAGGATTTCTGGTTTCAACCAAGCACACGCAAGTTGGAATAGAAATAGAACAAAAACATATAGAAAGAACATCAGACCTACCTAAGAGAACTAAAACTGCCCACTAAACTCACACACATTTGGCGGCACGTGCCTCGGCTGGTATCACACATAGTCCTTGTGATGAATCAAGGAAGATAGATGGGTCCAGGAAGGGAGAGCAGCAACTAGATTTCCACTGGAAGAATGCGGAGAATACTGTATATTTTTGGAAGCTTATTGCCATTCAAATGCCAGAGAAGACCAACGGCGTTGCCAGCGAACAAGTAATGGTAAATGGCTGTTGCGTTAATGCAATATGATTTGCAATAGTTATCGAAAGAGGCTGAGGGTGCTTGAAGTATGGGAAGTCTTGTTGTCGCTCAGACTCCAAAAGATACCATTGATATTATTGCCAGTGAAAAATGACTGCTAATACGTGTGTCAAACTTCTAGTTTGTAAATAATATCAATAATAATAATAATAATAATAATAGTAATGCTACTACTACTACTAATAATAATAATAAGGAGTATTCTTAAATCACACATCCACAGTCAAAATTCAATCTATGCTATCAATGCAAGAGCAATAGCTATCATTCGATATACTGCCGGTATACTTGACGGGAATGTAGATGAACTAAAAATGTTTGGATACCAAAACACGAAAAATGCTTACAATTTATGGAGCGTTTGCAAAGAAAGGAGATGCAGATCGATTGTATCTACTTAGAAAGGACGGTGATCGAGGTCTACTTAGTGTTAAAGATGTTGGGAATATAGAAGAAGGTTTTCTATATAAATATGTTTCTGAAAGTAATGAGATTCTTCTTCGTAAAGTGAAAAGAGAGGAAATACTAAGTACTCGGGTGAACAAGAATCAAAGGTTACAAGAGCGAGGGTTAAATTTATTTGGAAATAAAACAGTGTATTCTTTAATAATACTGCATTTAGAGAAATGACAGCTGGAATTGGTTGGTCAGGTGTAATCTCAAAAGACTAACCAAGAGCACCATTCTGGTAGACCCAGGAACAAACCACCCACACTAGGTTCACCAAACATTACATTGACGAAACTGCAGAATCACCGATATGCCGATTGTGCAATGAAAGGGAAGAAACCTTGGCGCATATTCTATCGGAATGAATAATGCTAGCACAACACCAGTATAAAAATGGAGGCACGACAAAGTCACTCAGGTACTACACTGGAATATATGCAAACTCTATGAATTGAACCACAATGAGAAGTGGTATGAGCATAAGTCAGAAGTGGTACAGGAGAATGACAATGTCAAACTTCTTTGGGGCATGCGCATACAGACTGATGTGGTTATTGAGCATTCAAAACCCGACTTAATCTTTCTAAACAAAAACAAGAGAACTTGCTTAATCATTGATATAGTCTGCCCCGTCGGTACCAGAGTGCAGGAGAAAGAACACGAACAAATAAATAAATATCAATATTTAAAATGGGAATTAGTTAGACTATGGAAATGTAAAGAACTAAAGGTGATTCCTGTTGTAATTAGAACGTTATGAACCATAACGAATAGCCACCATACATGGCTAAAAAAGATTGACGAGACAATTGCTTTTCCAATTCTGAAAAGGGTTTGCCTGTTAGGAATGGCAAAAGTGTTAAGGTACAGCTTGAATGTGTAAGGTCAAGGGAATTTACTTGATGTTCAAAAAAGAAAAATCCAACTGAAACATCAAAAAGTTGAGACTACTATGAAATAATGATAATGATGATGATGATGATGATGATGATGATAATAATAATAATAATAATAATAATAATAATAATAATAATAATAACAGACCTGATAATAGTAATAATAAATGTATATTATAAAATAAGAACAAAATTACACAAACTTACGTAACAAAATTGAATAAAGGAGAGAATATTTATTCACGCGTAAGAAAAAAAGAGGAATATTCAATCATCTCTAGCTAAATGTAGCACCATCGATTATTGAATTGAAATAATGAGGTTCAAATCACAGCAAAGGCAATATCTAACGATTACCTATCAGAGGCAAAATATCCAGCCCGGTGTTGCGACATATGATGTTAGGTGTAACTTGAAGAAGTGTACCAGCTCTGTTATATTATTTTATTATAACATTGAGCACTTTAATTTATTTCGTTTTAATATTTCACTAATTTTAAAACGCATGTTTTCTATTTTCGTTTTGAACTTTAGAACTAGTATATATATAATACCATACTATTATGTACTGATTAGCTGTCAGTACTGGCGGTTTCCGTCATAGCTATATATATATATATATATATATATATATATATATATATATATATATATATATATATATATATATATATATGGGGTGAGATTCACGATAAGTCATGAAAATGAAATGTCATGGCAGGCAAAATGTTTGAAAAAAAAAACGGAAACCCGGTTCAAATGCAGGAGAAAAACAAAAACAAGAGATTTGACCGGTTTCGTTAGTATTAACGAACGTCTTCACTTTTTCTGAAGACGTTCGATAATACGAACGAAACCGGTCAAATATCTTGTTTTTGTTTTTCTCCTGCATTTTAACCTGTTTTCCGTTTGTCTTTTTTCATATATATATATATGAAGTTAATTAATATATAAAGAATATATATAAAAAAAAACAAAGATATTATTAAAAATTGAACATATTTATTGTTTATTTGCTCCTATATAATGAAATTAAAGAATTATAATCCCTTACATTCAGACATTTGGAAAATAATACTTTCCTCATTATGAAATACGATATATATATATAATTGACTTTCTATCGTCTAGAATGTCCGCTTCAGATGGAGTTGGTTATAGTGGATTTAATGCATCCGTGATGAAAAAAGTGTTGGCCGGAAGCAGGTTGGCTATCCATGACTCTGATCGAAATATTTCTGCAAATGTGTTGCCAACGATTAAATACTGTTTGTATGAATTAAAAATGATACCTAATAAACAACTGTATTTATAATTGAGCCCATTCATATGAACATAGTAAGGGTTCTCTGGATTGTTATCTCGTCGATATAAACTTACCTGGTTAACCTATCCTACAATGGATCTTTTTAAGGAAGGCTTCAACAGATACCATACACAATCCTACACGTGTTCTTTGCCGTAATGAACAATTAGCGATTATTAGGTTCCCAGAGAGAATTTAATTATTAAACAAAAGAGATTAAGTAGAAAGTACTTGTTGGCATCTCAAACAAATTACCTTGGATAGTTATAACCATGAGATAATATTATAGTATCGGACAAGTAAAACTTTATAAGCAGTATTAAACACGATAAACATGTTACGCAAATAAACATACTAATTATTTAACTAGATAAGCCATCTAAATGTCTTATTAAATGACGGGTATGATATTTAATTAAAAGAAAAACTCGCAGGTAATAGCAAGCAATAATGTTTATATATAAAGTGGACTGCTTTTCCCTGTACCTTGATCTAATATATAAAGTAGAGACGTTTTTTCCCCTGTACCTTCTCGGAGAATAGGAAAATAACCACATGCATCACGGGCTACTGAACTCACAATTACATTGCACTTATTCACTCGAGCGTGTTTTAGTATATCTCGTATTCTTCTTTCCAAACAAACACTGACTATTACATTCGGCCCGGCCGCCACGACTCTCCGAAATACCAACTCCATATAGGTGGTAGTAAAAACTTTTCTCCCTAACAATTCTGTACTGTGACTACACTCATCGACACCGGGTACTAATAAACACAGTATAATTTTCATAAAGCACCCATTGTTATTTCGTATTTGTCTGGCATTATTTTACTACATAATATAAAGCAATACGCAAACAAATAATGACCGCTCCCGTTGAATCCGCTGATATTCCGCGAATATCAGATTACGTTTTTCCTATTTCTAACTATGATTTCCACATTTACATTCATTCCGGAATCAAGCGAATGACATTAACGAACACAGTACCTGCAACATTCATTCTACAAACATGACGGCTAAAATTCTGTCATTAAATCGACTTCCTACTTAATTCAATAGCCGCCAAGATGCTGTTAGAACCCGACACATTTATATTTTCAAAATCATATACTTAAAGGTATATGATTCACAAATAAATTACCTAAACCGTGTCATTATTGAAATTAAATTTGCGTCGCCAGAAGCTGCCAGTAAACAAGCTTAGCTTAAGTCGCCTATTTTCACATGTATATTTCAAGTTGTAACTGTGGCGCGATGGTTAAGAAGGGAGGTTTCATTTTCGCCATTATCGCCAGTATCGGCGTTCGATCCCATTCTGCTTTCTTTTTCTTTTCTTTTTTTTATAATTAAAAACGTTCACCAACACGGTAGAGCGGGGGGGGGGAGAACAATAGGCGGTTTCTTTTTTATGCAATAGGTAGTACTTTCTCCCGTGCAACGCCGGGCGACGGGTACCGCTAGTAAGTAATAAAATAACCACATGCATCATACACTACTAAAATACCTACTGCAATACTCGTATTCACTCAAGCGTGATTGCATCAACTTATGCATAATTTCTTTAACATATAATAATTACTATATTTATTCCGAGATCACTTACTCTCTCAAATACAACATCCACATAGACAGTGGTCACTATACTTACTTATTGCAAATTATCTACTCTATCCGCCACTGAAAATACCGCCAGACTTTTGTTTCATTCGAAACCGTTAAACAGAAACACCGCTAATTAGAGATTACAGGAATATCATTCCGCTATCCCGAACACATAACATCTACACATTATGGAATAACGGATTACATTAAAACAAACACATCACGCGCTGCACTATAAAATAACACAAACACACCTCCGCGCGTAGTAAGTACACTTATTAATTTTATCACATTAGAAATAAACATTACATTATAAGAATCATAGTAATATTTGTATTTAAGCCAAGTAATACATGTTTCATTCGTCAACATTAAAAATAGATTTCTTTAAATAACATAGCCTTCACGCTTATTCAATGATTTTATAAAAACTTTTACCTAAAAAATAAAAAAACAGAAACACAACGCAAAAACGGTATTCGTTCTTTTACCCCCCCCCCTCTACAAAAACAAACTTAAAAACGATTTCTACCTGTTTGATTATTTGGCACATACGAAATTACTAATAGCTTATTCAACATTATTACAAAACTCAGGGGTTATTGCGTCACGCTGTTAACTTACGCTTCCAAATTATTGAACATTGCATATAAACATAAATATAATAATAATGATAGTCATTGTATTATTTAAACAAAAGGGTAGAGTTTTCATTCTTCAACTTAAAAACAAATAATTCTTTTAATACGGAAACTATTTTTTTTTCTTTTACTCGCAAAAGAAATCGGATATTCACACAAGAAAACCTGTTTTTTATTTTTATTTTATATATCAAACTTCACATTCCCTTTCAACGTAAAAATGATTTCCACATTTAAAAAAAAAACTACGAAATTATTTGCTTACTACATATTATTAGGGAACTTAGGAGTTGTTGGGTCACGGGGTTAATTTGGGTCACTAACTCATTTTCACAGCGTGGTGCCGTCGTTATGGATGGAATCAAAAAGTGCACCAATTAGACTAACTTTTAATTGAAAAGTCAAGTTCACTGACCTTGGAAAGCTTCACGCATATTCTTGGATCACATTTACTTTGGGGTGAGGGGTGAGTTATGTTGCTTTTTACGAATAATCCACTACATACTATCGTACGGGGAAGGAGAGCACCGAAACATAGAAATATATATTTCGTTTAATTAAAAACAAGCACAAATCCTATTTTAATCACCTAAATTACTTACATGGTTCTTCTCAACTTCACATTTACGAATTTATACTCTTATACTTCCATGTTTTAAATTTAATTTATAGCTCTCCCGGGCAACGCTTGGGCACGGGTCCTGCTCGTTATAAATAAATGGGAATATAAATTAAGTTTGTTATAACTCCATTATATCATATACAAGAAAAAAGCAAAGTATAAAAGCTAAGATTAGTTTATGTTGTTTAGGTTTTTAATATCGTAATATTTTATTATGTGGCTTTATCTTTGTTATCTGTTATATATATATATATATATATATATATATATATATATATGAAGAAAAAAGATGAAGAAAAAATATGTTGATCTTTATTTTGATTTAATAAAAATATCTGCATCTAACACATTGTTTCTTTGAAGGCATTTTGCATCGCTCTTTATGTTAAAATTCAAAAGATGCTTAAAAAAATGAACTTTCCCAAATTTGTATCCACCAGCGACCATGCGCGATTAAAGTTCTATTTAAACAGACATTTGCACCATTCGTCCACAACACCGGACGAGACACTTCTAAAAGACCAAGAAGGATTATTACGATAAAAACGGTGTATACCTTTTATTTGTCTAAGCTTTGTCGAGGCTGTTTTACCAAGCGAAATATTAGATTAAAAAAGTCAAGATGAAGAGAAAAAAATATTTTGATCTTTATTTAGATTTAATAAAAATATCTGCATCTAACACATGGTTTCTTTGAAGGCATTTTGCCTCTATCTTTATGTTAATATATATATATATATATATATATATATATATATATATATATATATATAAATATATATATATATATATATATATACATACATAATACATATATGTATATATATACATATATATACATATATATACATATATGTATATATATACATATATATACATATATATACATATATGTATATATATATGTATATATATATATATATATTTACATTAATATATATATGTTTTTGTTTCATTTAACTTTAGTCGAAGTTCTCAGAAATCCTCGGGCTTACACTTGATCTTAATATGAGATACATCTATTCGAGTATTCCAATACAGTTTTCTATTACCTGTCAAACGTTGAGTGAGTATAGAAATTAGGAACATTAAATTTCCTCTCCCCAATTAACTATGTTATAGTATATCTTTCTTGTAGTGTCTTGCTCTTACCGGATTCCAGGACAAGAATTCATATAGTTTGGTAAAGTATCCAGCTCATGCTGTTACTTGAGGTAACATAATTTGGAGAAGGTGCACTATTCTTTGTATGAGCCAGCGTAGAGCCGTGTCGAAGGTATCTTATTTAGGCTTCGAATACTACGTTATTTTGAATATTTGGTCAGTGTTTACTCATAGGGGATGTATCCTCATGTCAGGTTGTCCTGATAACCCCTTGTATAGAGCGATCAAAGACACTCGATGACTGTGTTTAGTAGGTAATTAAAACTTTCCAAGTAGGCAATTCAAACTCTCTTTCTCTCTCTCTCTCTCTCTCTCTCTCTCTATATATATATATATATATATATATATATATATATATATATATATATATATATATATATGTATAAATGTAGTGTGAAATTGCATGATAAGAGGTTCTGTTTTCCATATTGACTGGATATACGTTGTTTTTTTAAATAATACTTAAATTTGATGTTTTGTCTTGCTTGACTTCCGTATGTGATGTCATAAAGTGATCTTTTGAAATCATCTGAAGTATAATACAAAATAAAAATGTTGAAATTGTTTTAGAAACGATTGTACGCCAAATATTCGTTGCATTTGAATTATTGGAACTGATATTAATAATGTTCTAATTTTATTTATCTCAATATACTTATATATATGTTGTGTTATAATTCTTGGAAGTGATATAAATTAAGTGAGGCGAGAAAGCGCTGTATCCCTTAATAGACTTCACGAATGGTCTATGTTGGTAATCTAATTTCTTTGATCAATCATAACTCAAAAACCAATAAACCAAATTAGTTAAAACTTTGCACAACATTTGTATTTGATAGGTTCATAAGTGTGTAGAATTTCAGCATCATTAGTCAAGGAAACCCAGAGATCCCGAAAGTACAACTATGAAATCATGTTATATGTGTGTACGTACGTACGTACGTATGTGCCAACCTGTATCTCATCAACTATTTGATGGATTCGTCTGATTTTTGGCAGAGATAGAGGTTCTATGGTCTAGTTGATGGCATTTTAATTTCAGTTTATTATATATCTTAGTTTTCCAGAAAATTCCAGAAAACCTCATGAGAAGGCATTGTATTAAGGCATAGCCTTTACAAAAGTAGTGACATTCCATGAAAAATACCAATATACTGAAATCATATGCCCTTAATAGGGTTAAGATGAAAATTTATATACACTAAATGTACAAAAGCAAGGAAATTCCCAAATGTGTACATTTTATTGTCATTAAGGGTATGACTACATATCAACCAAACCATTTCATTATCACATCACTACAGTATAAATCTCTATGCATGAGTGGGTGAAGTGTGTGAGGGGCGCCGAAGAAAAATTCCTACCAGTAAAATACATAGCCCTGTTGTGCTCGCATACTCTTAATGACAATAAAAGTGTAAAAAATTTGGAATTTCTTTGCTTTTGTACATTTAGTGTATATGAATTATCATCTTAACCCTATTAAGGACATATGATTTCAGTATACTGGCATTTTTCATGGAATAAAGTTCTAATTTTGTTTATCTTAACTTACTTCATATATACATAGATATATTGCAACAGAGATACAAAAATGTATGTGCTTGTTTAAGACAAAATCAAATGGAAACATTAACGACGAACTGATTACTCGTCGCTCTGATTCCGATCTTCAGAATCCCAGTCTTACAATCAAAAAGGAAATACACTTCCATGTCGACATGAAAGCTTCGTCGGTGCATATCTGGTGCTTCTTTCTTGTCTTTATCATAACGGTAGATCCAGCCTTCATCCATATTCCTGCGATTTATCAGCACATCCAACGACGGACAGTTGCATTTAAAACGTAGACTCTTATCAGTTCTTCTATTGTCAATTGGAACGATATCATCCATTGTAAGTAAATAATAGGATTCTAAACGGAATAAACGTCCGATTTGTATCGATATTAATTGGCTGACATTCAACTGTTCTTTAATGATATTCCTGCAATTTTGTTTTCTTTATTTAGATTTTTCGGATCGTTGTCCTTATCTTGGTGTTGGCTATTTTCATAGCGTGCCATCCATTCTACTTTCCGGCCTTCTGTGCAACTATACCTGCGCATCCGACTGACCGCCTTACCCCCAAACGAATGTGCCGTGGTTTTGAAGATGTCTTCTTCTTTTCTTCTCCTTTCTTCATCCTTCATCCTTTTTTTTCTTTTTCTTTATTCTTTTTCTTCTTCATTCTTCTTCTTCTTCTTTCTTCTTTTTCGTTTGCTTTTTTCTTCTTCTCCTTCTTCTTATTCTTCTTCTTCTTCTCCTTTCTTAATTCTTCATTCTTTTTCATTCTTCTTCTTCCTTTTTCTTCTCCTTCTTTCTTCTTCTTCTTCTTCTTCATTCTTTTCCTTCTTCATTCTTCTTCTTTTGCTTTTTTTTCTTCTTCTTGTTCTTGTTCTTCTTTTTCCTTTTCTTCTTCTTTATTCTTTTTCTTCGTTATTCTTCTTCTTAGCCGTGTCGTTCGCTGGAGCACGAAACAATAGTCACAGTTAAGTTTACATACATAATGCAACAGCACAGATACAGGTATTCTATACAAGCGACTTGTTGGACACGAGGGTGGAGTGCGTGTGGTTAGGGTATCGTCGTTAGTTTTTCCACATCCGAGCTAACTATCCCATTTGTCGGCAACCCTTCACAGTCGAACATTTTTTTCCCTCCTCAGTCCAACTAACTCTTCTTTGTTTACTTTGTTTTCCCAACCCGACATCACTTTTCTGCTTTTCTTTATTTTTAATTGTCTCTTATTGATACTCTCTCCACCCAAACTGAAAGACTTTCGCATTTTTTTCGTATCCTTCTACTTTGCTACTTTGACCACCCAGGCTGCCAACGGCTAACTGTAATGGCGTCGCTAGTCTGTGAAATTCAAATAGTCTAGTCTTATTGTCAGTCTCAAATTCCTAGCTAATTTCTCCCTGTGGTCCTAGTTGTGGGGTAGGGATCATTCCATAGTCACACTACTTCCTATGCCATGTGTCGCAGTCAGTGATTGTCAGAAACTTTCGAATTTTATTTGACTCGCTAGGGTAAAGTCTCTCATACCCCGTTACATAAAGTTTTATAAACTATTATTTACCGAGGTCCAATTAATAGTTTTATCTTTAGCTGTGGATTAAACTTACAGCCTGACAGTGCAATTCAATCAAAGATATCTCTTAACCAACGCATTTATACCGTTTGTTCATTTACCGCTATAAACCATTATACACCCGTGTCGTCATCGGGAACCCAGATCCTTGCTTCTCTGTGGATACAATCACTCGGACGCCGATGTTTAGTTTTTAATAAAAGAAAAGTTTATTACAAAGAAAAGAACAGTTACAAAACATACCAGAGATACAGGTTACTTTTGTACGCGCAAGATAGAGAGAAAGATGGACAGATAGATAGACGGATAGATCGTCCCGTTGTACCTAGTTGCACTCGTAGCGGCCCTCGTTATGTAATATTTATCTACTAGGCCAACTATAAGATTATTTATAAACCTTATTATAGATAATGTATCTTTATGACCTGTACTTATATTGTGAAAATCGCAACATTCAATATGAAGAAAACACCCTGAAATATGGCACTGTTATACAGAACTGTTCTCTACGAAATATTCAATGGCATGGAATGTGTTAGATGATGAGAGAAAAAGAAAGACGGATTGGTCGAAAGACTAGTAATAATTGGTAAACGTGAGGTGGGAAGTGGCTTCAGTGAATAAGCAGAAGTTACGAATATGACGTAATTCCACCCTAAGTGTATTGTGGTCCCTTTTCTGGCAAATTTCAAAACGAGTAGACGCAAAGACTCAGTACTCGTACCAAAACCTCAATGGAGTGGGAGTAAAAAAATATGTCACAGCAAAGTATGAGGGCGTCTAATGCCGCTCTCCCTCTCTCTCTTATATATATATATATATATATATATATATATATATATATATATATATATATTAGTCGAGTAAATAACTCTGTTTCTGTAAATGATATTCAAATATTTACCTTACGTGAATAAAAACCTCTATCCAAAATGAATACCGGTGTCCTGTGAATTAATACTAAAAGAAGACAAGACGACACGTGTGTTCAATCTACAAGGGTGTATGATGAGTTATACACGCCTCGGAGACGCCCTTATAAAACTAATAGACTGGTGTGACGTACTCTAACAATATGCTATGTGGTTTAATAGTCTTAAATTGTCATAGACCAAACTCGATCATTAGGGTCCTAATTAGAATAATGATCCAAACCACTTTATGTGATCTGTTTCGTTTTAACCTTGTGCCATACATGCAGAAAACCAACTTGTTGTAATCATTACATAAATATTAAAGTTCACAAATTGTGTTCATGCTTTGGTAGCTGCGTATCCTTTTTTACGGACCTCCGCGTTATTTTTACTCTAAAAAGGACTAAGTAGAGACAAAACCGAGGGAAGACAAAGAAAGTTTATTCAACTTGATCTTCGTTCCAAATCACTGATCAGTATGTGAGGGGACAGAGAGATATCGATAATCACTGTTTAATCATATTTTGTCAGCCTCTGACATTTTTATGTCCACGCTTTGTGAGCTCTCAAACAGATTGTTGGATATTACTTCACAGAGATCACCTCAGTCGGTTTTCTTATGACAAGACGTTGGCCACCATCTTGTCCCAAACTCTCGTGTTGGTTGGACCGGATATCTTGGGATTAATAAATAGATACGATAAATGTTTAATATTTTTAATATAAATTTACTCAAGTCTGCAAACAATTATTTCCGGTCGGGTTGGTTGGTTGCGTAATAAATTCCTAGGATTTTTCACTTACTATGTGATTTTCCAGGTTGGTCCTCGAGGAACTCCTTATGCCGAATCTGGTGCTTGCTCTGCACTTCATCAAGTGACTCCTTGTAACTCTTGATCATTTCAAAACATACTTCTCTTCTCTTATCACGCTTGACCAATCAGAGTCTTTAATATAACTCGACCCTGTCATTAAAAATCGCAGAAAAAACGGAAAGTATAGCTGATGAGAAAAGTCCGACAACAAATTATTTCACAAATAATAACTAACCTCTACGAAATTGAGAAAGAAAAACTAAAACATATGAGGTGTCGACCGGGAACGTAAGATATTGTTCAAAGGGAAAAGTATGTCTCACCTTGAGATTATGCAGGTAAGATAAACGCATGAAATAGATCGGAAACATTATTATTTCTCTTCGTACATGTTCGGGAGTCGTCCTCAACAATCAGTCCAGCAGTGATTTTGTTGTTGTCGGGTTCTGGTATGGTCCTGTTCAGTCTCAGGTTGTCCACCCTCCCAGGCTTTACCTTTTATTTGAGAAGGGTTTAGTCTATAGCTAATGGCATGAGTCGCGTCGTTCAGGGAATGCTGACGGGGCTGCTCAGGACTTTTCGTAGGCCAGAGTGCTCTAATCCTAGTGCACTGGCATTTCAACTTAACACTTGACCTTGTGTCTAACCTCCTGGAAGGCTAAATAAAAATAAGAAAGAACCAAAAAGAGCAGAAATTACCTACGCATCGATGCAACAACATATCTCCCCTGGTAGCCACATATGTACGCATGATACCGGAGACAAACATATGTATTGAGTAGGTGAAAACCGCGAAGAAAGACTATCATGACAGATAGTGACTAAGGGTTGAGATTAGAATAAAAGAGTTTATGCGTCTGGTGCCTCTGGCCATACTAATGAGTCTTGAAAAGCCTAAACACGGATGTGGATGTCTATATACATTTTTATTTATACAAACATTCTTTGACTTCATATGTGCATACATATTTCAGCTACGGCTTTTTTCATAGTGAAACTTCCTCGGGCCACTGACAGAGATTGTTCTGAAATAATGATATATATATATATATATATATATATATATATATATATATATATATATGCAATCAAATAACATTAGGCGACTGACTTTCAATTATTATCGATGGTTTAGATTATTTTTTAATTATATATTATTGAAAAATTTTAAACGAGGAAACAGAATCACGAGATAGAACAAAGAAAAATCCCTTCGAATTTTTTTTCTCAAAGAAATGTTTCAAAACAATTAGTAAGAGAAAAGGGGGACAGAAAAAAAGAAACTGCCAAGATCTTTCAGTCGACCCTTTTCAAGGCATCCGTCGACATGTAGGGGCAATATCGATATAAAACGTGATCAAAAGACCATGGATAAAACATTCTTATCTTAAACCCATAAGTTCTAGATTGCGGGTGTAGTCTTTTTGTTTGCACACGTAAGTTGATAGCAACTGCTTCGAAGATTTTTAAATGACTTTTCGAACGCGCTCCGTGCAAAATATAGAATACCTCATCCGTGTACCCTCTAGTGTATACTTGGCACTGCAATAAATGGTCACCAATGGCTGACTCGTGGGCTTGTGAACGCCCCGATGCCGTCCACTGACTGTGCTTACGTATCGAATGGGGAATATGTTAAGAAAATCTTACCTCTAAGCGCTGGATGGTACGTCCACGTAATCAGCCTCGCATTGACCAATAAAACGATAAATGACTATATTATATGGTATACCATCCTTCTAAAAAGAAGGGAAAGTCCTGAGACCCGTTCGAACTTTAGTTGCAAAGAAACAATGTGAAACGGTCGAAGAAATTTTGTGTGACAACTCCTGACTTTTAGTACTAATCCATGGGAGATTCACATAAGCAGAACATTTTTTGTGTGGGGGGATGCAAAAAATGTTCCACTTTTAAATGCAGCGATTTTGCCATTTATACATTTTTAAATGGTGTGTAAAGGATAACCATCTGATGAGAAGATTTATGCTATACTTTGAAGCTCTGCATCTAGTTTAGGACTTGAACAAATCAGCAATGCCCGATGTACTAAAGTTTTAATCAGATTTATTTTTTCTGATTTTAAGGGAGAACGAATCCCAGCTAATATATTGAGCTTTGACAGTAGGGTTTCTGTATATGCTGGTATAAAAACACTCATCCGATCTTTCGACAAGAACGTCTAAGAACGGTAATGAGTTATTTACCTCACCCTCAATAGTAAATATCAATGCCGGGTGAAGTGAATTTAAATGCCGTAAAACACCCCTCAGCTTCCGGGCGGGATATACATATTATAAAATTATCATCCATATAACGGAAATAGCACACCGTTTTTTGCAATCGATCAAACAACAGTTGCTCATTAAATCCAACAAAAATATTAGGCAGAACTTGGCCCAAAGGACTTTCGATTGCTACCCCATACATTTGACGATACACGTTCCAGTCAAAGCTGAATTCATTAGATTTAGTAGCTAAACCCATTAGCTCAAGAAATATATGTTCAGGAAATGAGAGCTTAGCGAGGGAATTACGATAAAGACTATCGGCACAAATCCCGATAGTTTCATCGACAAGCACATTGATGAAAAAACTAGCTATATCATAGGAACATAAGTACCCAGTATTCGAATAAAAGCTAACTTCACGAATAAATTCTGCAAACCGAAACAAGTCAAGAATGCAGAATCCATAGTATATATCTAGAACAGGCGTGAGGACCTCGGCTAACAATTTATCTTATTCATGCTGGGCTGAACTAAACATGGAAAGAATAGGTCTCATAGTAACATTGTCCTTATAGACTTTGAGTAACGCATACATCCTGTGACGTTGGGAACCCACCAAATAGATTCTATCATTGGTCTCTTTGAAAAGTCATCTCCTTTTATGAATCTTAAGAAAGTGATATTGTAAGTTGGTTTCTGTCAATAGGACTACTAAAAATTATGTGCAAGATCAACGAGAAGTGCTCTTAGCCATGCTACATCCTCGGACGAAGGGGCACGTGTCTCATAAGTTGCAGATACAACATTTCAAATTCGGTACATACCGTCACCTTATCAATAAGTGAAGGACGTATATCAAAGTCAAGGTCACGTGAAAGGACAACTCTATCGGTGTCTAACAAGGAATATTCTGAACATTTGAAAATATTTCTTTCATTAGTCTGACCCGAGCAAAACCTCCTATTAATAAGAAAACTCAGAAAGATATATATGGTAAACAATACTTTTGGTTAGGCATTTATTTTGTAGTGGACAAAGTGTACTATTTATGCAGTTACATCTTTTCTCTTCATTGATAACTTCTTCATTTCTATTCGTGTGATTACTATTAAGGTTTTGATTATTTCGGTTTTTAGTGCTTATATTTTTGTTCTCCTTGGTGTTATTTTTGCTATATTTCTCACTTTTTAAGCAATTTGTTATTTATTCCTTTCTGCAGTTCTCTTTTAGTACTTTGTTATTGTGTGCCTTAATTATATTTCTAGGGTTTCGCAGCAGCTGTAAGACAGGTTTAGGTTATTTTTATTGAATATTTTATGCAGGGGATGGATTACAGGGAATTTTTTTCAATCAGATTTAAGAATTTCTTGCCCAGTTTAGTTTTTAGCATCTGATTATAGGGCGGTGTATACCAGATTATATTTCTTTTTCTTTTCTTTTTAATTTTATTATAATTATTGGTGTCTTGTTTTATATTCAATTTCGATATTATGCTAGCCACTATTTTTTAGAGCTGTATTGTAAATGTTGCTTTATTTTTAATATATTTTCGTTGCTAGAATTATTGATAACCCTACGTTCGATAGAGTTCGGAATCTGTTTTATGATTAATGGGAGTTACTGCACTTTGGGTTTATGCATAGTGGATTGGCGTTATGCAAAAAAACGCATGTACAAATATGCAACTGTTAAGATTTTAGAGCAGTTAAAAATCAGTCTTTTTTACTAACGTCACATAATTTCTCCTTAGACGTTCAAATAAAATTCCGTAGAAAAATAACCAATTTTCAAACCTTCGCCAAATTGTTTAGAAGAAACACTGAAACATTTTGTTTCCATCTATCTGAAAGCATTTTTCCTCTTTCTGAATATATACCAAAACCTCTGAGATTGCCTTCCGATTTGAAAAATGCAATTTAAAGTTCGATACAGGTGTGTTATTTAGAACTCAAATTTTCCGAAAATTCTCTGAAATATGGTAAATTTTGAAAATGATCACATGATTTCACACCATGAGCACTTGGTTTACTATGAAATAGAATTAGTCAATGTTATCATTAAAAAAGTCCAATTAAAAGGTATCAAGAGATCAAGGACAGTAGTTTTTGATTTTTAGAGAATATAGGAAGAAAATTGCCGTTAAATATCTCTCTCTCTCTCATATATATATATATATATATATATATATATATATATATATATATACTCGTACATATATATCACATTCACATCCAACCTAGCACCCATATCTCACAGTATACATAACTTCATACCCCTACACGTGCCATCACACGTATACACGTGTACATATACATCAATGTACACATATACAATCATACATGTATCTATAAATTTCACACTGCCCCCCCACTAACGTACATACTTATACGTCTCCCCACACACACATCGAGCCTAGTGTGTGTAACCGTAATCGCCTGCACACCCACCCGTACACACATCTCAAACAAATATACATTTGCGTCCACATACACGCATTTATACCAGTCAGTGTCTCCTCACACACACACACACCTACCCCAGTGAGTGCCCACTAACATACACGTATGCGTACATGCACGTGTATGTGATCCTACATATGTCCACACATATACAATGTATATATACACACACATACAAACATTCAAGGCATATACAGTTCCCCCCCACACACAGCACATATGCACACGTACATGTGTATGTAAAATCATACGCGTACTCACGCGTATTTCCCCATACCCCAGTTATCCTACGTTTCATTTTAGGGATGTGCATATGAGTTACAGGGAACAGACGCAACTACTCATAAAAGCAGTTAACTGCAACACATGCATGAACCCTGGATTATGAAAGAAAGCGGCATGCACGAATGTTTTGATGATTATGATTGGGAATGGGATGAGTGGTTAGCCAACTGTGCACATGGGTTGTCTCCTAACCCCAGCATTGTCGGTAGTCGGAATTTGAGGAATCGTATTCTAGACTCCTAACTTGTATTAATGAAAACAGCTTTTAGATGTGCGTATACTGAGTCGAGTGTCTCGGGGTATCAGTATAAAAGTCTATGTTGTCTTCATAGGCTTCTAATCTTGAATTTGTGTCCGTGTCTACATTTAGCCATTATCTCGTCCATCTTATTCAATATGTTATTATACTGATATTAAAGTATTCTAGTTTTTTTTCTTCTATACATAAATTACATCTATGTTTGAACCCCCTAGGATGTTGGTGTTTCATAAAATTGGCCAGGACACCATCGGTGTGAGGTGTTAATCCCTGATTCCACCAATGCTATGCCAATTCAGTATTCAATTGCAGTGGATTTAAGAAAGAGTGTTTATGGGTGTAGAATCGTTGATTCTAACTACCTGCGGATATGCCGTTTTTGACGTTTTTCGGTTCTCTTCCGAATAGATTGTCGCTTTTTACACAACGCACTCAAACTTGCTGTTTCCTTTCAGGGGACTTTTACTTGGCAGTTACATTTTTATCTTTCATACTAGTATCTTTCATCGGTATGTTAATAGTTTTTGATTGTGTGTGTTGATTATGCTGTCTATGTGCTTGATGCATGAGTAGCTAATTTTCACTGTTTTTCTATTAAATATCTTGTTTAGGGGTTGTTTACATTGATGTGTTTGTATATAGCTTTTTAGTAAAAAATGTAGATGTTAGATAGCTGACAAAATTACGGATTAAACCAGATTATTTTCGATATCTATTCCTGTATTTGTTTTTAGTTATATGTTCAATGTGTGTCAGCTTATCGGTGTACCCACTGCTAATTAGTGCTGTTTCATGTATGTCTTTACTAGTGTCGAATATTTCTTTATTGGCTGAGAACTTATTAATCCTAGTGTTTGTAGTTATCGGTACTTGTTTTATTGTGCATCCAGGGTGGTTAGAGTTAGTATTAATGTATGTGGGTGTGTAGTTCTCTTTTTAATTTTTTTTGTATGTGCTATCTGTCAGGTTTAATGTTATGTCTAAGTAATTTATTTCTTGCAGTTTGAGGTTATATCTATTTTTATCCTATTTAGGTTTTTTGGGGGGAATGCCCGATACGAGGGGACCGTTGCTCTTCGAGATGATTATTAGTCCATCGTCTCTGTATAGCCCTACTTGGTTGGGATCTACTATCCTACTAAGTATATATGGTATGTAAATGCCCACTATCTCTGTGATTTGTATGGAATCAAAACGTCGAAGTTATTATTGTTAGTCTTAATCCAATTCTCCTGTATGTTGACCAGTATGGATTTGCGACATGAGAGAATTATGATCACCTGCTCACTCAGTACTTATTTAAAGTTTCTAACATAGTTGATGCTATTGGTAACCAGTTCCTTTGAGATTGAGGGGTAGAAGTCGATAATATACAAGTGAATGAAGGAAGCACTGCTTGTTTTCTATGTCCTGAACCATTGAATAGTGTCGGATGAGTCTTTCGAGAGTTTGAGCTGTGTAGATTTCTGGGTCTGGTGTATTATATTTTGTAATATCCTTATAGGTCGTGTTCCCTTATATAAGGGTAAATCAGCCTAGATTTTTTATTGTTGTAGTAGTTCTTTTTGTGGTCTTTAATTAGTTTTAGGATGGGATAAAAATAAACTTATGTGAAATGGCTTTAATGTTGGGTCTAGTTTTCCCTTTTGAACTTATATATATATATATATATATATATATATATATATATATATATATATATATATATATATATATATATGTATATATATATATATATATATATATATATATATATATATATATAATGAAATTTGATAAAAGTACTTGAAAGCATCTTTAATAAATTTAGCAAAGTGAAAACAGACAAATACTTTGGAGACTATGCTTTGAGATGCACTATTTTATTAAAAATCATTTAAATTCCTTTTTTTACTTATTGTCTTATATATTACGAATGATAACGCATTCTTCTTCAGTGAAAGGGATCTGAATCAATTTAAAGGCAATCACTTAATTGTTGCTAGAGATGAAAAGGGAGAAACTGGAGACGACAGAGAGCATGGAACTACCCAACCAAGAAGAGATGAGGGCGCGAGAAACAGGAGAAATATACATATTTAGAAGTTCTGGAAGCAGACACATTCAAATCTACAGAAGTGTAAGAGAAAATTGGAACAGAATATTTGCGAAGAACAAGAAAACTCTTAGAAACGATATTATACAGCAGAAACCTAGTAAAAAGAACACACGCCTGTGCAGTATCACTAAAATATATTCTGGGTCATTCATAGGGTGAACTAATAAAGAACTCAGCACCTTGACTAAGACTAGAAAGTTAATAGCCATGTATAATGCACTACACCCAAAAGATGATACGGGCAGACTCTAAATGAAAAGAAACGAACAGAGAATAGAGCTGGTAAGTATAGAAGACACAAAAAAGAGCATAATACATAACTCAGAACACGGAAAAACTAATCGCCACAGCAAGAGACACCGTCCCAACGAACAACTCGGGAAGCACCGAAACTGGAAACAAAAAGACAATAAAAGAAAAGTTGTAAGTGAAACAGCTACATAGACTATCCATAAGACTGACAAATGAAGAAACCAACGGAAATAGCTGTGCATGGGTACGAAAAGAACACTTGAACAGAGAAACGGAGTCTTTACCGACGGCTGCTCAGACTAACCACATTAAAGCTAAAATAGATAAAACCAAAGAAAAAGAGTAAATGCAGACTGTGTTGACAAAGAGACGAAACAGTAAATCATATAATAAGTGAATACATAAAACTAGCCCCAAAATGATACAAGAACAGACATCACTGTGTGTGGGACAGCAGTACACTGAGGACTGTGCTAACGATTGAATTTCGAAGAATTTCTTAAAACCCCTTAAACTTAAGATAGTATATATAAAGAACTGTATATATATATACATATATAAAGAACTATATACAGATATATATATATATATATATATATATATATATATATATATATATATATAACTATATACAGACTAATATATCAATATATATATATATAAATAACTATATACATATATAAATATATATATATAAATAACTATATACATATATAAATATATATATATATATATATATATATATATATATATATATATATATATATATATATATCAAGCCGGTCAAACATTCTCACTTTTCAAAACATTTCAAATATTTCACACCTATCACAACAAATCTCCCCTCCCCCTCCCCTCACCCATTTCCCCTTTCAATCACTTCTCTCGCACTCTCACCCTTCCACACCTCCCACTCTTAAATCCCCTCATTTTTTCAAATCCTCTATAAAACCGTGACGCTTACCTATCCACCAAAATATCAGAGCCTCCCCCTCCTTTTCTACCCATCTTCCATTCCTCTGCATACACCCCCACATACATCTTCATTCACCATGACCCCTAACCTTCCTGGTCAAACATTCCACCCTCCTCTTTCCCCACCACTGTACTGCTTCACACACTGCCATCCACATTACTCCCGCTAACCCCAACCCTCCACTTTTCCACTTACAACCATCTACAGTATCCCTGCTCACCCCCACCCTTCCACTTTTTTCACTCAGTTTCTTCAACATTTATTTTCATTCCTCGCAACTGACTTCATCAGGTCCGGACGTCGGTCCCTACTGTTTTCCAGTAGTGGCTACTATTTCCTCCCTTCAACCCACCATGTCAACCCTATATGTCCACGTACTTGCATGACATTTTTCTTTATATTATCATCGTGAAGAAGTCTTACAAATATAGACGAAACGTTGATGAACACATAAAAACTTACTTTTTTGGTTTTTCCTTTTGGATTTCCTATATATATATATATATATATATATATATATATATATATATATATATATATATATATATATAACGAACTATCTATATAAATAATTATATATATATATATATATATATAAATATAACGAACTATATATATATATAAATAATTATATATATATATATAAAGAACGACATATATAGTCTAAAGAAGCGTTTAGTCATTAAAAAAATAAAAAATAAAAATGTAAAATGCAGTTTAAATTCCCAGACAAACTAACTAAATCCAAGATATATATAACTAATTATATATATATATGTATATATAAAGAACGACATATATATATATATATATATATATATATATATATATATATATGTGTATATATATATATATATAAATAACTATATCTCTCTTTATCTCTCTCTCACTATCTAGAACTATATACATATAATTACTAAGAGAAAATTCATATCATTTATTTCTTTTATTATATATATTTTGTCTGCATTATTTCTTATTAATTCACAGAAAAAACTAATTGTCGTTATATACCAGTTTTGAATTTTACTTACAGATGGATATAATCTAAAATGATTAGTTTATGAAAAAAGAAGAAAGAGACAAACACGCTAAAGAACAATTTTGAAACGTTGGCGGCTTTGTTTTTTTTGTTTTGGTTGAATTGTATTGGTAAAGAAATATTCAATGATGAAGCCTTTTTTGAAAATAACTTTCGTTTATAATTTTGTTCATCAGGAGAAAATATGTTGTGAAATGGGCAAAAACATTTGTTTGTATTAACTTGTTTTAACTAAATTCGGAACATTTACTGAATTATTATATATGTGCACATTCTTAAAGAAAATATGATAGGAATACATATTCTTATTAATTGTATACGTATATAAAAGTAATCAATCGAAACGTACTTCTGGCTCACAGCCGTCATCAGCATGGCTAACTTAAACAAGGATCGGATCTTCAATATTGATGTGTATGGTCCACACACACACACACATATATATATATATATATATATATATATATATATATATATATATATATATATATATATATTTATATCAAATCTTTTAAATATTGTTTCAAACTTAAAATACGTATTCATTCTTTTACCATTATTTCTGAATTATCGAGTTTTATCTGAAAACTGTCTACTGCGATGCTAATTTAACTTGATTAGGTAAGTTGTTCTATAAATATATTATTCTAACTGTGTTATAGATTTAACTTTTTTCGCCAAAGAGTTTCCAGAACGAGACGTAAAATTAAATATGAGTTCCATATTTAGAGATGACATTAATTATTTTGAAGGTTTTTAAAAAATTCGTATTCTCTACTTATGGTTTAAAATTTAAGGATTCTAGCCTTTTTTATGATTGAGATTCTCTACTTATGGTTTAAAATTTAAGGATTCTAGCCTTTTTATGATTGAGATTCTCTACTTATTGTTTAAAAATTAAGGATTCTAGCAATTTTATGATTGAGATTCTCTATATATGGTTTAAAATTTAAGGATTCTAGATTTTTTTAGGATTGAGATTCTCTACTTATGGTTTAAAATTTAAGGATTCTAGCTTTTTTTATGATTGAGATTCTCTACTTATGGTTTAAAATTTAAGGATTCTAGCCTTTTTTAGGATTGAGATTCTCTACTTATGGTTTAAAATTTAAGGATTCTAGCCTTTTTTATGATTGAGATTCTCTACTTATGGTTTAAAATTTAAGGATTCTAGCCTTTTTTATGATTGAGATTCTCTACTTATGGTGTAAAATTTAAGGATTCTAGCCTTTTTTATGATTGAGATTCTCTACTTATGGTTTAAAATTTAAGGATTCTAGATTTTTTTATGATTGAGATTCTCTACTTATGGTTTAAAATTTAAGGATTCTAGCCTTTTTTATGATTGAGATTCTCTACTTATGGTGTAAAATTTAAGGATTCTAGCCTTTTTTATGATTGAGATTCTCTACTTATGGTTTAAAATTTAAGGATTCTAGCCTTTTTTATGATTGAGATTCTCTACTTATCGTTTAAAATTTAAGGATTCTAGATTTTTTTATGATTGAGATTCTCTACTTCTGGTTTAAAATTTAAGGATTCTAGCCTTTTTTATGATTGAGATTCTCTACATATGGTTTAAAATTTAAGGATTCTAGCCTTTTTTATGATTGAGATTCTCTACTTATGGTTTAAAATTTAAGGATTCTAGCCTATTTTATGATTGAGATTCTCTACTTATGGTTTAAAATTTAAGGATTCTAGCCTATTTTATGATTTAGATTCTCTACTTATTGTTTAAAAATTAAGGATTGTAGCCTTTTTATGATTTAGATTCTCTACTTATGGTTTAAAATTTAAGGATTGTAGCCTTTTTTATGATTGAGATTCTCTACTTATGGTTTAAAATTTAAGGATTCTAGCTTTTTTTATGATTGAGATTCTCTACTTATGGTTTAAAAATTAAGGATTGTAGCCTTTTTATGATTTAGATTCTCTACTTATTGTTTAAAAATTAAGGATTGTAGCCTTTTTTATGATTGAGATTCTCTACTTATTGTTTAAAAATTAAGGATTGTAGCCTTTTTTATGATTGAGATTCTCTACTTATGGTGTAAAATTTAAGGATTCTAGCCTTTTTTATGATTGAGATTCTCTACTTATGGTTTAAAATTTAAGGATTCTAGATTTTTTTATGATTGAGATTCTCTACTTATGGTTTAAAATTTAAGGATTCTAGCCTTTTTTATGATTGAGATTCTCTACTTATGGTGTAAAATTTAAGGATTCTAGCCTTTTTTATGATTGAGATTCTCTACTTATGGTGTAAAATTTAAGGATTCTAGCCTTTTTTATGATTGAGATTCTCTACTTATCGTTTAAAATTTAAGGATTCTAGATTTTTTTATGATTGAGATTCTCTACTTCTGGTTTAAAATTTAAGGATTCTAGCCTTTTTTATGATTGAGATTCTCTACATATGGTTTAAAATTTAAGGATTCTAGACTTTTTTATGATTGAGATTCTCTACTTATGGTTTAAAATTTAAGGATTCTAGCCTATTTTATGATTGAGATTCTCTACTTATGGTTTAAAATTTAAGGATTCTAGCCTATTTTATGATTTAGATTCTCTACTTATTGTTTAAAAATTAAGGATTGTAGCCTTTTTATGATTTAGATTCTCTACTTATGGTTTAAAATTTAAGGATTGTAGCCTTTTTTATGATTGAGATTCTCTACTTATGGTTTAAAATTTAAGGATTCTAGCTTTTTTTATGATTGAGATTCTCTACTTATGGTTTAAAAATTAAGGATTGTAGCCTTTTTATGATTTAGATTCTCTACTTATTGTTTAAAAATTAAGGATTGTAGCCTTTTTTATGATTGAGATTCTCTACTTATTGTTTAAAAATTAAGGATTGTAGCCTTTTTTATGATTGAGATTCTCTACTTATTTATGTAGTCCCTTTTTGTAAGACTTAGTTTAATGTTCTACCTTTATTAACATATATATATATTTTATTGTTTCTTTTCTGTATTTTGTCTTCGTGTTCTAAAAATAAAATGTCTGTTCTGTTATGTTCCTGTGCACCCCTTTTTCAACTTCTCTTTCTTTTTTTTCTATCTCTCTACCTTGTCTCTTAGCTCTGCCTTCA
>OY744518.1:115139112-115209112 GCA_963556195.1 Sepiola atlantica
TATATATTATATATATATCATATATATATATATTATATATATTATATATATTATATATATAATATATATATATTATATATATATATTATATATATAATATACATATATATAATATATATAATATATATATTATATATATTATATATATAATATATATATAATATATATATTATATATATATAATATATATATATATATATAATATATATATTATATATATATTATATATATATAATATATATATATATATATTATATATGGGAAGAGAAGGATGAAGGTAATCCGACGTGATGGTTAAATGAAAAAGGAAAACCAAAAACTGGATGTTTTTTATGTGTAAATCACAGCCCCCCTCCCTCCCTCTGTACCCATCCCCATTTTCCCTGCATACACCCCCCCACACACAAACATTCCAACTCACTCTTCCCCTTCAATCTTGACCACAGCCATCTGGTCAAACACCCCCTCCCCCTCTTCCTCCAATCTCTCTCTGCCATCCATTTTACCCCTGCTCATTCCCCACCTCTTTCTCTCATCGCCAGCCACAGTAGTCCTTGCTCCCTCCACCCTTCCCCTTTTCTCCCACTCATTTTCGTCACTCATTTTTATTCTCTAACAAGTACGGACGTCCACCAAGACGTTGCCATTATTTTTCATTTTATTTTATTTTTCCTCCCAACATGTCTACCCTACATGTATTTGTACTTGCATGATATCTTTTCCCTATATCATCATCCTGATGAAGTCTTATAAATAAATGATGTACACATAAAAAACATCCAGTTTTTGGTTTTCCTTTTTCATTTTACCATATATTATATATATTATATATATATATATTATACATATATATATATTATATATATATATATATTATATATATATTATATATATATATATATTATATATATATTATATATACATATATATATATATATAATATATATATTATATATATTATATATATATAGCTGTATTCCACTTAATATTAAGCTGCTAGTATTTACAAATAGTTGATTGATCTCCATATTTATCTCATTAGGGATTTTCTATATAATCTAAACGTTAGGTATATATATATATATATATATATATATATATATATATATATATATATATATATATATATATATATATATATATATATGTATATAGTGTTATAATGGAATAATTCCAGGAAGAAATATATATATATATATATATATATATATATATATATATATATATATATATATATATATATATATATATATATATATATATAGTCTTGGAAGTTTCTCACCCATTAAAACTATATAAAAAAAAACTTTTAAAAAAACAAACTTTTAGTCCCAAGCTGTTCAGTGGAAAATCACTCATGTAAGTCAATTTATTTTTTACAGTTATTATATTAGTTTGCTTCTAACATTATTTAAGGGATCATCAGTTGTTTACCATGTAAAAATGTTTCGGGAATTTATATATATTACTAGGTTCATTCTACTTCACTAGAAGTTCTCATAAATCAAAGGGTCCATTCCTGGGGCTAACACTTGATCTCTATATGAGACACATAGATATTCGAATATTCCATTAAATATCTCCTTTACCTGTCAAACGTTGAGTTTGTAAAGAAGTTAAGGATAGTAATCGTCCTCTTCCCAACTGACACTTGTTTCACTACTACATTCTATGCCCCTACCCCCACACGAGCGGCGTCTCGTTGTCCGTTCAGTCCGGTTGTCAGCAAGCAAAGAGAATTAGACACTCTCTGGTAGAAGTCACGTTTTTTCTCGACTTCCGCTTTTAGCCAACACCCTTTCAGGGCGCCCGTCATCCGAGCACTCCCTTCGTTATCTAACAAGAGGACATGCTGACGGATATATCGCGCTGCACCGGTGGTTCCTGTCATCATAGCTGAAGTTAAGCAATGTTGAGTTGCTCAGTAGTTAGATGAGTAACCGTTTTGGAAGATCAGGTGCCAAAGGGAATGGAACGAGTGTACACGGTTAATGGGAAATCTATAAAAATGCGGTCATCGTTATATCAATTGCTGGTTTTGAGATCGGATATAAAAAGTTTAATCCTATTAGATATGTTATGATCAGTTACACTCTAGTAATAACGGTAGCATAGCAACTTTGAGTTTGATTAAATCTATGCAAAGCGGCTGTAAAATCACTTTCTCTAATACACCTGGTCTGTAGCAATATTTTTTTAGTGGAAATCGCTCCAGACAAGGCATGAAACCACTTGATGAAAGGAGCTAAAAAAATCTTCCTTCTTTGTCAGAAACATTGCTCATGAAATGTGAGTACTGAAGGTCAAAATTGGATACGGGCGTGTAAAAATAAGATTAGACTCGGAAATTTCCACATAAGGTTTAAATAAAATAGTGAGTGGAATTTCCCATTAGAAGTCGATTTACAGCTACGTGTCGTGGCAGTTACGTTGCAGACAGAACGACGTTAAAGAGATGTAGCGAATAAGCAGACCAGGTCTTTCTTTCTGGCACATGCTTTGTGACAGCGCTCATATTTGTTACATAACGAGGTCCGTGTTTTAATGGACACGTTTGAGTGATATTTTAAGGGTAGGGATCAAGGGTCTTCAAAACATAAGTCGATAAAATCACGTGATTTCGCGTCGGAGATTTTCGCCTCCTTTCCTTGTGAGATTTTAAGTGGAGAAAGTGTGTCTAGGAGCTGTCCCAAGTGGAGGGAGGCAGTGCATGGCGTGAATAATATAGCGAGACGATGTATCCGTCTATCTATCTATCTATCCGTCTTTCTCTTTCTCTCTCTTTTACTCTCGCTCTTTCTTTCTCCCCCCCCCCTCTCTCTCTCTCTCTCTCTCTCACACACGTTTTTCCGATGTTTTCTGTGAGAGTTTTTCTCTTTTTAAATAAACATTTTTATAGATATCCGTGTCCGAGTAGGTTTATCAACATAGAAAAACATGGATTCACAACGACGATACAGGTGTACAAATGCTTATACACCTAGCGGTAAGTAAAAAAAAAAAATCCCATCATTGCCCTATAAATAGTGGGTAGGGGATGATGTATACTATATATTTGAGAAGAAGAATGCAACCTCTGAAAGGTTTGTTCTTTTGTGCTGTTCTTTATTAATAACGTTTACAACTGTCGCTATCAAAAAGAAGAAAGCAACAATGAGAGATCAGATGATAACGAACAGCTGCTGCGTGTTATCAACACAACAAACCTCCAACTGCCTGCTGTGATCGAATAATAAGCCTCCGTAGTGCTACAATGCAAGCTATACACCTCTCCTCTTCTTGCGAGAAGTAGACTAGTACCCAGAACCGTTTGTAGGATTCACCCTGGGCGATCTGAGTCAGCTTAATCTGAAGGGGAATGTTTCTAGGGAATATTAAATGCACAAGCAGTCCCTAGTCGTATGTATATCCCGATCATTGGAGATGACGACGTTAGTTTTTGCAGTATTCTACAGGAAGCTATCGCCGTCCTCCCACATACAAGCAATAGTATTCGCAAATGGTAACCTATCTCGTACTGACCAGGCTCAACGTCGCTTAACTTCGATAATCTAACGAGAACCGGTGTGTCAACGTGATTATATCGTATTAAGTAAAACTAGTAAAGACTAGACTCAAAAGCCTAGAGAGGGCAACTAGACAAGGAGAAGGAAATATACGAAATAACACTAGTCCTTTCCCGCTTATCAAAATATTGCTTTCGGGCGCCTTGTGTTTCTCCTTGAACCTGGACGTAACAAAATCTGGTCTGAAGAAGTGCGGTTAGGATTGCGCAACTCTTGCTTCGCTCAAAACTTCTCATCTGGAAAGCACGCTTTTAGCAAGTATCCGTCGTCTTTCGCCAGTCTATCGGCCAGTCATAAAATTGCACAGAAAAAGACTAATAGCGAATAGAGTACGTAATTATTGTTCACTAATTGAAGTATTCATCTCCGCAGGGTGTTAGGCGAAATCTTTGATCGCCGCTTATTTTAATGAAATAAACATGAACCGATCTGAGGCGTCCATTATATCTACGCGTTGAGCGAACAAAATGATATTTCAAGCGTGACAGACCCAAAACTTTCAATCTGTGGAACACATTACCGCGTCACTGCTTCCCTGTAGACTACTGCAACAAACTCATCGAATCCATTATCAACAAATACCCATCTAACGGTTTCCTTAAGTAATCAAATTATGTCTATTTCCTTAATCATTTTCAATCCTCTCATGATATTGTTCATCATGCTACTGAGAATCAATCAATTTTATTGACCTTATCCTCGGGTGGTTTTTGACCTTGATAAATTATGACTCATTAGTAAAACAAAAATTACATTTATTTATTTTAGATGCATGGACGCATCTAAACTAAGATGCGTCCATTCAATCTGCGCGTTTAGCACTGAAAAAGCTATTTCAAGTAAAATCGTGACAGACGCTATTTTAATTATAAGCATGACAAACCAAGAAAATGGGATTTCAAACGTAATATTGAGAGAAAAAAGAAATGACATTTCAAATGTAAGCTTGACAAACCTAAGAAAATGATATTTCAGACTGAAGGTTGACAGACCAAAAGAAATGCTATTTCAAACTTTAGACTGACAGAAACAAATAAGATTGTATTTCAAACGTAAGCTTACGAGGCTAAAGTAAGTTGTACTTCAAACTTAAGCCCGACAAAACCAATGAAAATGCTATTTTAACTTTGAGGTTGATAGACCAACTGAATGGTATTCCCAACGTAAGCTTGACAAGCCACAAAAAGTTATATTTCAAACATAAGTTTGACAGGCATAAGATAATGGTATTGTAGGATATTACCAACACTAGGGTATATAATCTGTTATACACCTGTGTCCGTTCTGTCGTAACCCAGGTTAGTGAATATCACGCGTGTTGATCTCGCCGTCATTGTCCTGATGATGATGATGATCATCATCATCATCATCATAATCATCATCGTCGTCGTCGTCATCATCATCATCATCATCATCATCATCATCATCATCATCATAATCATCATTATCATCATCGTCGTATTCGTCGTCGTCATCATCATCATTATCATCCTTGTCGTCGCCGTCGTCGTCATCATCATCATCATTATCATCGTCGTCGTCGTCATTATCATCATCCTTGTCGTCGCCGTCATCGTCGTCGTCGTCATCGTCATCGTCATCGTCATCGTCATCGTCATCGTCATCGTCATCATCCTTATCGTCGCCGTCATCGTCGTCTCGTCATCGTCGTCGTCGTCGTCATCAACATCCTTGTCGTCGCCGTCATCATCATCCTCATCATCATCATCATCATCATCATCATCGCAGTTTCATCTGTTAATACAAACGAAGCCGAGACTTATAGGTTATAAAAGGTTTATTAAAATGAAAGAACAGAAAACTTAAATGTGCGTGTATAAGAGAGAGAGAGAGACAGAGAGAGAGAGAGAAAGAGAGAGAGAGAAAAAGAGAGAGAGAGAGAGTTAATAAGATAGATAGGCAGACACATCGCCTGCTCGTTACACTACTAAATTGTAATCCCCCACCCCCACCCACCTCCCACATGAGCGGCGTCTCGTGGTCCATTTACTCCGGTTATGATCAAGTAAAGAGTATCAGGCACTCTCTGGCAGAAACCACGTGATTTCTAGACTTCCGCTTTTAGGCAAACCCCTATTAGAGCGCCTTCCATCCGGGCACTCTCTTCGCTATCTAACAGTATTTCAGACTTGCCAGACAAAGGAGAATGCTATTTTAAACTGGGGTATAACCGACTGACGGACGGAACCTCCAACAGAGAAACATAGACGTATCTAAGAAGTAAAACTCTTAATATGTCGAATTGCAAAAGTCTCGAGAAACAAGTTAATAGAAAACAAGAAAAATAGTCACCCTCCAGCACGACGTCTGGGAATTTTTTAAAGCTGGAGGACATGAAACACTTGGAACAAAAATATCTATTTGAATTGAGATTGGTTGAACTTGATATTTGGTGTAGTTTCTAATTTCTCACGAAAAATATTTACTATTAAATCACAGTTCAACGCTTATCTCTACGTATATAATGTTACGTATGTGCATGTGTTTATATATTTGTATCTACAGGATTCACTCCTAAACTTGTTAACCGGTCTTATCGGGTAATGATGCAGGCTATATTTAGTTTAATTTTATGTGCATAGGGGGTAAAAAGGGGGCGGACGCTCTTCGTGAAAATTCATATATCTTCGATTTTTTTGTGAAATTTTAACAATAGGTATTAGACATCACTTAATAAATATTACCTAAATTTCAGTTTTTTTAGAGTGTTTTAAATGGGGTTTAGGGGGCATAATATGGGCACAGCCTCATATTTGAAAATTCAAATATTTCGGATTTTCATTGAATTTGATCCATAGTCATTAGACAGCAATTAAGTAATATTCTCTGAATTTAGATTTCTTCTTAAGACTCCTTAAGCTTAAGCCTGAAATTTTAGAGATTTTCTAGAATCAAAGTAATATGATGGATTTTAATCAAAATTTGAGTAAGTATTCTACATATACCGATGGATATATACATCCTTTTATACAACCGTGTCGTCGTTGTGATACCAGGTTCTCGATCGTCGTCTGTAGATAAAACACTCGGACGCTGATCTTCGTTTATGAGAAATGCTTATTTAAAAAAAGAGACAGCCACATAAAACCATCAGTCTAATTCTGCACGCGTGAGAAAAACCGAGGGAAAAATAGATAGATAGATAGATAGATAGATAGATAGATAGATAGATAGATAGATAGATAGATAGATAGATAGATAGATAGATCGCTTGCTTGTTTTGATATACCTAGCTGGGGCTCTTTGGGGAATGGTTACTATCCCTCCACTTGCTTAAATTGTCAGCCTTCAAGAGACAGATAACCCCCTTGCCGGAAGTCACGTGGTGTCATCGATTTCTGCTTTGAGGTCACCTCTGACCTTTAGGATGTCACCCGTAACCTTCCATCCAAACACCACCTTTGATGTTTGACAATAAGTTTTAGTGACATTGCATTTTGATTTTAATCTTCGTAAGAGGACAACAATGATACAAGAGTGTTTTGTTCGATGAAATTAATTTCACCCTTCCTGTGAAGGATATTCTTCTAGTATGTATATATATATATATATATATATATATATATATATATATATATATATATATATATTAATTCATAAGAATATTGCTGATGAGTCACACAAAATTTTAGATTATAATTTTGTTACATACTTGTTTCAATTATAAGATGCGGTCCCGTTTTCTCTGTAAGTTTCATTTACCACTAAGATTGGATGTGACACGAGGTCAGGTGTAATGTAAGGTATCAAATTCTCCCATAAAATAGGGCACATAATTTGCCGTAATTGTTTCTGTTGACTTTTCACAGTGGGGTGCCGCAGACGACCGAAAATAACAATAATCCTCCCCCCAAAGGAGGAGATAACAGTTGGGAGTATGGTCTCCTGAAACAGAACAATACTCTACTTTGATATATGTCCGATATCCTGTGCTAGGGTAATCCATCTCACTGAATCAAAATGTAGCACAAGACCAGAAGGTAGGGAAAACAAGTCCCGAGGGGAGAAGTCTGCTCGGGTATAAAAATAGCAGAGAACCGACCCGTCGGAATTCCTCAGTATGGTTACCTCAGGCTACCAGCAATAAGCCAACTCTTCCTTACGCTCGATGAGGTAAAGCCTGGGAGGGTACACCTTTTAGGACCGATCCGGGCTATACCACATTAAAAAACTAAGGATCGGGCTCCTAAGAAAGCCTTAACCGAGTGTAATAATATGAAATGGTTTTACTCGTCCGTGGAACATATTACCACAGGACTGGTTCCCTGCAGACAAAAACATGGTCGTTTTCAAGTCCAATGTCAGCAAACACTTGTCTAACCGTCCTCTTGAGTAATCAAATGTTGTCGATTTCATTGATCGTTTTAATCCTTTGTTGAGAACAGAGAATCTCATTAACCCTTATACTCGAGCCTTTATATGTTGTGACTCATTAGTATTTAAAATAACCTCGTCCAAGAAAGTATATGTAAGTTTGACGTAGACTGGTTTCCATACTTATGTCTTCGACCAGCCTTTAAAACCCTTCTATAGATTAACAACACAACTTTATCATCATATTGTAAAAATCCGTTGCATCCATAAAAACCCTTTGATTACATAGTCTTATTTTTTTATTAGACATTGTTTAATTTAAATTTGAAAATTGAGAAATAAGCTTTTATAAGCTAGAAATAAGACGCAAATATTTTTCTATTATTTAATTTTTTTACTTTGCTCTTAAATTTTTCGGGTAAAAAAATCCTTCTTCAGAGACGGTAGGTGTTTCATATTAATGAATATTACCATTTATTTTTTATTAGTAAAATCGTTTTTTACACTGGTTATTGTAGTAGTGTTCGCTTGATGTCATGGCACAGTGCGATTTAAAAAGCCGCTAATTCAAATCTTTAAAGCACATGGCATGCCAGTGAAGTCCAGTGACAAAGTTCTTTTGAAGTTTGAACCAAATATATATATATATATATATATATATATATATATATATATATATATATATATATATATATATGGCACAATCACGTTGACACACCGGTTCCCGTTAGAGTTAGTTAAGCAGCGTCGAGCCTAGCCAGTACTAAATGGGTGACCATTTAGGAATACCAGGTGCTGTATGTGCTCTCTGCTTATCTCGGCATTGTTTCCAGTCGTCTTGTATTACTACTTGCCATTGGAATCAAGCAGTGCCGACTCAGGAGAGCGGTTATTGGGATTGCGCAACCGTTGCAATTACAAATTCACGCGTGGGGCACTCATACGTCGAAAAATCGACAGGGAGAGTCCATCATATATATATATATATATATATATATATATATACACACACACTTACTGTTATATTGCGAACATTTGGACTCGTCCATTCTCAAGAAATACTGAAAGCATTACGCTTCTCACTTATCGATCAACCCCTAGCCTTATCAGTCTCTCATTAACTTCGGTTGATTGAGGACGTCGGGATGGGGTAATACCAGTCGAGGATTCGTTCTCGACAATCAGTCCGGCAGGAACTGGGCCATTTAGTTGGCCTTTTATCTGCCGGGCTTAGGTATATTGTCCTGGGTTTTCCTAGGAGGTGCCTTCCCTCTTTGGGGAGGAGTAAGTTTATTGCTTGCTGCCTGAGGCGCCCTTACCGGGGAATGCCGACGGGGTTGCCCAGGCTATTTTTGATAGGCCAGAGTGCTCCTCATTTAGGGGCGCTGACTGGCTTGATCTCCCCACTTTCCGACCTTGTGTCACATATTGCTTTGTGGGAAGCGATTAAATACAGAATAACGAGGGTTCGTTATTCTGCCGGCTTATGTTTTTTAACGTAACTGTTATCGTCTTGTGAAAGAAAGGGTAATGAAATAAATAAGGACAAATATTTAATAACAATTTATTTTCATCGTCATAATCAGTTGTTATTCTGTCGGTTATTTTAATCTTTTGAATATAAAAGAAATATCTGCTTTTAATACAAAAAACATTAAAAGTAAAAATTAATTAAATGAACGAAAATATTACAGACAATTAAATTTTTTTAGTCGGATTTAGAAGTAATTTGCGTCGGATAAAAAATGTTTAGTTATTTAAGAAAAAATAATAGTTTTCATTCATTGATATAAAAAATAAATAACTCTTGTTAAGAAATCTGATTATTAAAATAAATACAGATAAGTCCCTAAAAGAATTAAATCAGATATAATTTTTATAATTTCAGTTTTATAAACAGTCTAAACAGTAATTTTAAAACTGATTTTTCACTGTCTTTTAAGATAAATGTTTAGACTATTTCTCATCATTTCACTCGTTTTTATAAAGTTTTAAATTATAAAAAAAATCACTGTTGACTATTCATCTTATAAAATGTTACATCATTAAATAATTATTTATCCAATTTAAAAAAAATCTTTTTTATTGGAAAAATGTTGAAATAAAAATTATCTTTTTTACGTCGAGTATTGATTTACTCCTCTCCAGGAGTTAGGCACAAGGCCAGTTTTATCCTACTCCCACAAGTAAGATGTGACCAAAGGTCGGGTCGGGAAAGTGGGGGTTAAAAATTGCCTGGGCAGCCCCGTCGGCATTCCCCGGTAGGGGCGCCTCAGGCAGTAAGCAATAACCTTACTCCTCCCCAAAGAGGGGAGGCGAAGCCTGGGAGGGTGGACCTCCTAGAACTGCACAGGACAGACCCATATACCGGCGTAAATCAAGCCCCGAAGGCCAAGACAATACCAGTCTATGGGGTGCAGTATCCATCGGAACAGATACTACACTTTGATCTTAGCCAAAAGGCCAATCTTTTTTACGTCGAGTAGATAGCAACAAAAACACAAGCATTAAAGATTTGTTTATTTTTTCAGTTTCATTATCTTCGTTTAGTTATTTCTGTTTTATTGGACAAATGGTGAAATAAAACTTTAAAATGTTGACTCGTGAAATCTTTGTAACTGTAAGGTTAACTAAACATGAGCCGGCAAAATAACGACCCCCTCGTTATTCTGCCGGTCCCGACAGAATAGCCTATTCGTTTTAAATTATGTTAAAACACAAGAATATCAGGAAGGTAAGTAAACAAAAAAGTAACAGTTATCTGTTTACTATTTGCTTTTGCGCAATTTTTCGTTCTAGTAGTTATTCATGACACTCGCCAAATGCGAAACGTCAATTGGTAAAATAAAACCATTTGTTTTTTTTTGGGGGGGGGGGTTTCGCACCTTATCGTTCTATTTGTTATTCTTGATAATCGCCAAATGTGGAACGTCAATTGGTAAAATAAACCATTATATATTCCTGAGTAATTTAAAATGGTTACTTTGTAATTTTCGCCTTAATTATTTAAGACAGGAATATAAAACAAAGCTTAATGACGATTTTTTTTTAAATATAATTTTTGTTTGTAATTGACAAAATTCTGAAAGACGGGAGAGTAACTATTTTTTTCTTCTTCTTATGGCAAAGGTATTCCTTATGTTCATAATACTAATCAGCAGCAGCAGCAGGAGCATTCCTATCGTTGTCGTCGTCAACACCAAAAACTGGAAGTTTTTTTCGAATTTCAAAATAATCATTTTGAATGTTAAACATTTTTCCTAAAATCGTTGTAATTAATATTACTACTAATAATATTAATATTAAGAAACTGTTACAAAACAATCGGAGAAAAAATGGGAATCAATTATGCAGTATATTAATTTATTAGAGATTATTATTAAAAGGAAGCATATGGATGAGTGTGTTTTGATAGTGTTCCGTTTGGTATATATAATGTATTTGAAAATATAAAAACTAAAGTTGAATTAAAAAAGGTTTATATTTCTGCCTTCTAAATTAATAAATGCCCAAGTTATTTTCATTTATCTCGACTATATCTAAATTAAAACTTTAATATAGTCGAGATAAATGAAAAAAAAAATGCGAATCTTTTACTTTAGAAGAAAGAAATATAAAACAATACATAATGACGATTTAAAAAAAAATGATTCAATTTATTTTATTTAACTAAGCTGCTATATAGTTATCGGCGCTCTTGTATAAGCAGTAACCTATCTGAGGGAGATAACTCTATTTTTCTTAGCCGCCGCTATTTCGAATTCGCTTATACTTTAGCAAGGGAGATAACTTTGTTTATCGTAGCATGAAAGAAAATAACTTTTCTTTCAAAACCGTAGCATGTTTTTTATTCATTGATATAAAGTTTTAAAAATTCGTGGCATAAAGGTTTTTTTTTTTTCATGCTGCGATAAACAAAGTTATCTCCCTTGCCAAAGTATAAGCGAATTCAGAATAGCGGCGGCTAAAAAAAATAGTTATCTCCCTCAAATCGGTTACTGCTTATACAAGAGCGCCGAGTTATCTTGCATATGATAATAATCACCATCAGTACCATCATCGTTGTCGTTGCGGTCGTCAACAACAACAAAAACTGGAAGTAATCTTTCGAATTTTAAAATAATTATTTTAAATATTAAACGTTTTTATTAAATCGTTGTAATTGATATTACCACTACTATTAATATTAATATGAAAAACTATATATATATATATATATATATATATATATATATATATATATATATAAGGAAATTGAAAAACACACAGAAATGAATTGTGCACAATATTAATTTATTAGTGTTTATAAAATTATTATTCAAATGAAGCATATGGATATGTGTTTTTTTATAGTGTTCTGTCGGGTACATATAATGTATTTGAAAATATTTAAATGTAAAATTGAATTAAATAATCATAATATGTTTTGATATGAATATAGTCAGTATTAATGAAAAAACATTCGCATTTATTCATTTATATATATATATATATATATATATATATATATATATATATATATATATATATATAATATTTTGTTAATTAAATATTGATTATTATTACCTACATACATCCAGGTTTGATTCTTACGCAATCTTCAGTGTAAGGATATTAATTCACACACACACATATGTATATATATTAGTATAAAAATATACTTTGCGCAAGTGAGCTACACCGAAAAGTTTGTTTCATTCCATCGATGGAAATCGCCTAGCGATAAAAAAAAATATGGCGGTTCGTCTCATGTGAAATGGGATTTATTCAGTTCATACGACATTGCGGTACATTTGATGTAAAAGCAAAAAAAAAAAAATAGATGTTACTAGAACGGGGACGACATTAAAAATAAATGATGAAATTACTAAGAGCTCAAGAAAACAGAAAAAGAAAAATGATAAGAAAAAAGTTATAACATAATATATTTCTTGTGTTTTTAATGTCTGGTTTTTGCATGCGTATAAATTATACCGAAACACCATATTAACTGAATTGAGCTATATAACATGAGAATATTTCTCAGTTATTATTTATATCATACTATCGGATATTTCCCAATGCATATATATATATATATATATATATATATATATATATATATATATATATATATATATATATATAAATTATTTTTGTATATATTTTATCTACGTACGACGTCGTTCCAAGCTTATGGCTCTCATCAGCACAGGTAAGTAACGATGTCAGACGAACATAGGGCGCGAACTCGGTTTACAGAGACACCTTGAATCTGTAAGCGTTCAAACAGTCTACATAGGCCACGAAGGATTTTCGCATAATAACAGAGAATTTAAGTGATATTTATGCTGAAAGCGGCGAGAATAGACATCTAAACATTCGATAGCACTCAACGACAGTCGGAGCATTGCACTGAAGCTTTTAGGCAAATGTTTATTTTTAATTTTTCCGACAGTGCTCGACTTTCAATTTTACTTGAAAAAGACTTCTAATGATATTTTTATTTTAATATTTTACCTCTGCCTATATATATATATATATATATATATATATATATATATATATATATATATATATGTATATCTAGACAGCATCTTCTCTTGCAGGCAAGTATTGTTGAATATAAGAAACAACTCGTGTCTAGATATCCTTTGGTAGATCTTTTCAATAGTCCGAATTAGGATCTTAGTTTCGGAGGGGAATTGGCTGATGAATTTGCCACAATTTGCATCTGTCTTTCGGACCCATATCGGTCCATCTTCAGGGGGAATTAGGTTAATCAGGTCTAGACCATGTGTAGTATTTATAGAAGGTTTTTGGCGGGAATTATGTACTAAGTACGAAACTATATTGGAGCTATAAACATTTTAAAATATCATTACTGATATTAAAGTTAATTCTATTAATTAGGGTTTTTTGGAAGACAGATGCCAATTATGGCAAATTCTATCAGCCAATTCCCCTCCGAAACTAAGATCCTAATTCGGACTATTGAAAGGATCTACCTAAGGATATCTAGACACGAGTTGTCTCTTATATTCAACAATATATATATTATATGTGTGCGTGTGTGTGTCTACGCCTCATTGCAGACGACGAAATTTTCTCTTTTTTATTTTCCTTGTTAGCTTCTCGACGCGACGAGCTAGTTTTCTGATGTCAGGTGCTATCTTAATTTTTGATTTTAATTATGGCATACGGATAAGACGTTAGTGGCAGTATTAAATTATATTTTATTAATGTTGGGTTCCAGTTTTTTAATTATAGGGCTTCGAGGATTTTAAATCTGAGCGTCATATTATTTATATGGATTGTCTTAGTGTTTTTATAGTATTTTCCTTATTTCAGATTCTGATTGTATCAATAAGTACAAAAAACTATAAAACGTCTAACAACACAAAGACGAAAAGAGGCACAACTCCTGATGACGATTGCGTGATCGAAACCGCTCGAAAGATGGCCGACGCAACAACAGTCGGAGCCATACTGTTTAAACTAACACCTACAATCAGAAAATTCGCTCGCCGTATCTAGGAGCTAACAAGGACAATATCAAAGAGAAAATTACGTCATCTTCAATGAGGCCTGCATAAATAACGAGTTGCTGCCTAAACACACACATACATACATACACATACATATATAGGGGAGTTTGAATTACCTACTAGACACTATCCTCGAGTGTCTTCGGTCTCTCTGTACAAGGGTTTGTCAGGACAACCTGACATGAGGATACTTACCCCTACAAGTAAACCCTGACCAAATATTCAAAATTACATAGTATCCACAGCACAAATAAGATCCCCTCGTACGAGGAATAGTGCATCTTCTCCTAGTGATGTTACATCAAGTAACACCACGTAGCTGGATACTCCACCAGACTAGATGAATACTTGTCCTGGAATCCGGTAATACCAACAGACAAAAAGAAAGATATACTATGACATACTTGACTGGTCAGTTGGGGAGAGAAGAAATTTATTATTCTTAACTTTTTTACTAACTCAATGTTTGAGAAATGAAGAAGAATTTTAAAAGAATATTCGGGTATCTATGTATCTCATATAGAGATCAAGTGTTAGCCCCAGGAAGGGGCCCCTTGATTTCTGAGAACTTCGACTGAAGTAAAATTAAACATTGGGAGAGAAACATATATCTATATAATACTAAAAGTCTATTGATCTTGTCTGTTTGCAATCAGCTTTATGCTTTCCGGTTTTCAACATCCGGTTGCGCATGCGTAAATAGCATCGTCTTCAATCTGTTATTCCAATTCCGTTATTCTCTATTTTGATTAACGAACGCATGAAATTTTTCATTCTGCAAATTTTCATATCGCTTTTAATATAAACAATTTCATTTAATTTCATCAAATAGTTTTTTTGTTTTCTTCACGGCTAAAAACATTCAACGGTAGGACTTCGTAAAGTCTGTCGCAGTTTCAAAAAAAACCCTCTTTTTTAAAAAACAAAAACAAACAAACAAAAAAACAACACTCATTATTAATATCAGCGATACTATCGGTGAACGAAACCACCTCCCACTTCCCCTCTCATAGATTTCACCACTCCTACTCCCTCTGTTTTCGTTACGTACGCGAGAAAGCTGAATCGGTAAATGCACACATTTCTATTACATTAAATAGTGTTTCCTTTTGTTGTTTTTTATACAGCAAATATTTGAATCATATGTTTTACACATATTACATCCAAAAAAAAAACAATTATAATAAACAGAACGACTCATAGAAATCTATCTATATTCTTTTTTCATTTTAATATACTTTCATAGAAATGCTTCTGTTATGTAAAAAAAAACTATTTTCTTTATGCCACAAGTGTCACGCTCATACATGAATTCCATAGCTAATATAACAAACTGACCCAACGGGTCACGGGTGGTCTAGTATATATATATAATGCTTATAATACTTAATAAATCTAGTCTCATATTTAAATTTTTCCCGCCATAATTAATTATAAATCTCACTCCAGGTCTTTACCTGTTTGACATTACTTCACTGAAGATTGCCCCAGATGGGTCAGAAAGTACTCTGGACCAAAACGTTAATTACATCAGTTTCATCGGCCAATTTTCTTCCGAGATTAAGACTTTCATCCGGAAAAGTGAAGGGATCAATACGAAAATATCCAGACAAGAATTGTCGGTTATTTTAAATAATACGTGTCTTAAGGAAAAAATGCTGCCTCGGTACACACACACACACACACACACACACATATATATATATAGAAGAAAAAAGAGTGATAAATATGCGACGATTGTCCAAATTTATTTCAATTGTTCAATGCAAGGTGTATTCAGTAATAAACTAGTGTTTATTATTCTTTCCTTAAGTCAAGGCTTTTCAAAGATCGAGATCTTATCATCAGAGGAGAAATACCTATAGAAAAAACCAAAGTTCAAATTATTGAAAAATATATGAAAAATATTATTTTAAAAAATCAGTGAAAGAGAAGTTCCGTAAAAAAGATATGTGGTTTGTCCGGGTGGTAATTTTCCGTTGAAAAGATGTCCAATGAATTGTAGAAAGCGAAAAAAAACTTTTTCGTAGGGGCAGTATGGAGAGAATGTTCAAATATAAGTAAATCAAAACGCACTTATATATATATAGTAATCCACAGACAAGCTGTTTCGCTGTATCACATCTCTTCAGTGCGGTTAGACAAGCTCTTAATTAAAGGATCGTAACTTCAGTCATCTACTTGGTAGTTGGCAGCTCTTACCACTGGGCTACTGGAGAAGACCTTTCTTCGCACTAAGGTTTATATAGTAGCCTAATAGATCTTAATTTTACATGATATAATTAGTATTAAATACAAAACAGATTTTATTTAAAAACAAGTGTGTGTTCCTCTTTTGTAAATATACACATTTATGGAATACAAAATTAATCAAACTTTTACGAAGAGGCTTATTTGATAGCTTAATTTGATAGAATGACAGTTAAAATAAAATTAGTTAAAAATAGGAATAAAAATGTAAAAAAAATTATTATTATGATAATTAATTGATAATCTTAATTATAATTATAAGTAAAATTATATAGGGAAAAAATAATGGAATTTTATGAGGTAACCGTGTTTTATAAATCACCGGATCTATCTAAAACTTTCTAAAATCGATCGGAAATTAATATAAATTGTACTAGTAATAATTATTAAGTGATTGAGATGTTCATCGAGAATTAACAATAAACATAGGGCGATATAATTATGACCGGAATTAATGATTTAACAACTATTAAGTTACGTAGTTTATTTTTTAGTATTTTATATTATAATAATTATTTGATGACGGTATGGGATAGAATGATAGTTAAAATAAAAATTTACAAAATTAGCGGTTTAATCAAATTAATACAAGATTACACTTGAAGTGATTGATAGCGGTATGCTAGATTTGTAGATGTGTACTATTGTAAAAAGAGGAAAAATGAAAACGAATGGATACATAAAGACAATAACGGTTTCTGGTAATAAATTGTTCTCTTATGTGTGAATGTTTCATGTGCTTTTTGTCAGTCAAATATGAACATCTTAACGGAAGGAAAAGTACAAATATGGTTGAAATAATGTATGTGTACTCGTCAATGCTAAACACACTGTATAAGGAACGTTTCCTTTCAATTGGAATGAGAAAAAATGAATATAGAAATGAAGTATGTATTAATTAAATGAATATTGGACGTATTTTAGTTTTTACACTATAGTTGTGAAGCCTCTTTGGGAATGTTTTGTAAATTGTGTATACAATAAATGTATATATTTACGAAATGAGCAAAAATAATTGTTTGCAAATAAAATATTTTAAGGAACTAGGATAATTTCTTATATATGTTATATATATATATAAATATATATATATACATATATATATATATCCAATGATTGTTTGAAAGCATTGAAGTTTTACAAGTATACATTTTTAAAGACAAATAGCAATGCAGATTTAAAAATAAAATGTCATATCTATTTATATTATCTAAATAATGCATTTATTTAGATTCTAATTTTTACCTTAAAAACAGTTGTTACTTAGCCAGAGTCTTCTGTTGTTTTTTTTTAATATTATGGGTTGTTTTTCGAATCACGTGGTATGTGCTCTGGTATGCATGTTTGAATAAATAAGGGTATTTCCAATATTTGTTTTAAGTTTCAAATTTATCACAATTTAAAGACCAATCACAATGCCGATGTTTTTTTTTACAAATAAACATATCCATTTATGTTATATTTAATCCTATTTTTATTCCGATAAAATCTGACGTGAAAAACAATGGATAGTATATGAAAAGTTTTACATTAGTTTGTCGATTAAAGTCACGTGATAAAATACAATCAACGCCCGGTTTTAAGTCCAGAACTACGTTTAACATAGATACAATATTCTTTCCTCGTCATCGCACGACTTTGTCATTTGTTATTTTTTATAAACTCAGTATCCGTATTGCACCATGCAAAAGCTACCGACATTTACTTCTTCCAAAAACCGGTACGCAGCGATCGCTAAAACATAAAAGAAAATTCCTATCATTTTAAGTCTTAAACAAATAATTTGTAATACATTGAATTCATCGGTTATATCCAAATGAACAAGAAAAGTTAGTGAATAAAATTTGATTGGATAAAACGCCATCAAATTTACATAAGCAGGACTAGAAACAAATCACTAGATGTGTATGTCAAGGCGGCATGTTAAGTAGGTGTGCATAGATGCATACTACAGTCAGTAGGCCTGCAAGTAGAAAATATTTAGCTAAAAGAAGAAAGACCATCCAAGAGTTGATTTCTCTAGTTGGAAACCTTATTGCCTTTAAATAGTTAGCTAAAAGAAGAGAGACCATCCAAGAGTTGATTTCTCTAGTTGGTAACGTTATTGCCTTTAAATATTTAGCTAAAAGAAGAGAGACCATCCAAGAGTTTATTTCTCTAGTTGGAAACGTTATTGCCTTTAAATATTTAGCTAAAAGAAGAAAGACCATCCAAGAGTTGATTTCTCTAGTTGGAAACGTTATTGCCTTTAAATATTTAGCTAAAAGAAGAAAGACCATCCAAAAGTTGATTTCTCTAGTTGGAAACGTTATTGCCTTTAAATATTTAGCTAAAAGAAGAGAGACCATCCAAGAGTTGATTTCTCTAGTTAGAAACGTTATTGCCTTTAAATATTTAGCTAAAAGAAAAGTGACAATCCAAGAGTTGATTTCTCTAGTTGGAAACGTTATTGCCTTTAAATATTAAGCTAAAAGAAGAAAGACCATCCAAGAGTTGATTTCTCTAGTTGGAAACGTTATTGCCTTTAAATATTTAGCTAAAAGAAGAGAGACCATCCAAGAGTTGATTTCTCTAGTTGGAAACGTTATTGCCTTTAAATATTTAGCTAAAAGAAGAAAGACCATCCAAGAGTTGATTTCTCTAGTTGGAAACGTTATTGCCTTTAAATATTTAGCTAAAAGAAGAGAGACCATCCAAGAGTTGATTTCTCTAGTTGGAAACGTTATTGCCTTTAAATATTTAGCTAAAAGAAGAGAGACCATCCAAGAGTTGATTTCTCTAGTTGGAAACGTTATTGCCTTTAAATATTTAGCTAAAAGAAGAAAGACCATCCAAGAGTTGATTTCTCTAGTTGGAAACGTTATTGCCTTTAAATATTTAGCTAAAAGAAGAGAGACCATCCAAGAGTTGATTTCTCTAGTTGGAAACGTTATTGCCTTTAAATATTTAGCTAAAAGAAGAAAGACCATCCAAAAGTTGATTTCTCTAGTTGGAAACGTTATTGCCTTTAAATATTTAGCTAAAAGAAGAGAGACCATCCAAGAGTTGATTTCTCTAGTTAGAAACGTTATTGCCTTTAAATATTTAGCTAAAAGAAGAGTGACCATCCAAGAGTTGATTTCTCTAGTTGGAAACGTTATTGCCTTTAAATATTAAGCTAAAAGAAGAAAGACCATCCAAGAGTTGATTTCTCTAGTTGGAAACGTTATTGCCTTTAAATATTTAGCTAAAAGAAGAGAGACCATCCAAGAGTTGATTGCTCTAGTTGGAAACGTTATTGCCTTTAAATATTTAGCTAAAAGAAGAGAGACCATCCAAGAGTTGATTTCTCTAGTTGGAAACGTTATTGCCTTTAAATATTTAGCTAAAAGAAGAGAGACCATCCAAGAGTTGATTTCTCTAGTTGGAAACGTTATTGCCTTTAAATATTTAGCTAAAAGAAGAAAGACCATCCAAGAGTTGATTTCTCTAGTTGGAAACGTTATTGCCTTTAAATATTAAGCTAAAAGAAGAAAGACCATCCAAGAGTTGATTTCTCTAGTTGGAAACGTTATTGCCTTTAAATATTTAGCTAAAAGAAGAAAGACCATCCAAGAGTTGATTTCTCTAGTTGGAAACGTTATTGCCTTTAAATATTAAGCTAAAAGAAGAAAGACCATCCAAGAGTTGATTTCTCTAGTTGGAAACGTTATTGCCTTTAAATATTTAGCTAAAAGAAGAAAGACCATCCAAGAGTTGATTTCTCTAGTTGGAAACGTTATTGCCTTTAAATATTTAGCTAAAAGAAGAAAGACCATCCAAAAGTTGATTTCTCTAGTTGGAAACGTTATTGCCTTTAAATATTTAGCTAAAAGAAGAAAGACCATCCAAGAGTTGATTTCTCTAGTTGGAAACGTTATTGCCTTTAAATATTAAGCTAAAAGAAGAAAGACCATCCAAGAGTTGATTTCTCTAGTTGGAAACGTTATTGCCTTTAAATATTTAGCTAAAAGAAGAAAGACCATCCAAGAGTTGATTTCTCTAGTTGGAAACGTTATTGCCTTTAAATATTAAGCTAAAAGAAGAAAGACCATCCAAGAGTTGATTTCTCTAGTTGGAAACGTTATTGCCTTTAAATATTTAGCTAAAAGAAGAGAGACCATCCAAGAGTTGATTTCTCTAGTTGGAAACGTTATTGCCTTTAAATATTTAGCTAAAAGAAGAAAGACCATCCAAGAGTTGATTTCTCTAGTTGGAAACGTTATTGCCTTTAAATATTTAGCTAAAAGAAGAGAGACCATCCAAGAGTTGATTTCTCTAGTTGGAAACGTTATTGCCTTTAAATATTTAGCTAAAAGAAGAGAGACCATCCAAGAGTTGATTTCTTTAGTTGGAAACGTTATTGCCTTTAAATATTAAGCTAAAAGAAGAAAGACCATCCAAGAGTTGATTTCTCTAGTTGGAAACGTTATTGCCTTTAAATATTTAGCTAAAAGAAGAAAAACCATCCAAGAGTTGATTTCTCTAGTTGGAAACGTTATTGCCTTTAAATATTTAGCTAAAAGAAGAAAGACCATCCAAGAGTTGATTTCTCTAGTTGGAAACGTTATTGCCTTTAAATATTAAGCTAAAAGAAGAAAGACCATCCAAGAGTTGATTTCTCTAGTTGGAAACGTTATTGCCTTTAAATATTTAGCTAAAAGAAGAAAGACCATCCAAGAGTTGATTTCTCTAGTTGGAAACGTTATTGCCTTTAAATATTTAGCTAAAAGAAGAAAGACCATCCAAGAGTTGATTTCTCTAGTTGGAAACGTTATTGCCTTTAAATATTAAGCTAAAAGAAGAAAGACCATCCAAAAGTTGATTTCTCTAGTTGGAAACGTTATTGCCTTTAAATATTTAGCTAAAAGAAGAGAAACCATCCAAGAGTTGATTTCTCTAGTTGGAAACGTTATTGCCTTTAAATATTTAGCTAAAAGAAGAAAGACCATCCAAGAGTTGATTTCTCTAGTTGGAAACGTTATTGCCTTTAAATATTTAGCTAAAAGAAGAGAGACCATCCAAGAGTTGATTTCTCTAGTTGGAACCGTTATTGCCTTTAAATATTTAGCTAAAAGAAGAGAGACCATCCAAGAGTTGATTTCTCTAGTTGGAAACGTTATTGCCTTTAAATATTTAGCTAAAAGAAGAAAGACCATCCAAGAGTTGATTTCTCTAGTTGGAAACGTTATTGCCTTTAAATATTAAGCTAAAAGAAGAAAGACCATCCAAGAGTTGATTTCTCTAGTTGGAAACGTTATTGCCTTTAAATATTTAGCTAAAAGAAGAAAGACCATCCAAGAGTTGATTTCTCTAGTTGGAAACGTTATTGCCTTTAAATATTAAGCTAAAAGAAGAAAGACCATCTAAGAGTTGATTTCTCTAGTTGGAAACGTTATTGCCTTTAAATATTTAGCTAAAAGAAGAGAGACCATCCAAGAGTTGATTTCTCTAGTTAGAAACGTTATTGCCTTTAAATATTTAGCTAAAAGAAGAAAGACCATCCAAAAGTTGATTTCACTAGTTGGAAACGTTATTGCCTTTAAATATTTAGCTAAAAGAAGAGAGACCATCCAAGAGTTGATTTCTCTAGTTGGAAACGTTATTGCCTTTAAATATTTAGCTAAAAGAAGAAAGACCATCCAAAAGTTGATTTCTCTAGTTGGAAACGTTATTGCCTTTAAATATTTAGCTAAAAGAAGAGAGACCATCCAAGAGTTGATTTCTCTAGTTAGAAACGTTATTGCCTTTAAATATTTAGCTAAAAGAAGAGTGACCATCCAAGAGTTGATTTCTCTAGTTGGAAACGTTATTGCCTTTAAATATTTAGCTAAAAGAAGAGAGACCATCCAAGAGTTGATTTCTCTAGTTAGAAACGTTATTGCCTTTAAATATTTAGCTAAAAGAAGAGAGACCATCCAAGAGTTGATTGCTCTAGTTGGAAACGTTATTGCCTTTAAATATTTAGCTAAAAGAAGAGAGACCATCCAAGAGTTGATTTCTCTAGTTGGAAACGTTATTGCCTTTAAATATTTAGCTAAAAGAAGAGAGACCATCCAAGAGTTGATTTCTCTAGTTGAAACGTTATTGCCTTTAAATATTTAGCTAAAAGAATAAAGACCATCCAAGAGTTGATTTCTCTAGTTGGAAACGTTATTGCCTTTAAATATTAAGCTAAAAGAAGAAAGACCATCCAAGAGTTGATTTCTCTAGTTGGAAACGTTATTGCCTTTAAATATTTAGCTAAAAGAAGAAAGACCATCCAAGAGTTGATTTCTCTAGTTGGAAACGTTATTGCCTTTAAATATTAAGCTAAAAGAAGAAAGACCATCCAAGAGTTGATTTCTCTAGTTGGAAACGTTATTGCCTTTAAATATTTAGCTAAAAGAAGAAAGACCATCCAAGAGTTGATTTCTCTAGTTGGAAACGTTATTGCCTTTAAATATTTAGCTAAAAGAAGAAAGACCATCCAAAAGTTGATTTCTCTAGTTGGAAACGTTATTGCCTTTAAATATTTAGCTAAAAGAAGAAAGACCATCCAAGAGTTGATTTCTCTAGTTGGAAACGTTATTGCCTTTAAATATTAAGCTAAAAGAAGAAAGACCATCCAAGAGTTGATTTCTCTAGTTGGAAACGTTATTGCCTTTAAATATTTAGCTAAAAGAAGAAAGACCATCCAAGAGTTGATTTCTCTAGTTGGAAACGTTATTGCCTTTAAATATTAAGCTAAAAGAAGAAAGACCATCCAAGAGTTGATTTCTCTAGTTGGAAACGTTATTGCCTTTAAATATTTAGCTAAAAGAAGAGAGACCATCCAAGAGTTGATTTCTCTAGTTGGAAACGTTATTGCCTTTAAATATTTAGCTAAAAGAAGAGAGACCATCCAAGAGTTGATTTCTCTAGTTGGAAACGTTATTGCCTTTAAATATTTAGCTAAAAGAAGAAAGACCATCCAAGAGTTGATTTCTCTAGTTGGAAACGTTATTGCCTTTAAATATTAAGCTAAAAGAAGAAAGACCATCCAAGAGTTGATTTCTCTAGTTGGAAACGTTATTGCCTTTAAATATTTAGCTAAAAGAAGAAAGACCATCCAAGAGTTGATTTCTCTAGTTGGAAACGTTATTGCCTTTAAATATTAAGCTAAAAGAAGAAAGACCATCCAAGAGTTGATTTCTCTAGTTGGAAACGTTATTGCCTTTAAATATTTAGCTAAAAGAAGAAAGACCATCCAAGAGTTGATTTCTCTAGTTGGAAACGTTATTGCCTTTAAATATTTAGCTAAAAGAAGAAAGACCATCCAAAAGTTGATTTCTCTAGTTGGAAACGTTATTGCCTTTAAATATTTAGCTAAAAGAAGAAAGACCATCCAAGAGTTGATTTCTCTAGTTGGAAACGTTATTGCCTTTAAATATTAAGCTAAAAGAAGAAAGACCATCCAAGAGTTGATTTCTCTAGTTGGAAACGTTATTGCCTTTAAATATTTAGCTAAAAGAAGAAAGACCATCCAAGAGTTGATTTCTCTAGTTGGAAACGTTATTGCCTTTAAATATTAAGCTAAAAGAAGAAAGACCATCCAAGAGTTGATTTCTCTAGTTGGAAACGTTATTGCCTTTAAATATTTAGCTAAAAGAAGAGAGACCATCCAAGAGTTGATTTCTCTAGTTGGAAACGTTATTGCCTTTAAATATTTAGCTAAAAGAAGAAAGACCATCCAAGAGTTGATTTCTCTAGTTGGAAACGTTATTGCCTTTAAATATTTAGCTAAAAGAAGAGAGACCATCCAAGAGTTGATTTCTCTAGTTGGAAACGTTATTGCCTTTAAATATTTAGCTAAAAGAAGAGAGACCATCCAAGAGTTGATTTCTTTAGTTGGAAACGTTATTGCCTTTAAATATTAAGCTAAAAGAAGAAAGACCATCCAAGAGTTGATTTCTCTAGTTGGAAACGTTATTGCCTTTAAATATTTAGCTAAAAGAAGAAAAACCATCCAAGAGTTGATTTCTCTAGTTGGAAACGTTATTGCCTTTAAATATTTAGCTAAAAGAAGAAAGACCATCCAAGAGTTGATTTCTCTAGTTGGAAACGTTATTGCCTTTAAATATTAAGCTAAAAGAAGAAAGACCATCCAAGAGTTGATTTCTCTAGTTGGAAACGTTATTGCCTTTAAATATTTAGCTAAAAGAAGAAAGACCATCCAAGAGTTGATTTCTCTAGTTGGAAACGTTATTGCCTTTAAATATTTAGCTAAAAGAAGAAAGACCATCCAAGAGTTGATTTCTCTAGTTGGAAACGTTATTGCCTTTAAATATTAAGCTAAAAGAAGAAAGACCATCCAAAAGTTGATTTCTCTAGTTGGAAACGTTATTGCCTTTAAATATTTAGCTAAAAGAAGAGAAACCATCCAAGAGTTGATTTCTCTAGTTGGAAACGTTATTGCCTTTAAATATTTAGCTAAAAGAAGAAAGACCATCCAAGAGTTGATTTCTCTAGTTGGAAACGTTATTGCCTTTAAATATTTAGCTAAAAGAAGAGAGACCATCCAAGAGTTGATTTCTCTAGTTGGAACCGTTATTGCCTTTAAATATTTAGCTAAAAGAAGAGAGACCATCCAAGAGTTGATTTCTCTAGTTGGAAACGTTATTGCCTTTAAATATTTAGCTAAAAGAAGAAAGACCATCCAAGAGTTGATTTCTCTAGTTGGAAACGTTATTGCCTTTAAATATTAAGCTAAAAGAAGAAAGACCATCCAAGAGTTGATTTCTCTAGTTGGAAACGTTATTGCCTTTAAATATTTAGCTAAAAGAAGAAAGACCATCCAAGAGTTGATTTCTCTAGTTGGAAACGTTATTGCCTTTAAATATTAAGCTAAAAGAAGAAAGACCATCTAAGAGTTGATTTCTCTAGTTGGAAACGTTATTGCCTTTAAATATTTAGCTAAAAGAAGAGAGACCATCCAAGAGTTGATTTCTCTAGTTAGAAACGTTATTGCCTTTAAATATTTAGCTAAAAGAAGAAAGACCATCCAAAAGTTGATTTCACTAGTTGGAAACGTTATTGCCTTTAAATATTTAGCTAAAAGAAGAGAGACCATCCAAGAGTTGATTTCTCTAGTTGGAAACGTTATTGCCTTTAAATATTTAGCTAAAAGAAGAAAGACCATCCAAAAGTTGATTTCTCTAGTTGGAAACGTTATTGCCTTTAAATATTTAGCTAAAAGAAGAGAGACCATCCAAGAGTTGATTTCTCTAGTTAGAAACGTTATTGCCTTTAAATATTTAGCTAAAAGAAGAGTGACCATCCAAGAGTTGATTTCTCTAGTTGGAAACGTTATTGCCTTTAAATATTTAGCTAAAAGAAGAGAGACCATCCAAGAGTTGATTTCTCTAGTTAGAAACGTTATTGCCTTTAAATATTTAGCTAAAAGAAGAGAGACCATCCAAGAGTTGATTGCTCTAGTTGGAAACGTTATTGCCTTTAAATATTTAGCTAAAAGAAGAGAGACCATCCAAGAGTTGATTTCTCTAGTTGGAAACGTTATTGCCTTTAAATATTTAGCTAAAAGAAGAGAGACCATCCAAGAGTTGATTTCTCTAGTTGAAACGTTATTGCCTTTAAATATTTAGCTAAAAGAATAAAGACCATCCAAGAGTTGATTTCTCTAGTTGGAAACGTTATTGCCTTTAAATATTAAGCTAAAAGAAGAAAGACCATCCAAGAGTTGATTTCTCTAGTTGGAAACGTTATTGCCTTTAAATATTTAGCTAAAAGAAGAAAGACCATCCAAGAGTTGATTTCTCTAGTTGGAAACGTTATTGCCTTTAAATATTAAGCTAAAAGAAGAAAGACCATCCAAGAGTTGATTTCTCTAGTTGGAAACGTTATTGCCTTTAAATATTTAGCTAAAAGAAGAAAGACCATCCAAGAGTTGATTTCTCTAGTTGGAAACGTTATTGCCTTTAAATATTTAGCTAAAAGAAGAAAGACCATCCAAAAGTTGATTTCTCTAGTTGGAAACGTTATTGCCTTTAAATATTTAGCTAAAAGAAGAAAGACCATCCAAGAGTTGATTTCTCTAGTTGGAAACGTTATTGCCTTTAAATATTAAGCTAAAAGAAGAAAGACCATCCAAGAGTTGATTTCTCTAGTTGGAAACGTTATTGCCTTTAAATATTTAGCTAAAAGAAGAAAGACCATCCAAGAGTTGATTTCTCTAGTTGGAAACGTTATTGCCTTTAAATATTAAGCTAAAAGAAGAAAGACCATCCAAGAGTTGATTTCTCTAGTTGGAAACGTTATTGCCTTTAAATATTTAGCTAAAAGAAGAAAGACCATCCAAGAGTTGATTTCTCTAGTTGGAAACGTTATTGCCTTTAAATATTTAGCTAAAAGAAGAAAGACCATCCAAGAGTTGATTTCTCTAGTTGGAAACGTTATTGCCTTTAAATATTTAGCTAAAAGAAGAAAGACCATCCAAGAGTTTATTTCTCTAGTTGGAAACGTTATTGCCTTTAAATATTTAGCTAAAAGAAGAGAGACCATCCAAGAGTTGATTTCTCTAGTTGGAAACGTTATTGCCTTTAAATATTAAGCTAAAAGAAGAAAGACCATCCAAGAGTTGATTTCTCTAGTTGGAAACGTTATTGCCTTTAAATATTTAGCTAAAAGAAGAAAGACCATCCAAGAGTTGATTTCTCTAGTTGGAAACGTTATTGCCTTTAAATATTTAGCTAAAAGAAGAAAGACCATCCAAGAGTTGATTTCTCTAGTTGGAAACGTTATTGCCTTTAAATATTAAGCTAAAAGAAGAAAGACCATCCAAGAGTTGATTTCTCTAGTTGGAAACTTTATTGCCTTTAAATATTTAGCTAAAAGAAGAAAGACCATCCAAGAGTTGATTTCTCTAGTTGGAAACGTTATTGCCTTTAAATATTTAGCTAAAAGAAGAAAGACCATCCAAGAGTTGATTTCTCTAGTTGGAAACGTTATTGCCTTTAAATATTAAGCTAAAAGTAGAAAGACCATCCAAAAGTTGATTTCTCTAGTTGGAAACGTTATTGCCTTTAAATATTTAGCTAAAAGAAGAGAAACCATCCAAGAGTTGATTTCTCTAGTTGGAAACGTTATTGCCTTTAAATATTTAGCTAAAAGAAGAAAGACCATCCAAGAGTTGATTTCTCTAGTTGGAAACGTTATTGCCTTTAAATATTTAGCTAAAAGAAGAGAGACCATCCAAGAGTTGATTTCTCTAGTTGGAAACGTTATTGCCTTTAAATATTTAGCTAAAAGAAGAGAGACCATCCAAGAGTTGATTTCTCTAGTTGGAAACGTTATTGCCTTTAAATATTTAGCTAAAAGAAGAAAGACCATCCAAGAGTTGATTTCTCTAGTTGGAAACGTTATTGCCTTTAAATATTAAGCTAAAAGAAGAAAGACCATCCAAGAGTTGATTTCTCTAGTTGGAAACGTTATTGCCTTTAAATATTTAGCTAAAAGAAGAAAGACCATCCAAGAGTTGATTTCTCTAGTTGGAAACGTTATTGCCTTTAAATATTAAGCTAAAAGAAGAAAGACCATCTAAGAGTTGATTTCTCTAGTTGGAAACGTTATTGCCTTTAAATATTTAGCTAAAAGAAGAGAGACCATCCAAGAGTTGATTTCTCTAGTAAGAAACGTTATTGCCTTTAAATATTTAGCTAAAAGAAGAAAGACCATCCAAAAGTTGATTTCTCTAGTTGGAAACGTTATTGCCTTTAAATATTTAGCTAAAAGAAGAGAGACCATCCAAGAGTTGATTTCTCTAGTTGGAAACGTTATTGCCTTTAAATATTTAGCTAAAAGAAGAAAGACCATCCAAAAGTTGATTTCTCTAGTTGGAAACGTTATTGCCTTTAAATATTTAGCTAAAAGAAGAGAGACCATCCAAGAGTTGATTTCTCTAGTTAGAAACGTTATTGCCTTTAAATATTTAGCTAAAAGAAGAGTGACCATCCAAGAGTTGATTTCTCTAGTTGGAAACGTTATTGCCTTTAAATATTAAGCTAAAAGAAGAAAGACCATCCAAGAGTTGATTTCTCTAGTTGGAAACGTTATTGCCTTTAAATATTTAGCTAAAAGAAGAGAGACCATCCAAGAGTTGATTGCTCTAGTTGGAAACGTTATTGCCTTTAAATATTTAGCTAAAAGAAGAGAGACCATCCAAGAGTTGATTTCTCTAGTTGGAAACGTTATTGCCTTTAAATATTTAGCTAAAAGAAGAGAGACCATCCAAGAGTTGATTTCTCTAGTTGGAAACGTTATTGCCTTTAAATATTTAGCTAAAAGAAGAAAGACCATCCAAGAGTTGATTTCTCTAGTTGGAAACGTTATTGCCTTTAAATATTAAGCTAAAAGAAGAAAGACCATCCAAGAGTTGATTTCCCTAGTTGGAAACGTTATTGCCTTTAAATATTTAGCTAAAAGAAGAAAGACCATCCAAGAGTTGATTTCTCTAGTTGGAAACGTTATTGCCTTTAAATATTAAGCTAAAAGAAGAAAGACCATCCAAGAGTTGATTTCTCTAGTTGGAAACGTTATTGCCTTTAAATATTTAGCTAAAAGAAGAAAGACCATCCAAGAGTTGATTTCTCTAGTTGGAAACGTTATTGCCTTTAAATATTTAGCTAAAAGAAGAAAGACCATCCAAGAGTTGATTTCTCTAGTTGGAAACGTTATTGCCTTTAAATATTTAGCTAAAAGAAGAAAGACCATCCAAGAGTTGATTTCTCTAGTTGGAAACGTTATTGCCTTTAAATATTAAGCTAAAAGAAGAAAGACCATCCAAGAGTTGATTTCTCTAGTTGGAAACGTTATTGCCTTTAAATATTTAGCTAAAAGAAGAAAGACCATCCAAGAGTTGATTTCTCTAGTTGGAAACGTTATTGCCTTTAAATATTAAGCTAAAAGAAGAAAGACCATCCAAGAGTTGATTTCTCTAGTTGGAAACGTTATTGCCTTTAAATATTTAGCTAAAAGAAGAAAGACCATCCAAGAGTTGATTTCTCTAGTTGGAAACGTTATTGCCTTTAAATATTTAGCTAAAAGAAGAAAGACCATCCAAGAGTTGATTTCTCTAGTTGGAAACGTTATTGCCTTTAAATATTTAGCTAAAAGAAGAGAGACCATCCAATGGTTTATTTCTCTAGTTGGAAACGTTATTGCCTTTAAATATTTAGCTAAAAGAAGAAAGACCATCCAAGAGTTGATTTCTCTAGTTGGAAACGTTATTGCCTTTAAATATTAAGCTAAAAGAAGAAAGACCATCCAAGAGTTGATTTCTCTAGTTGGAAACGTTATTGCCTTTAAATATTTAGCTAAAAGAAGAAAGACCATCCAAGAGTTGATTTCTCTAGTTGGAAACGTTATTGCCTTTAAATATTTAGCTAAAAGAAGAAAGACCATCCAAGAGTTGATTTCTCTAGTTGGAAACGTTATTGCCTTTAAATATTAAGCTAAAAGAAGAAAGACCATCCAAGAGTTGATTTCTCTAGTTGGAAACGTTATTGCCTTTAAATATTTAGCTAAAAGAAGAAAGACCATCCAAGAGTTGATTTCTCTAGTTGGAAACGTTATTGCCTTTAAATATTTAGCTAAAAGAAGAGAGACCATCCAAGAGTTGATTTCTCTAGTTGGAAACGTTATTGCCTTTAAATATTTAGCTAAAAGAAGAAAGACCATCCAAAAGTTGATTTCTCTAGTTGGAAACGTTATTGCCTTTAAATATTTAGCTAAAAGAAGAAAGACCATCCAAGAGTTGATTTCTCTAGTTGGAAACGTTATTGCCTTTAAATATTTAGCTAAAAGAAGAAAGACCATCCAAGAGTTGATTTCTCTAGTTGGAAACGTTATTGCCTTTAAATATTTAGCTAAAAGAAGAAAGACCATCCAAGAGTTGATTTCTCTAGTTGGAAACGTTATTGCCTTTAAATATTTAGCTAAAAGAAGAAAGACCATCCAAGAGTTGATTTCTCTAGTTGGAAACGTTATTGCCTTTAAATATTAAGCTAAAAGAAGAAAGACCATCCAAGAGTTGATTTCTCTAGTTGGAAACGTTATTGCCTTTAAATATTTAGCTAAAAGAAGAAAGACCATCCAAGAGTTGATTTCTCTAGTTTGAAACGTTATTGCCTTTAAATATTTAGCTAAAAGAAGAAAGACCATCCAAAAGTTGATTTCTCTAGTTGGAAACGTTATTGCCTTTAAATATTTAGCTAAAAGAAGAAAGACCATCCAAGAGTTGATTTCTCTAGTTGGAAACGTTATTGCCTTTAAATATTTAGCTAAAAGAAGAAAGACCATCCAAGAGTTGATTTCTCTAGTTGGAAACGTTATTGCCTTTAAATATTTAGCTAAAAGAAGAAAGACCATCCAAGAGTTGATTTCTCTAGTTGGAAACGTTATTGCCTTTAAATATTTAGCTAAAAGAAGAAAGACCATCCAAGAGTTGATTTCTCTAGTTGGAAACGTTATTGCCTTTAAATATTAAGCTAAAAGAAGAAAGACCATCCAAGAGTTGATTTCTCTAGTTGGAAACGTTATTGCCTTTAAATATTTAGCTAAAAGAAGAAAGACCATCCAAGAGTTGATTTCTCTAGTTTGAAACGTTATAGCCTTTAAATATTTAGCTAAAAGAAGAAAGACCATCCAAGAGTTGATTTCTCTAGTTGGAAACGTTATTGCCTTTAAATATTTAGCTAAAAGAAGAAAGACCATCCAAGAGTTGATTTCTCTAGTTGGAAACGTTATTGCCTTTAAATATTTAGCTAAAAGAAGAAAGACCATCCAAGAGTTGATTTCTCTAGTTGGAAACGTTATTGCCTTTAAATATTTAGCTAAAAGAAGAAAGACCATCCAAGAGTTGATTTCTCTAGTTGGAAACGTTATTGCCTTTAAATATTGAGCTAAAAGAAGAAAGACCATCCAAGAGTTGATTTCTCTAGTTGGAAACGTTATTGCCTTTAAATATTTAGCTAAAAGAAGAAAGACCATCCAAGAGTTGATTTCTCTAGTTGGAAACGTTATTGCCTTTAAATATGTAGCTAAAAGAAGAAAGACCATCCAAGAGTTGATTTCTCTAGTTGGAAACGTTATTGCCTTTAAATATTAAGCTTAAAGAAGAAAGACCATCCAAGTATTGATTTCTCTAGTTGGAAACGTTATTGCCTTTAAATATTTAGCTAAAAGAAGAAAGACCATCCAAGAGTTGATTTCTCTAGTTGGAAACGTTATTGCTTTTAAATATTTAGCTAAAAGAAGAAAGACCATCCAAGAGTTGATTTCTCTAGTTGGAAACGTTATTGCCTTTAAATATTAAGCTAAAAGAAGAGAGACCATCCAAAAGTTGATTTCTCTAGTTGGAAACGTTATTGCCTTTAAATATTTAGCTAAAAGAAGAAAGACCATCCAAGAGTTGATTTCTCTAGTTGGAAACGTTATTGCCTTTAAATATTTAGCTTAAAGAAGAAAGACCATCCAAGAGTTGATTTCTCTAGTTGGAAACGTTATTGCCTTTAAATATTTAGCTAAAAGAAGAGAGACCATCCAAGAGTTGATTTCTCTAGATGGAAACGTTATTGCCTTTAAATATTTAGCTAAAAGAAGAGAGACCATCCAAGAGTTGATTTCTCTAGTTGGAAACGTTATTGCCTTTAAATATTTAGCTAAAAGAAGAGAGACCATCCAAGAGTTGATTTCTCTAGTTGGAAACGTTATTGCCTTTAAATATTTAGCTAAAAGAAGAGAGACCATCCAAGAGTTGATTTCTCTAGTTGGAAACGTTATTGCCTTTAAATACTTAGCTAAAAGAAGAAAGACCATCCAAGAGTTGATTTCTCTAGTTGGAAACGTTATTGCCTTTAAATATTTAGCTAAAAGAAGAAAGACCATCCAAGAGTTGATTTCTCTAGTTGGAAACGTTATTGCCTTTAAATATTTAGCTAAAAGAAGAAAGACCATCCAAGAGTTGATTTCTCTAGTTGGAAACGTTATTGCCTTTAAATATTTAGCTAAAAGAAGAAAGACCATCCAAGAGTTGATTTCTCTAGTTGGAAACGTTATTGCCTTTAAATATTAAGCTAAAAGAAGAAAGACCATCCAAGAGTTGATTTCTCTAGTTGGAAACGTTATTGCCTTTAAATATTTAGCTAAAAGAAGAAAGACCATCCAAGAGTTGATTTCTCTAGTTGGAAACGTTATTGCCTTTAAATATTTAGCTAAAAGAAGAAAGACCATCCAAGAGTTGATTTCTCTAGTTGGAAACGTTATTCCCTTTAAATATTTAGCTAAAAGAAGAAAGACCATCCAAGAGTTGATTTCTCTAGTTGGAAACGTTATTGCCTTTAAATATTTAGCTAAAAGAAGAAAGACCATCCAAGAGTTGATTTCTCTAGTTGGAAACGTTATTGCCTTTAAATATTTAGCTAAAAGAAGAAAGACCATCCAAGAGTTGATTTCTCTAGTTGGAAACGTTATTGCCTTTAAATATTGAGCTAAAAGAAGAAAGACCATCCAAGAGTTGATTTCTCTAGTTGGAAACGTTATTGCCTTTAAATATTTAGCTAAAAGAAGAAAGACCATCCAAGAGTTGATTTCTCTAGTTGGAAACGTTATTGCCTTTAAATATGTAGCTAAAAGAAGAAAGACCATCCAAGAGTTGATTTCTCTAGTTGGAAACGTTATTGCCTTTAAATATTAAGCTTAAAGAAGAAAGACCATCCAAGTATTGATTTCTCTAGTTGGAAACGTTATTGCCTTTAAATATTTAGCTAAAAGAAGAAAGACCATCCAAGAGTTGATTTCTCTAGTTGGAAACGTTATTGCTTTTAAATATTTAGCTAAAAGAAGAAAGACCATCCAAGAGTTGATTTCTCTAGTTGGAAACGTTATTGCCTTTAAATATTAAGCTAAAAGAAGAAAGACCATCCAAGAGTTGATTTCTCTAGTTGGAAACGTTATTGCCTTTAAATATTTAGCTAAAAGAAGAGAGACCATCCAAGAGTTGATTTCTCTAGTTGGAAACGTTATTGCCTTTAAATATTTAGCTAAAAGAAGAGAGACCATCCAAGAGTTGATTTCTCTAGTTGGAAACGTTATTGCCTTTAAATATTTAGCTAAAAGAAGAAAGACCATCCAAGAGTTGATTTCTCTAGTTGGAAACGTTATTGCCTTTAAATATTAAGCTAAAAGAAGAAAGACCATCCAAGTATTGATTTCTCTAGTTGGAAACGTTATTGCCTTTAAATATTAAGCTAAAAGAAGAAAGACCATCCAAGAGTTGATTTGTCTAGTTGGAAACGTTATTGCCTTTAAATATTTAGCTAAAAGAAGAAAGACCATCCAAGAGTTGATTTCTCTAGTTGGAAACGTTATTGCCTTTAAATATTTAGCTAAAAGAAGAAAGACCATCCAAGAGTTGATTTCTCTAGTTGGAAACGTTATTGCCTTTAAATATTTAGCAAAAAGAAGAGAGACCATCCAATGGTTTATTTCTCTAGTTGGAAACGTTATTGCCTTTAAATATTTAGCTAAAAGAAGAAAGACCATCCAAGAGTTGATTTCTCTAGTTGGAAACGTTATTGCCTTTAAATATTAAGCTAAAAGAAGAAAGACCATCCAAGAGTTGATTTCTCTAGTTGGAAACGTTATTGCCTTTAAATATTTAGCTAAAAGAAGAAAGACCATCCAAGAGTTGATTTCTCTAGTTGGAAACGTTATTGCCTTTAAATATTTAGCTAAAAGAAGAAAGACCATCCAAGAGTTGATTTCTCTAGTTGGAAACGTTATTGCCTTTAAATATTAAGCTAAAAGAAGAAAGACCATCCAAGAGTTGATTTCTCTAGTTGGAAACGTTATTGCCTTTAAATATTTAGCTAAAAGAAGAAAGACCATCCAAGAGTTGATTTCTCTAGTTGGAAACGTTATTGCCTTTAAATATTTAGCTAAAAGAAGAGAGACCATCCAAGAGTTGATTTCTCTAGTTGGAAACGTTATTGCCTTTAAATATTTAGCTAAAAGAAGAAAGACCATCCAAAAGTTGATTTCTCTAGTTGGAAACGTTATTGCCTTTAAATATTTAGCTAAAAGAAGAAAGACCATCCAAGAGTTGATTTCTCTAGTTGGAAACGTTATTGCCTTTAAATATTTAGCTAAAAGAAGAAAGACCATCCAAGAGTTGATTTCTCTAGTTGGAAACGTTATTGCCTTTAAATATTTAGCTAAAAGAAGAAAGACCATCCAAGAGTTGATTTCTCTAGTTGGAAACGTTATTGCCTTTAAATATTTAGCTAAAAGAAGAAAGACCATCCAAGAGTTGATTTCTCTAGTTGGAAACGTTATTGCCTTTAAATATTAAGCTAAAAGAAGAAAGACCATCCAAGAGTTGATTTCTCTAGTTGGAAACGTTATTGCCTTTAAATATTTAGCTAAAAGAAGAAAGACCATCCAAGAGTTGATTTCTCTAGTTTGAAACGTTATTGCCTTTAAATATTTAGCTAAAAGAAGAAAGACCATCCAAAAGTTGATTTCTCTAGTTGGAAACGTTATTGCCTTTAAATATTTAGCTAAAAGAAGAAAGACCATCCAAGAGTTGATTTCTCTAGTTGGAAACGTTATTGCCTTTAAATATTTAGCTAAAAGAAGAAAGACCATCCAAGAGTTGATTTCTCTAGTTGGAAACGTTATTGCCTTTAAATATTTAGCTAAAAGAAGAAAGACCATCCAAGAGTTGATTTCTCTAGTTGGAAACGTTATTGCCTTTAAATATTTAGCTAAAAGAAGAAAGACCATCCAAGAGTTGATTTCTCTAGTTGGAAACGTTATTGCCTTTAAATATTTAGCTAAAAAAGAAAGACCATCCAAGAGTTGATTTCTCTAGTTGGAAACGTTATTGCCTTTAAATATTTAGCTAAAAGAAGAAAGACCATCCAAGAGTTGATTTCTCTAGTTGGAAACGTTATTGCCTTTAAATATTTAGCTAAAAGAAGAAAGACCATCCAAGAGTTGATTTCTCTAGTTGGAAACGTTATTGCCTTTAAATATTTAGCTAAAAGAAGAAAGACCATCCAAGAGTTGATTTCTCTAGTTGGAAACGTTATTGCCTTTAAATATTTAGCTAAAAGAAGAAAGACCATCCAAGAGTTGATTTCTCTAGTTGGAAACGTTATTGCCTTTAAATATTTAGCTAAAAGAAGAAAGACCATCCAAGAGTTGATTTCTCTAGTTGGAAACGTTATTGCCTTTAAATATTTAGCTAAAAGAAGAAAGACCATCCAAGAGTTGATTTCTCTAGTTGGAAACGTTATTGCCTTTAAATATTTAGCTAAAAGAAGAAAGACCATCCAAGAGTTGATTTCTCTAGTTGGAAACGTTATTGCCTTTAAATATTTAGCTAAAAGAAGAAAGACCATCCAAGAGTTGATTTCTCTAGTTGGAAACGTTATTGCCTTTAAATATTTAGCTTAAAGAAGAAAGACCATCCAAGAGTTGATTTCTCTAGTTGGAAACGTTATTGCCTTTAAATATTTAGCTAAAAGAAGAAAGACCATCCAAGAGTTGATTTCTCTAGTTGGAAACGTTATTGCCTTTAAATATTTAGCTAAAAGAAGAAAGACCATCCAAGAGTTGATTTCTCTAGTTGGAAACGTTATTGCCTTTAAATATTTAGCTAAAAGAAGAAAGACCATCCAAGAGTTGATTTCTCTAGTTGGAAACGTTATTGCCTTTAAATATTTAGCTAAAAGAAGAAAGACCATCCAAGAGTTGATTTCTCTAGTTGGAAACGTTATTGCCTTTAAATATTTAGCTAAAAGAAGAAAGACCATCCAAGAGTTGATTTCTCTAGTTGGAAACGTTATTGCCTTTAAATATTTAGCTAAAAGAAGAAAGACCATCCAAGAGTTGATTTCTCTAGTTGGAAACGTTATTGCCTTTAAATATTTAGCTTAAAGAAGAAAGACCATCCAAGAGTTGATTTCTCTAGTTGGAAACGTTATTGCCTTTAAATATTTAGCTAAAAGAAGAGAGACCATCCAAGAGTTGATTTCTCTAGATGGAAACGTTATTGCCTTTAAATATTTAGCTAAAAGAAGAGAGACCATCCAAGAGTTGATTTCTCTAGTTGGAAACGTTATTGCCTTTAAATATTTAGCTAAAAGAAGAGAGACCATCCAAGAGTTGATTTCTCTAGTTGGAAACGTTATTGCCTTTAAATATTTAGCTAAAAGAAGAGAGACCATCCAAGAGTTGATTTCTCTAGTTGGAAACGTTATTGCCTTTAAATACTTAGCTAAAAGAAGAAAGACCATCCAAGAGTTGATTTCTCTAGTTGGAAACGTTATTGCCTTTAAATATTTAGCTAAAAGAAGAAAGACCATCCAAGAGTTGATTTCTCTAGTTGGAAACGTTATTGCATTTAAATATTTAGCTAAAAGAAGAAAGACCATCCAAGAGTTGATTTCTCTAGTTGGAAACGTTATTGCCTTTAAATATTTAGCTAAAAGAAGAAAGACCATCCAAGAGTTGATTTCTCTAGTTGGAAACGTTATTGCCTTTAAATATTAAGCTAAAAGAAGAAAGACCATCCAAGAGTTGATTTCTCTAGTTGGAAACGTTATTGCCTTTAAATATTTAGCTAAAAGAAGAAAGACCATCCAAGAGTTGATTTCTCTAGTTGGAAACGTTATTGCCTTTAAATATTTAGCTAAAAGAAGAAAGACCATCCAAGAGTTGATTTCTTTAGTTGGAAACGTTATTGCCTTTAAATATTTAGCTAAAAGAAGAAAGACCATCCAAGAGTTGATTTCTCTAGTTGGAAACGTTATTGCCTTTAAATATTTAGCTAAAAGAAGAAAGACCATCCAAGAGTTGATTTCTCTAGTTGGAAACGTTATTGCCTTTAAATATTGAGCTAAAAGAAGAAAGACCATCCAAGAGTTGATTTCTCTAGTTGGAAACGTTATTGCCTTTAAATATTTAGCTAAAAGAAGAAAGACCATCCAAGAGTTGATTTCTCTAGTTGGAAACGTTATTGCCTTTAAATATGTAGCTAAAAGAAGAAAGACCATCCAAGAGTTGATTTCTCTAGTTGGAAACGTTATTGCCTTTAAATATTAAGCTTAAAGAAGAAAGACCATCCAAGTATTGATTTCTCTAGTTGGAAACGTTATTGCCTTTAAATATTTAGCTAAAAGAAGAAAGACCATCCAAGAGTTGATTTCTCTAGTTGGAAACGTTATTGCCTTTAAATATTAAGCTAAAAGAAGAAAGACCATCCAAGAGTTGATTTCTCTAGTTGGAAACGTTATTGCCTTTAAATATTTAGCTAAAAGAAGAAAGACCATCCAAGAGTTGATTTCTCTAGTTGGAAACGTTATTGCCTTTAAATATTTAGCTAAAAGAAGAAAGACCATCCAAAAGTTGATTTCTCTAGTTGGAAACGTTATTGCCTTTAAATATTTAGCTAAAAGAAGAAAGACCATCCAAGAGTTGATTTCTCTAGTTGGAAACGTTATTGCCTTTAAATATTTAGCTTAAAGAAGAAAGACCATCCAAGAGTTGATTTCTCTAGTTGGAAACGTTATTGCCTTTAAATATTTAGCTAAAAGAAGAGAGACCATCCAAGAGTTGATTTCTCTAGATGGAAACGTTATTGCCTTTAAATATTTAGCTAAAAGAAGAGAGACCATCCAAGAGTTGATTTCTCTAGTTGGAAACGTTATTGCCTTTAAATATTTAGCTAAAAGAAGAGAGACCATCCAAGAGTTGATTTCTCTAGTTGGAAACGTTATTGCCTTTAAATATTTAGCTAAAAGAAGAGAGACCATCCAAGAGTTGATTTCTCTAGTTGGAAACGTTATTGCCTTTAAATATTTAGCTAAAAGAAGAGAGACCATCCAAGAGTTGATTTCTCTAGTTTGAAACGTTTTTGCCTTTAAATATTTAGCTAAAAGAAGAGAGACCATCCAAGAGTTGATTTCTCTAGTTGGAAACGTTATTGCCTTTAAATATTTAGCTAAAAGAAGAGAGACCATCCAAGAGTTGATTTCTCTAGTTGGAAACGTTATTGCCTTTAAATATTTAGCTAAAAGAAGAGAGACCATCCAAGAGTTGATTTCTCTAGTTGGAAACGTTATTGCCTTTAAATATTTAGCTAAAAGAAGAGAGACCATCTAAGAGTTGATTTCTCTAGTTGGAAACGTTATTGCCTTTAAATATTTAGCTAAAAGAAGAAAGACCATCCAAGAGTTGATTTCTCTAGTTGGAAACGTTATTGCCTTTAAATATTTTGCTAAAAGAAGAAAGACCATCCAAGAGTTGATTTCTCTAGTTGGAAACGTTATTGCCTTTAAATATTGAGCTAAAAGAAGAAAGACCATCCAAGAGTTGATTTCTCTAGTTGGAAACGTTATTGCCTTTAAATATTTAGCTAAAAGAAGAAAGACCATCCAAGAGTTGATTTCTCTAGTTGGAAACGTTATTGCCTTTAAATATTTAGCTAAAAGAAGAAAGACCATCCAAGAGTTGATTTCTCTAGTTGGAAACGTTATTGCCTTTAAATATTAAGCTAAAAGAAGAAAGACCATCCAAGTATTGATTTCTCTAGTTGGAAACGTTATTGCCTTTAAATATTTAGCTAAAAGAAGAAAGACCATCCAAGAGTTGATTTCTCTAGTTGGAAACGTTATTGCCTTTAAATATTTAGCTAAAAGAAGAAAGACCATCCAAGAGTTGATTTCTCTAGTTGGAAACGTTATTGCCTTTAAATATTAAGCTAAAAGAAGAAAGACCATCCAAGAGTTGATTTCTCTAGTTGGAAACGTTATTGCCTTTAAATATTTAGCTAAAAGAAGAAAGACCATCCAAGAGTTGATTTCTCTAGTTGGAAACGTTATTGCCTTTAAATATTTAGCTAAAAGAAGAAAGACCATCCAAAAGTTGATTTCTCTAGTTGGAAACGTTATTGCCTTTAAATATTTAGCTAAAAGAAGAAAGACCATCCAAGAGTTGATTTCTCTAGTTGGAAACGTTATTGCCTTTAAATATTTAGCTAAAAGAAGAAAGACCATCCAAGAGTTGATTTCTCTAGTTGGAAACGTTATTGCCTTTAAATATTTAGCTAAAAGAAGAGAGACCATCCAAGAGTTGATTTCTCTAGATGGAAACGTTATTGCCTTTAAATATTTAGCTAAAAGAAGAGAGACCATCCAAGAGTTGATTTCTCTAGTTGGAAACGTTATTGCCTTTAAATATTTAGCTAAAAGAAGAGAGACCATCCAAGAGTTGATTTCTCTAGTTGGAAACGTTATTGCCTTTAAATATTTAGCTAAAAGAAGAGAGACCATCCAAGAGTTGATTTCTCTAGTTGGAAACGTTATTGCCTTTAAATATTTAGCTAAAAGAAGAGAGACCATCCAAGAGTTGATTTCTCTAGTTGGAAACGTTTTTGCCTTTAAATATTTAGCTAAAAGAAGAGAGACCATCCAAGAGTTGATTTCTCTAGTTGGAAACGTTATTGCCTTTAAATATTTAGCTAAAAGAAGAGAGACCATCCAAGAGTTGATTTCTCTAGTTGGAAACGTTATTGCCTTTAAATATTTAGCTAAAAGAAGAGAGACTATCCAAGAGTTGATTTCTCTAGTTGGAAACGTTATTGCATTTAAATATTTAGCTAAAAGAAGAGAGACCATCCAAGAGTTGATTTCTCTAGTTGGAAACGTTATTGCCTTTAAATATTTAGCTAAAAGAAGAGAGACCATCCAAGAGTTGATTTCTCTAGTTGGAAACGTTATTGCCTTTAAATATTTAGCTAAAAGAAGAGAGACCATCCAAGAGTTGATTTCTCTAGTTGGAAACGTTATTGCCTTTAAATATTTAGCTAAAAGAAGAGAGACCATCCAAGAGTTGATTTCTCTAGTTGGAAACGTTATTGCCTTTAAATATTTAGCTAAAAGAAGAGAGACCATCCAAGAGTTGATTTCTCTAGTTGGAAACGTTATTGCCTTTAAATATTTAGCTAAAAGAAGAAAGACCATCCAAGAGTTGATTTCTCTAGTTGGAAACGTTATTGCCTTTAAATATTTAGCTAAAAGAAGAGAGACCATCCAAGAGTTGATTTCTCTAGTTGGAAACGTTATTGCCTTTAAATATTTAGCTAAAAGAAGAGAGATTATCCAAGAGTTGATTTCTCTAGTTGGAAACGTTATTGCCTTTAAATATTTAGCTAAAAGAAGAGAGACCATCCAAGAGTTGATTTCTCTAGTTGGAAACGTTATTGCCTTTAAATATTTAGCTAAAAGAAGAAAGACCATCCAAGAGTTGATTTCTCTAGTTGGAAACGTTATTGCCTTTAAATATTTAGCTAAAAGAAGAGAGACCATCCAAGAGTTGATTTCTCTAGTTGGAAACGTTATTGCCTTTAAATATTTAGCTAAAAGAAGAGAGACCATCCAAGAGTTGATTTCTCTAGTTGGAAACGTTATTGCCTTTAAATATTTAGCTAAAAGAAGAGAGACCATCCAAGAGTTGATTTCTCTAGTTGGAAACGTTATTGCCTTTAAATATTTAGCTAAAAGAAGAGAGACCATCCAAGAGTTGATTTCTCTAGTTGGAAACGTTATTGCCTTTAAATATTTAGCTAAAAGAAGAGAGACCATCCAAGAGTTGATTTCTCTAGTTGGAAACGTTATTGCCTTTAAATATTTAGCTAAAAGAAGAGAGACCATCCAAGAGTTGATTTCTCTAGTTGGAAACGTTATTGCCTTTAAATATTTAGCTAAAAGAAGAGAGACCATCCAAGAGTTGATTTCTCTAGTTGGAAACTTTATTGCCTTTAAATATTTAGCTAAAAGAAGAGAGACCATCCAAGAGTTGATTTCTCTAGTTGGAAACGTTATTGCCTTAAAATATTTAGCTAAAAGAAGAGAGACCATCCAAGAGTTGATTTCTCTAGTTGGAAACGTTATTGCCTTTAAATATTTAGCTAAAAGAAGAGAGACCATCCAAGAGTTGATTTCTCTAGTTGGAAACGTTATTGCCTTTAAATATTTAGCTAAAAGAAGAGAGACCATCCAAGAGTTGATTTCTCTAGTTGGAAACGTTATTGCCTTTAAATATTTAGCTAAAAGAAGAAAGACCATCCAAGAGTTGATTTCTCTAGTTGGAAACGTTATTGCCTTTAAATATTTAGCTAAAAGAAGAGAGACCATCCAAGAGTTGATTTCTCTAGTTGGAAACGTTATTGCCTTTAAATATTTAGCTAAAAGAAGAAAGACCATCCAAGAGTTGATTTCTCTAGTTGGAAACGTTATTGCCTTTAAATATTTAGCTAAAAGAAGAAAGACCATCCAAGAGTTGATTTCTCTAGTTGGAAACGTTATTGCCTTTAAATATTTAGCTAAAAGAAGAGAGACCATCCAAGAGTTGATTTCTCTAGTTGGAAACGTTATTGCCTTTAAATATTTAGCTAAAAGAAGAAAGACCATCCAAGAGTTGATTTCTCTAGTTGGTAACGTTATTGCCTTTAAATATTTAGCTAAAAGAAGAAAGACCATCCAAGAGTTGATTTCTCTAGTTGGAAACGTTATTGCCTTTAAATATTTAGCTAAAAGAAGAAAGACCATCCAAGAGTTGATTTCTCTAGTTGGAAACGTTATTGCCTTTAAATATTTAGCTAAAAGAAGAGAGACCATCCAAGAGTTGATTTCTCTAGTTGGAAACGTTATTGCCTTTAAATATTTAGCTAAAAGAAGAGAGACCATCCAAGAGTTGATTTCTCTAGTTTGAAACGTTATTGCCTTTAAATATTAAGCTAAAAGAAGAAAGACCATCCAAGAGTTGATTTCTCTAGTTGGAAACGTTATTGCCTTTAAATATTTAGCTAAAAGAAGAGAGACCATCCAAGAGTTGATTTCTCTAGTTGGAAACGTTATTGCCTTTAAATATTTAGCTAAAAGAAGAGAGACCATCCAAGAGTTGATTTCTCTAGTTAGAAACGTTATTGCCTTTAAATATTTAGCAGTAAGCACACCATTTTTACAATTCACAGTCTTTATATTCAACTTTTTGAAATATAAATGAATTGATCTGAGATTTACCGTCTCTTATCATTTTTTTTTGTTCTTAACATATTCCACCTTCCGGTTCTCAACATTGCATTGCTTCTGCCTCGGAATTCTCATCTTCATACTTACTTGTTTACTAGCAATGCTTCAAAGAAACTACCATTTCCTTATATATATATATATATATATATATATATATTTATATATATATATATATATATATATATATATATATATATACCTAACTTTATATAGATGAGGATATAAAAGGTAAGTCATAAGTGGTCAGTGAAAACATTTTTTTGATAATAAACAGAGAGAGAGAGAGTTTGTTATATATTTGACTGTCTGATTACTCCCGACTCACGCTGTATATATACGTACTTGACACAGGTTTGAATCCTGTTTTGGTTTTAATTTTTTTAGGATGTTCTGTTCAGTTTTGTAAATAATTAACCGTTTCATTTTATAACGGTGCTACTGACAGAAACAAAAGTAACCACTAATAAATATAACAAGTATAGAATCTATGTTTGAGTGTTATCAGAATATTATCTTTGGCTATTTTGTGTTTGATACGATATTATTTCGAACCATGATCGACTGCAACAAATTAGCGATATGTAATCATGGTCAACGTTATCGGACGTAAGAAAATATAAAGGGACGCACGGACCTGTTGTGGTTTCCTTGTGTGTGTGTGTGTGTGTGTGTGTGTTTTGTCTTTTTAATTGTATTTTCTTTTTCCTGTTTTTAATAAGCACACACCAATGACAATTCTCCGCGGGAAACCTGGCTCACATTATCCTACAAATATTGTAGGAATAATCTAGGGATAGAAAAACAATCATATGTCATATGTATATATATATATATATATATATATATATATATATATATATATATATGTATATGTGTGTGTGTGTCGATTGTGTGTATATCTACTAGAAGAATACTCGTGCCAGGATAGGTAAAATGAATCTCCCAAACAGAACAGTTTTGCACCACTTTTATGTCTCTTTCCAAAGATTCAAATCAAGATATAACACTACTAAACCTTATGTGTATAATTCTTATTTTACGTTTGATCAAAATCCTTAGCATTATTCTTATTGTATAAAATGTCTAAACTGTAAGGTTCAAGAAGAAATTGAAATTTTGCTTAATTGGTGTCGAATGACTATGGATCAAATTCAATGCAAATTAAAATTATTCGAATTTTTAAATGGTTGGCCCTTCCCATATTTCCCCCTAAAAACATTTAAAAATAATTCAAATAAACTGAAATTTGGGGAATATTTTTTAATTGATGTCTTATATCTATAGTTAAAATTTCACAAAAATCGGAAGTATCTCAATTTTCACGAAGGGTTTCTATCCATTCTTGGCCCTTTTTACATTAAACTAAATACAACCACACTGTTACCTGTTACATCTAGCGGCTGTGTTCCAAAATTAATAATGATCGCTTATTTAGTTTAGGAGTGAATCATGTACATACAAATATATAAACATATACACATACCTAAATTTATAGCAAATTCCGTTTTGTCCATCTTATTTTATGGAGCCCAGTTGGCATAATGGCTCGAGTGTTCGTTAATGGGTCGATAGATTGGGGTTCAATCCTTAGTCGAGTGATACCAATAACTCAAAAATGGTATTTGGTGCCCCCTTGATTGAACACTAAGTATTATAAGGTAAGAATTAAAGAATGCCGCTATTCTTTGTAGTAGCTAATGAAAACGGAGCCTTCGGGTCCCCTCGACTCTTGTAGGCAACTTTAGTTCTTTTTATAATGGATACGATATGTCTGTCTGTAACCAGAACTACGTCACTACATTATTAGTTTTACATTCTTATAAGTGGGGTTCATCTTTTCTCTTTTCTAGAGCCTCGTTTTCATAGAAAAGAGGTTGCTAGTATTTCTCTAGTCTGTCGTTATTTTCATGCTAGTTGCTTGACTGAACTCCAATATATGGTTCGCATCCTGTAAAACATTCACAAAAAACTCATCTAGCTACAACCATTGTAAATAATTTTCCTTTCTTACTCTGTACCTAAAACTAAACGGAACTTCTATGAGCAAAGTTTCTTTCAAAGAACTAACCGTCTGTGGAAACGTATTTCCATGGGGTTGCTTCCCAGCTGACTACAACTAAAATGGTAATTTTCAAGTCCAATGTTAATAAATTCTTGTTGAGCCGTCCTCTGAGATAATAAAATTCTGCCCATCAACCATCTTTAATAATACTTACGGTGTCGTCTCACCGTCCACCTAACAAACTCATTAACCCTTATCCTCGAATGGCCTTTGGGCCTTGATAAGCGATGAGTCGTTAGTAAATAAAAAAGTTTAATATTATTTACATCGGTCACCTATCTATTTTACTTTAATATGAAATCCAACTTACGCATACTACAACAAAATCGTGGTTCACATAGCGCATTGTATGCCCAATTAACATATTTGGTGAACTCATTTTAATAAATAAGTTCAAAGTATTTTTGGTAATATTTTTTATAAATCTTCATAATAATTTTATTTAAAGAAATACAAACGGTCATTGTTTTATTTGCTTCGATTAAATAGTTCAATTCGGTAAATGCTATCATGAAATACGAATAAACATTATTTTGTTTATTAATTTCATTTCATCCATCCACCATATTGTTTGCACGAATACATTTTATTTTGCTTCGTTTTTTTTTCTGAAAATACTTATCCTAGCTCAGAAAACTGTTTTCTTGAACTTACAAATAACCAAAATTAATTCCTAAATCTTGAACCTAACTACCACTTTTTAAATCGATTTAACCATCAAATTAGCCAGAATTGGCGCCATAGAATAAATTGTATTACGTTAAACAATTTAAAATGTTGTTACTGATTTCATATGTAATGTTAGTAATTCAAATATATCTCTTAACGACGCTTTCAATGCTGAAGTGACACTCATATATTTCTAACCCATGCTTATCAACGTATCAACTGCTCGCACCGGACATATATATATATTAAAAAAAACACTTCAATGATATCGGAGAGAATCGTCAATCATGAGCGTTTCCGTTGACTTTCACCATAAAGAAAAAGAATATATATATATATATATATATATATATATATATATATATATATATATATATATATATATATATATATATATATATATATATATATATATATACTGTCTGCCATGATTAAGGTTTGTTAAACCAAAAATTCGGATTCATAAAATATATTAAAAAAATTATTAATAAATTTAATTTATTGATATAAATTCACGCGTCTGTGGACTGGTTTCTCAAATTTTCAAATATATCTCTTAACAACGCTTTCAATAATGTTGTGACACTCATATTATGTTTTTTCCGTTTGTCCCGCTTCACACATCTTGTCTTTCACGGTATTTCATTTTTATGACATTTCGTGCATTTTATATTCATACTAGCGGAACCCGTCGCCCCGGCGTTGCACGGGAGAAATTAGTACCTATTGCATGACGTCGAATAATAAAAAAACGGCCTATAGTTCTTTCTCCACCCCCACCCCCTATACCGTGTTGGCGAATGTTTTAAATTTAAAAAAAAAAAGAAAAAATGGCAGAGTAGAATGGGATCGAATGCTGAAACTGTCGATCAGTAAATCTCCCTTCTTACCCAATGCGCCACGGTTATGAATTAATAGTACATGTGAAAATAGGCTAATAACGCTATGCTTGTTTATTGACATGCGTGTTATGCTAATATTTACATTCTGCTGACCAAATGAAAACTTCAACAATGACAGTGTTTAGGTCATTTTTTAATGAAGTAAGTTCATTTGGGCAATTTTTCGATAATATGCGTGTTTAAGGTGTATGATTTAAAAAATGTAAATGTATCCGCGTCTACCAGTATCTTGGTGCTTATTGAATTAAATAGGAAGTCGATTCGATCAAGAAATTTTAGCCGCCATGTTGAATCAATAAATGTTGCAGAAACTGTGTTCGTTAATTTCATTCGCTTAATTCCGGAATGAATTTAAATGTAGAAGGTAGAATTAGATAGAACGTAATCTGATATTCGCGAATAATCATCGGAGTGTAAGGGAGCGGCTGTTAAGTTTTTGCGTATTGCTTAATATTATGTAGTAAAATAATGCCAGACAAATACGAAATAACAATGGGTGCTTTATGAAAATTATACTGTGTTTATTAGTTCCCGGTGTCGATGAGTGTAGTCACAGTACATAATTGTTAGGGAGAAAAGTTTTTACTACCACCTATATAGAGTTGGTATTTCGGAGAGTCGTGGCGGCCGGGCCGAATGTAATATTTAGTGTTAGTTTGGAAAGAAGAATAAGAGATATACTAAAACACGCTCGAGTGAATAAGTGCAATGAAATTGTGAGTTCAGTAGCCCGTGATGCATGTGGTTATTTTCCTATTCTCCGAGAAGGTACAGGGGAAAAACGTCTCTACTTTATATATTATATATATATATATATATATATATATATATATATATATATATATATGTATATATATGTATGTATATATATATATGTATATATATATGTATATATATATGTATATATATATGTATATATATATATATATATGTATATATATGTATATATATACATATATATGTATATATATATATGTATATATATGTATATATATGTATATATATACATATATATGTATATATATACATATATATGTATATATATATATATATATATATATATATATATATATATATATATATATATATATGATGTTAAATTATGTGCCGTCCAGCGTCTTTAAGTATGTTTGTATAAAAACGAACTATTAAACAAATCCTATTTCAAAAATATTTTTATTACGAAATAAAAATCGCCAAAATTAATTTCCATTTCTCCGTAAGCAAGTCAAACATTTTGTCTATATTCTTAGCTAACGCCACGTATGTACAAGTAATAAATTAATAATACAAAAAATCAACATCGCAATCAAGTTCTTTTTTGGGCCGATGGAAAAAAAACATGTCTGCCAGGTTGTATACATCTCCAAAATGCTTATGTAATTGTGAAGAATATAAAATGCCAATTCGATACCAATTTCTTTTTAAAATTAAACTTTATAGCTAGAAGTCGAATATTATGGTTCATTAGTTTTCCTAATCTAAAGATGAACAGAAATTTTATGGTTATTGATCGGAAATTACTTACATTAAAATGGGTGTCTGCAGGGTGTCATTACTCTCACGCAATTTGTTTTATTACAAAACCAATATTATCACTAATCAATACAAATAGTTAGTTATCGAAAGTGTATATGTTTGTACGAAAAGCAGAAAAAACGAAACTAACTGGCAATGAAACATGGCCGATATATCAAGAGAAACATCGCGAAAGCAACAACTGTGACAATGCTTAGATGCAGATTAAAATGGTAATTTTTTGAACGTATGTGTATCTTACCATTAATCAACACAAAAAGTAAGTTTTCGAAAGTGTATTCGTTTGCGTGAAACGCGGAAAACACAAAACTACCGTGTAATGAAACATGGCCGATATATCAAGAGAAACATCCGGAAAACTTAAACTGTAGCAATGTTCAGAGGCGGATGTGTAAAAATAGGGTTAGACTGGTAAATTTCTACGTACGATTAAATTAAGTAAAGTGGCATATTTCAATTAGAAGTAGAGTAAGAGCTACGTGTCCCGGCAGTTAGGTCAACGACAGGAAGCAGCGAATTTTTACGAGACTATTTGGGCAGAGTAGGTATTTGCATTTTCATCGAATCGGCAGAGAGGGCAATTGGGTTTTAGACAGCTGCTTTCTCTCCCCCCCTCCCATGTGAAGGGGGTGGGGGTATTTTATGTGTATACATTAATACTATAAAGAAAAAAGAAAACGTCAAAAGTTTTTTTTTAACAAGTGTGATGTTTGTTTATTGATAACGCTTACGAGACATTATTGAGAAGAAGAACAAGAAAATGAGACATCGTCTCCAACGACAGATAGAGGAAGATGGTAACTTCGACTTTAACATCACATCCGTGGCTACAGAAATACGACCAGCGGGTTCTCTCAACGAACTCTGGAAATCTAAGGACACCTCAAACTAGTAAACTTATTTAAAAAATACGAACCAAAAATATAATATGGATAAAACGTGGTAAAATTAGCTCCAATTGATTTTTCTGATAACAGGGGAGACACTAATCTACGATTGAACACCACCTCAAAACGTTACTTGATATTAATGATATAAAATATTGATAGTTGTATAGTTTATGACGCAATCTCCGGCGTCAGCATCTCTTGGAAACAGCGATTAGCTAATTAGCTTTTAAAAGATAAATTTCAATAAAATCGTGAGATTCATTAAATCAAGAATCATTTTTAAAACGGAAACTGAACTTCAACACTCTATGTCAACGTATCACATCTACCGAAGGAGTCATATAGCAACAAGAAATTAAAATGCAAAAAGTGCGATTATGATAACAGAAAGGAAAGCGCTTCTTCTTCTTTCGTTTGCTTAAACGAAAGAAGGAGCACTTTCCTTTCTGTTATCGTGAACATATAATCGCACTTTTTACATTTTATTTTGTTGTTACTATAAGAAGGAAAGCGCGTATAGACCAGTTTGCATGGCGATAGATGATACAACATGCAGAGGATAGACATCCATAACGACTGGGATAGACATCCATAACGACTGACACTTTTATTTTCACAATCACGAATGACCGTCTGTTAAATATTGGAGGTGATATACCTGTGGTCCTATGACATGGCAACCGTAAAGAGATTCGCGTCAGAAATGCGGCATTGGGTCACAAATCACGGTAGAAGAATTTTCTGAAGGAGGTCTGCGATCAACACTTCATAAGAAATCCTCGTCAAATCGAAGACTCAGTTCATAAGCTTAAGATAGATAATATCTGTTCAACCATATGAAACAGCGTTGGCAGGGTTCTCCAGGGGCTCTTGATCTCCAAAAGATATGATACCGAAGAGAATAGGGTTTTCTGGTGATAGTGCTCAACAGGAACGCCGAAACGCTCCTCCCCATACTAAAGAAATACGTCTTGCCTAGAATCACAGTTATATCGGACTGTATGGTGACTGTTTTCTTTTAGCCACAATCCGCCCATGTATGGAGTATTGTTGTCACATCTGGGCTGGTGAATCATCCACTAGTCTCTCCCTCTTAGACAAGTTCCGATAAAGAGTCGCCGATGTTGGGTCCTTGTGCTTCACCTATCACGGCTTTACAATTATTTCTTGAATTTATAAATTTCTGTCTATTAGCTGACTTATGGCGGGCGAATTTGAGGAATGTTTGCTGCCTCTCAGCAAGACATTTTTTTTCATTTGGTTTAATTAAAGCCGTCTTTTTTATTATTTGCATATCGTTGGCTGAGAAACAAGACTGATCGGGATATATTGTTTTGAAAATTACAATATAATAAATTCCCTGCTTCGCCTATTAGTATTGATACGTTAAAAAAACTAAATTAATTAAATAAACTAAATTAATTAAATAATTAATGATTAATAAATTAGCCAGCCAGCGTGTGATTTCAGAAATTACTTTAGTATGAAATAAATAGACAGGCAATACAACAGTATATATATATATATATACAGGGTGGGCCAAAATAAGGGTCCTATTTTTAAAAATTCATAACTTTTTTATTTATTGATTTTTTTATATTTTTTTTTTTAGAATAAGTAAAGGACCCTTTCCGAAGCAAGCATGAGCCGTATTAGCCCTAAGGAACGTACCCTTATAATAGAGTGGTACTTTAAATCCAATGAGTCGATTTCGGAGACTCAACTCATCTATCGGCGTCATTACAACACCAGAAACTCTCCTTCGGCAAAAGCAATCCGAGGAATTATTGCTCGTTTTAGGGACCAACAAGGAATATCCGACATGGCGAGAAGTGGTAGGCCTCGTACTGTACGAACAGCTCAAAATTTCGAGGAATTGGAGAGAAGTTTGGAGGAGGATGCATCCACATCCACAAGGAGGAGATCAAAAGAACTTGGCATTTCTCGAAGCTCACTTCGGAGAATGCTAAGAGAAAGAGGATATTTTCCATATAAAGTGCAGCTAGTTCAAGAACTTCAACTTCGAGATAATGAAAAAAGACTTGAGTACGCTATGCGACTCCAGGATTTGGCCAATGATGATCCCGATTTTCTCAAAAACTAATAATGTCGGATGAAGCCCATTTTCATCTTGATGGGTTCATCAATAAACAAAATTGCCGAATATGGGGTACGGAGAACCCAAGGATAATTCAGCAGCACACATTACATCCACTCAAGTGCACGGTGTGGTGTGGCGTTACTGCTGAAGAGATAATTGGCCCCTATTTCTTTGAAGACGATACCAGAAATCAGGTAACAGTAACGGGTGACCGCTACCGAGAAATGCTGCAAAATTTCTTGCCGCCAAACCTGACAGGATGTGGTTCCAACAGGATGGAGCCACAGCACACACTGCGAGAGATACCCTTACACTTTTACAGGGTATATTTGGAAATCAGATTATCTCTCGCAGTTGCGAAATTCAATGGCCTCCACGATCACCCGACCTTACAGCTCCTGACTTCTTCTTATGGGGTTACCTCAAAGAAAAGGTTTATGCCAATAAGCCAAACAATATTGAGGAACTGAAAGCAAATATTGAAGCAGAAATAAGAGCCATAAGTCCTCAGATGTTGCAAACTGTTATGGAAAATGTTTTAAAAAGAGCCGAAGAGTGTGAAGCCGCCAACGGCGCCCATTTAGAAAACATTATTTTTGCTTAAAAAACTCAAAATAGTGTAAAAAAACAATACTTTAGTTTTTGTAAGTTTTAAGAAGTGTTTTTCGGCTAAAATTTGTTTTGTTTATTTCAAAAAATCTCGGAAGGGTCATTCTACACACACATAAAGTTTGGTGAGTTTAACTTTTATTTTGTGGAAGTTATTAAAATTTAAAGATAGGACCCTTATTTTGGCCCACCCTGTATATATATATATATATATATATATATATATATATATATATATATATATATATTTATATATATATAAATAATTAAACACATTTAAATGATAAAGAGAATTAAGTACATTAAAATATCTAATAATTAATAGATATAAACTCAGCTAATAATAGATAGATATAAAATCTGCTAATAATAGATGGATATAAAATTTTCTAATAATAGATAGATATAAAATCTGCTAATAATAGATAGATATAAAATCTGATAATAATAGATAGATATAAAATCTGCTAATAATAGATGGATATAAAATTTGCTAATAATAGATGGATATAAAATCTGCTAATAATAGATACATATAAAATTTGCTAATAATAGATGGATATCAAAATCTGCTAATAATAGATATATATAAAATCTGCTAATAATAGATAGATATAAAATCTGCTAATAATAGATGGATATAAAATCTGCTAATAATAGATAGATATAAAAACTGCTAATAATAGATAGATATAAAATTTGCTAATAATAGATAGATATTTAATCTGATAATAATAGATAGATATAAAATCTGCTAATAATAGATAGATAAAAAAACTGCTAATAATAGATAGATATAAAATTAGCTAATAATAGATAGATATAAAATCTGCTAATAATAGATAGATATAAAATCTGCTAATAATAGATAGATATAAAATCTGCTAATAATAGATAGATATAAAAACTGCTAATAATAGATAGATATAAAAATCTGATAATAATAGATGAATATAAAATCTGCTAATAATAGATAGATATAAAATTTGCTTATAATAGATAGATATAAAAGCTGCTTATAATTGATAGATATAAAAACTGCTAATAATAGATAGATATAAACTCATCTAATAATAGATACATATAAAACTTGATAATAATAGATAGATATAAAATATCTAATAATAGATAGATATAAAATCTGCTAATAATAGATAGATATAAAATCTGCTAATAATAGATGAATATAAAATCTGCTAATAATAGATAGATATAAAATCGGCTAATAATAGATGGATATAACATCTGCTAATAATAGATGGATATAACATCTGCTAATAATAGATAGATATAAAAACTACTAATAATAGATGGATATAAAGATAGATAAAGAGACAAAAAATAGATAAATGTCTAATTGTAAGACAAAATAATGTAAAAGTATTTCATTTTTTATTTGTGCAAAGGAAATTAGATTCCGCATAAACCAACGGGTTTTCACGTTACATACTGCGAAACGAGAGGTCGTCTGCTCGATTATAATTCATCTATAAGTAATTGGAACTTTTACAGGTAAAACAGTACATTTAAAAACATAATAGTTCGTAATTTCGAATTAGTTGGATAGCAGACATACCCGTTACTCGTAAGATCACAACTACTACAACCCCTTATTCAACTATGATTTTATTAGAAAATTCATGAACTGTGACATATCTTTCAATACATTCTTCGTGCATAACTAAAAACAATACGACGTCTATATTATTCGAACTATTATTCTTTCTCTTCTTATTATTATAATTACGGTTGTCTACTATATTCCGTCACTACATGGACTCTTTCTGACTTTATGAATACACAGATTTTGTTCATTGTTGATGTTATTATTTACTGTTGTTTTGTAAATAGCATTATCTGTTAAACATTTATTCATTAGTGGGCAATTAATTTTTATTTTACAATTGCATCAGAAAACACTGTCCCAATGAACAACTCGGGAAGCACCGAAATCAAAAACAAGAAGACAAGAAAAGAAAAGTGGGATAGAAAACAACTGCATGGACGTTTTATAAGAATGACAAGAGAGGAGACACACGAAAATAACTAGGTATGGCTAGGAAAAGGACACCTGAACAGAGAAACAGAGTCCCTATTGACGGCTGCACAGAACAATGCGATTACGGCAAACTATATTAAAGCTAAATTAGATAAAACCCAAGAAAAACAGTAAATGTAGACTGTCTGGACAAAGAGAGGAAACAGTGAATCATATAATAAATTAATGCAGCAAACGAGCTCCAAAAGAATACGAGAACAGGTACGACTGCGTGAGGAAAGAAGTACACAGGTAACTATGCAAACGACTTGATTTCGAACACGTAAGCAAATAGTACAAACATGAAACAGAGACAACACGGGAAAACAAAAATCACCGAATCCTTTGTGACATCGAGGTGGAAACTAATAAACTCATACAAGCAAGGATGTCATAATAGTCAACAAGAAGGAAAAGTCCTGCCAAATCGTACATTTTGCCGTACAAGCAGACGATAGAGTGAAGATCAAAGAAACAGAAACATAAAGCAAATACACGGAACTTGCCAGAGAACCGAAAGGAATATAAAGCATGAAAAAAGTAAATATAATACCAATAATCGTAAGAGCACAAGGAACAGTCCCGGAAAACCTAAATAAAAATACTGGTAGAAATTGGAATCAAAGGATTGAGTGAGACCATACAACGTACGCAATGCCGAAAACAGCTGAAATCTGAAAGAAAAATCCTTGAATGCGAAACAAACTCGTATACTAATTAGTTACATACAAGTAGCAATGAGAAAAAAACCAGAGAGAACACCACCACAAGAACCAAAGAACAGAAACTACAAGAAATTCCATACCCCCAAGTGATAGCACAATATAATAATAATAATAATAATAATAATAATAATAATAATAATAATAATAATAATAATAATAATATAAACCAGAAACAGTACTGCAAAACGAAAAAGACAAAATCCTCTGGGTTATTGACGTACAAACATATAAACTCATACAAGCAAAGAGACCAGATGTTATAATAATCTCCAAGAAAGAAAAATATTGCCAAATCGTAAACTTCGCCGTTCCAGCAGTCCACAGAGTGGGGATCAAAGAGACGAAAAAACGAAGCAAATACACGGAACTTGCTAGAGAACTGAAATAAAAATAGAGCATGAAAAAATCAGTATAATACCAATAATCGTAGGAGCACTAGGAACAGTTCCCAAAAACCCGGAGAAAAGACTGAGAGTAATTGAAATCAAAAGGATCACGGCAATGATTAAAACAGCAGCAATCTTAAGGAAAATCCTTGAATGCGGAAACTAACCCGCATAAGCTATGAATGATAACCGGTTACATGGAATTTACAACAGGAAGAAAACAAAACCACAGGAAGAACACCACATCAAAACATAAAGAACAGAAACTGCAAGGAAAATCACATCGTAAGAAACATCACAAGATGCCTCTCACAAAAAAATAGTGCCGGCCTAGGCTGACACCACACAAAATATTTGTAGGGAGTCAAGGTGGATCTGAATACCGAGGAGGGACAGCACAAACCAGACCTTCACTGGAAGTGTGCGGAAAGTGCTGGGTCATTGGGGAGGCTTATTGCCACCCAAATCCCAGAGAAGACCAATGGTCCTTACCAGCGATAAATCAATGGTAAGCGGCTGTTGCGATACCGCAAGGTTATTTGTGGTGGTTATCGAAAAGAGGTGGAGAGTACTGGACATCTGGAGAGGCTTGTTGTCACTCAGATTATAGGGAACACAACCGGTTGTTGCTGGTGAGCAATCAATGACGATGACCTGTGTGATAACTCCTAGTGAGTACACATATTATTATTATTATTATTAATAATAATAATAATAATAATAATAATAATAATAATAATAATAATAATAATAATAATAATAATAATAATAATAACTTGTATTAAATATAATACATCTACTTTCAGACCGTTCATTAAGATAGCATACGTCGGATATTTAATGATAATTAAAAAAAATCAATGTATGTTTTACGTTCTAATAAAATAAAAACTAATGAGCAGAAATTATTATCTTGTTTTTTTTTTAAGCTCCTAGGACTGACTTTCACTCCAGACCTTAAATGGACGACTTACATCAAATCTGTCGCTTAGATTGCTGGAAAATGCTGTGATTATTCTACCGCTCAAGAAAGTATCTGACTCTTAATGCAATAATCTACTTGTCTAAGCACCAGATACGTCTTTTGATAGATTACTGCTACCACATCTGGGGAGGTGCCGCCTAGAGTACCTTTCCTTCTCTTAACAGAGTACAAAAATGACTTTGAAATCTAGTGGACGTTGATCTCTTCTCTTTTCTACGGATCATTTCTCAGACGAGACGTTGCTAGTCTTTCTCTACTCTAACATTATTTCCAGAGTAGATGATCGACTGAGCTGAAATATCTGAACCCCCCTACAGTAAAACATATACAGCAAGAACTGGTCTAGCTACAACCATTGAAAAAACTTCCTTCCTCTACGCACCTAAAACTAAACTAAATAGAACTTCCATGAAAAAGTTTCTATTCCAAAGCTTTCTTTCTGTGGAACACACTACTCCAGGGCTGTTTCCCAGTTGACTACAACCTTGCCGTTTTCAAATCAAATGTCAACAAATATCAGTTGATCCGTCCTTTTAACAAATAACATTCTACTCCTCCCACCCATCGTTTTCAATCCTCCAATCATACTAAAAATCTCATTAACTCTTTTCCTTAAGTGGCCTTTCAACTTAATTAGTGGTGATTCTTTATTATTTAAAAAAAATCAGACGGTGAAATTTGGAATTTGGCACAAATTTGACCTTGTAATAATCGTTGACCTCCATGACCGTGCGCTTCATATGTGTGTAGTTTCTACAAACTTTACAGTCTTCTTCAAAGTATAGGCATCACCGCTTTAATCACTAACAGCGGAATTATAATTTTCTGATTGTTGGCAACGTTTTAATTAGTTTTATTTTATTTACTTTTTGCAAATATGTAGAAATGCCTAAATTGTTATGAAAATCAAATTTTAATCCGCCATTTGGTATAATTCAATAGAGAGTTGTTTTTTGCATTGAATATTGCAAAGACTAGACCAAGTTACGCTTTGTAGGTTCACGAATCGCATGTCTTTGGAACTGGAACATCCCCTTATCACATGGAGATTCATACTTGAGCGTGTGCAAAAACAAACACATATATTAACGGTTCATGGGCATTTTGTTGCCTATGAAACTATTATACTAACCTGGTGATAACATGGCGATTCATAGTTGAGCGTGTGCAAAAACGAACACATATATTTATGGTTCATGGGAATTTTGTTGCCTATGAAACTATTATACTTACCTTGTGATCACATGGCGATTCATAGTTGAGCGTGTGCAAAAACAAACACATATATTAACGGTTCATGGGCATTTTGTTGCCTATGAAACTATTATACTAACCTGGTGATAACATGGCGATTCATAGTTGAGCGTGTGCAAAAACGAACACATATATTTATGGTTCATAGGCATTTTGTTGCCTATGAAACTATTATACTAACCTGGTGATAACAGGCTAAATCCTTGGTCTTGTTCATCGATTAAATAATAAAATTTTGGTTTACTTGTTTTATGGCATATCAACCCATTTTGATGCGATTGAATACCGAAATATTGCAATTGTGGTTTCCGAATTTCTTAGGTGAAGATTAATAAGTTGTATGATTTGGATACTTCGTATTATTATATGACTTCTTGGATTATACGGAATTTCGAAATTCCGTAAAGAACTCTGAGTTTGACATAAAAAGATTTATCTAAGGGTTAGGGTTAGGGTTAAATCGGCCGAAACGGTGTAAATATGACAACCATGATGACAATAGTGGTTCGAATAATCCAAAAGATACATATTGAAAATGATTCATAGGTTTGTTTTGTTTGCATGTATTGTGTTACATTTGAATCTTTCGTGGTTCATTTAATGCTAAAACAATTCATTAATTAGTATAATCGGTTCTACGGCATATCTAGCCTTTTTAGATAGATTAATGCTGGAAACCCAAAACTTATTATAAAGCAGTTTCAGGACGTATATGGCTATGGATTGCTATCTCCAAATCTCGTGAACGAAAACAACAATAAAAAAACTACAAGATATATATATATATATATATATATATATATATATAAAACACAATAAAACAAAAGAAAAAAGAAAAAGAAAGGTACAAATCACAGGAAAGGGATGAACTATCGCCAAAACCTTAGAAACAATAACGCAAAATGGATAAAATGATAATCGACATACTGCAAGCAAACTTTTTTTTTTTTTTTAGAGGTCTCTAAATAGATCTAGTTTATGAGACAACTCCTTATTATCATTTTATCCATTTTGCGTGATTGTTTCTAAGGTTTTGGCGATAGTTCATCCCTTTCCTGTGATTTGTACCTTTCTTTTTCTTTTTTCTTTTTTTTTCTTTTTTTTTCTTGTGTTTTTTTTTTTTTTGCTCTCCATGGTTCTTTATAAAAAAAATTAAAAAAAATTTTTTCTCTCTTTCCCCTCTGTAAAAACCATCTTTTCTTTTTTTTTAAAATTATTTTAAAACGATATTGCACCGACGTTCCCCCCTTGAAAATGTGTCGGACGAAAGGTACCTTGGGTTGGGTTTTTTTTGTTTGTTTTTTTTACCACTTTTATTCGTAACGAAACATCTTAATTGTTTTATTCGATAATTATACTTGAACAATTTTTTTTTTCTCCTCTTCTTACTTTTTACTTGTGACATGGCCCTTTATTCAAGATGGCTCCACTTATTTTATTCAAATGTATAATATATATATATATATATATATATATATATATATATATATATATATATATATATATATATATATATATATATATATATATATCATCACCATCACTATCAGAGTTTGATCACTCCTGGAGGAGGAACCCCTTTCCGGCTTCTGTCCACCTTATTGGTGACTGTCATTTATGGGCGTTGTGGTAGTCGCCATGCTAGGCACTGCGGGTTGGCGACGCTATTTACACATAGCTATGTGTCCACATACAGCTCCTGGTATACCCAAATTGTCACCCATCTAGTACTGACCAGGATCGGTGATCTAGCGGGAATCGATATGTCAACGTGATTATGCCGTATATATATATATATATATATATATATATATATATATATATATATATATATATATATAGAAGTAATATGCTTTCAAAGCTAAGTGTGGATATTATTGGCTACGAGAAACCAATTATTAGGTTTTGTTAACGGAGTAATTGCCTTTGAGGGCAGCTTAAGCACCGTATATCGATAGATAATTTAGCATAATCATGTGACATAAAAACATATTTTAAGTTAGATTCCAGAAGCTGAATAAATTTTAGTGAAGATATATAGGCGTGTTTAAAACATCATGCGGACCCGTATAGCCAGAAGCAACTCTCAGTTAAGGAAATGGATATACAATAGGTAAGATGAATAAATGGTTAAAGTTGAAATCATCGTCGTATCATTTTTCATGAATGCACAAGCTTACCCTGGGAAATAACCGAGAGAACAGCTTCACGCTTCACACACGAGAAAGAAGGACAAAAAATATCCAGGGTTTCAGATTGTGAGGTGTGAACGATTTCTGCACGTGTATCGTTCATTTATGGTATTTAAAACATCACCGCAAATAAAAAAAATACAGTTGGAGAAGGTCACAGTCTATTTGTTTAATTACATTTTTCTTCACCCCCCAAAAAAGAAAAAATTTTCTGGGACGTAAAGGGGTTACTCTGATAGGAGCCAGATTTATAAGAGAGCAACCTAAGTTGGGGAGTTGGGCAAAAAGATGTTTGTTCACATTTCATTTTAATTTCTGCACATTGGTACGGTCGGGAAAACATGGAGACAGGGAGGGGGTTCCAAAGGCAAGCGGTCCGTAGAAAGAAGTTATAGAGTAGAAAATGCATTCCAATGCATGTTGCCCGAGAATGTTAGACCAAGGAGTTTAAACGTTAGACTCTCGGGAAGGGTGCTATCGGTCATGGCAATCGGTAGTTGGAAAGGTTTCTTACAATTGTAAAAGGAAAAAGGGGATTTGTCTTGGAAACATTGAATGTGACTATCCATTTTTGGCCCCATTCTACTAGACTGAAGGTCATTTTCTAAAAGTTCAATCATTGCCTTGGATGTATGTGCATTCGATTTGCCCGCATGTCAAGAATAGATCGTGGTGTAATCAGCAAATATGCCCATCTCAGGCGCGATTGCATCAGAAAGGTTGTTTATGAAGACCAGGAATAATAACGGTCCAAGTATTGACACTTGGAACACATCCGCATTACATATAAATATCAACGTTGACGGGGACAATAGTCCGAAGACAAAACAATGTAATTGATCAATGCTGAAACACAATAACTATTATATTATAAACGATACGTGTTCTATGTTTGATTACAGCATATCAAATATTGTTTAGTTGTTTATTGCCAAAGGTAAGACTTCGCTTTCCTGCAGCCTCTTTTCTCACACAAGATACATTGCTACTCTTTCCCTACTCTATTGTCATCTTTCTATTGTAGGTATTGGAGTGAGCATCAAGCTATGGCTACCTACTCCCCTCTTTTCAGCAACGAACTCGCTTCGCTACCCACATTGCAAAGAACTTTACTTTCTCCATCTACGTACCTAAAGTCAAACGGAACTTTTATGCACATTGTTCGTTTCAAAGAACTTCCCAGGAATGTTTACCTGCAGACTACAACATGGTCGCTTTTAAGCCCAATCTCAACAAATATATGTCACGTCTTCCCCTGAATTAATCGTAGTTCTAAATCCATTCATAGTACTGTTCCATCATCAATCTGAAACCCTTACAAAGCCTTATCTTCGAGTGGCTTGTGGCCTTGGTAAGTAGTGTAATATTGGTATACAAAATAATACTTATTGTAAACACTGATTGTTTCTCGTAAATGAACAATAGATTTAGATAAAGCTGGGGGCACGCCCGTCGCAATGTAGGTATTATACATATAAACACCAATGCTGATGAAGACACTAGTTCGAAAATAATGCAAATAATGACGAAATAAGTTAGAATACTTTGACGTTTATGATTTTTCCTTGATATATAAAAAAACAAGAATAGCTTTGATTGAATACGCAACAGACGGTATGAGATTCGACCGGAGCAGGAATTACAGAAGACGCACCGCCTGTTCAACCGAGTGAAAAACGGATTTGCGAAACAGATGGGCACAACATTTGCGATGTCTCGACATTAGTATCCAAATGTAGAACAGAGAAAAACACACGAAAACAGAAGTTGCTCTGAAGTAACATTAGACACTTTAAAAGAGACTGTCTTTACAAAGTCATTCATTCTTTCGTGTGCTCTTTCTCTCTTTGTGTCTTATATCAAACTTAATGCAATGAACACGTACATAGTGTATATATATATATATATATACATATATATATACATATATACATATTTATATATATACATATACATATATATATACATATATATACATATATATATACACACACACACACACACATATATATATATGTATATATATATATATATATATATATATATATATATATATATATATAGCATAATAATAAAATAAGGTGCGAGTCAAATTTTATTAGAATTCAATGTTCAGGCAAAGTACCTTAAAGTCTTTAACTCATGAGTTTTCAAAGAAAATTCTTTTCCTCAGAGGACCATTACCGCAATGATATATATGTATGTATATCTAAGCAGCATCTTTTCTTAAAGGCAAGTATTGTTAAATATAACAGACAACTTTCGTAGATCCTTTCCAATGTCCGAATCAGAATCTTAGTTTCGGGGGGGGGATACCAAAAATTTAGAATATAGTACTAACAAACAAAAACTCCATATATTAGAAGCCTTATATATAAAACAAAAAACACCAGTAATTAACAGAATTAACTTCAATACCAGCAATAATATACTAAAATGTCTATAATGATAACTATAGTTTCGTACTTATCATATAATTCCCGCCAAAACCATCTATAATACAAATGCATGGTCTTAATCTTATTATCTTCATTCCCCTGAAGATGAACCCGGATGGGTCTGAAAGTACTTAAGACACAAAGGAAAACTATGGCAGATTCATTGGCTAATTTCCCCCCTCGGAAACTAAGATTCTGATTCGGACATTGGAAAGGATCTACGAAAGGATATCTAGACATAAGTTGTGTGTTATATTTAGCAATATATATATATATATATATATATATATATATATATATATATCAAAAGTTCACTAAAGTGTAACAATTGGGGAATTTCCTTGCTTTTGTACATTTAGTGTATATGAATTTTCATTTTAACCCTATTAAGGGCATATGATTTCAGTATACTGGCAATTTTCATGGAATTTTATATAAAAAAGACTACCAGATTTTTATCACAGGGATCAAGTAAAGGTCGCAACAGGAATCTATTTGTAAATCTCTTTCATCGTAAAAGTCAGACACACGAGGTAAAAGTGATTTATTCTCTTATTCCTCCGTTCTCTTTTTTTGCCGTTGTCAGATTTGGATGATTTCGCATCTTTAAATTTTCTTTGACACTAAGATGACCCCATTCTCATGTAGTAGTGATCTAAACACTTTCATAAATGTAATATCGATGTAAAACACCTAATATTCATATCAGCTAGTCTGACACAAGGACACTCAATATTTTGGAACTATTATTTAATGGTTCAACACCACTTAGCAATCAGAATGACACATTTCAATTCGATAAATATATTATATAACGCACAAGTTTATTCAATACGTTACAAGAAAAGAAACATGAAATATATACAACAACGAGAGCAGTGTCGTTATTTTTTGTGAATTTTACAATTATCATTGATATTGAAAGACTTTCTGTCGCCCTTACCTTCTAACTGAGTTCAACCAAGAATGTATTATTGTTTTGTTTTTAATACAACAACAACAAGGAGATCAGTCTCGTTGTTTTCGTCAATTTAAAATTATTACCGATATTGGAAGGCGTTACTTTCGCCCGTACTTTTCTAACTGGATTTAATCAGAAGGAATTCTTGTTTTATTTTTAATACAACAACATCAAGAGCAGTGTCGTTATTTTCGTTTAGCTTAAATCTATAATCGATATCGGAAGGCATTTCTTAAACTATATATATATATATATATATATATATATATATATATATATATATATTTATATAATATTTGTTATTGTTTATCATCTATGTACCTATACGTTTCGTCCTTAAACCGGGACTTATCAGCATAGAGATATGACTATTCACTACCGGTCATGCGATTCGAAATCCCGGATTACGAGTATTTTACAACTCAAATCCGACGCCTTAACCACTTGGCCAATTTTAAATAGCGAATAAACTGTGATAATTTTAACACGTTATCGGCGGCTATGATGTCCAGAGTGTTCTACTTTTTTTAGGAAGTTACAGTGCATTTAAAGCTAGTGACGCCATGCTGTGTTAATACTACACATACAGTGCTCTACTTTTTCGAGGAGCGACAAATAATAATATTTGTTATTGTTTATTATCTATGTACGTATACGTTTCGTCCTTAAACCGAGACTCATCAGCATAGAGATATGACTATTCACTACCGGTCATGCGATTCGAAACACCGGATTACGAGTATTTTAAAACTCAAATCTGACGCTTTCATATATATATATATATATATATATATATATATATATATATATATATATATATATATATATGATTATTATTATTAACGAGGGGTAGATATACCTGGTATAGTACCAGGCGCGAGGCTATCGTACTCAGCAAGATGGACCCTGTAGATGTTGTTAGATCCTCCCTCGATAAGACGGAAACTCTGATATAAAACGTGCGCTCTACATCGTCTCTCAGTTATCTTGCTTCGGCTTGTCACTAAAACCAGACTTTGTAAAGAGAGGGCGTGCTCTGCGTTTCCTACAAGCGCACAGCATGTACAGATATTCGTACAAGACTTGATCTTATTTATCTACTTCCCACGGAGTAAAATGTGACACAAGGTCGGAAAGTGGGAGTTGAGAAGTCAGCACTCTAGAGGAAGAGTACTCTTGTCATTAAAAATTGCCTGGGCAGCCCCGTCGGCATTCCCCGGTAGGGGCGCCTCAGACGATTAGCAATAAACTAACCCCTTCTCAAAGGGTGAGAAGGCAAAGTCTGGGAGGGTGGACCTCCTAGAACTTCACAGGACAGACCCATAGACCGGCATAAATCAAGCCCCAAAGGCAAAGACAATACCAGTCTATGGGGTGTAGTATCCATCGGAACAGATACTACACTTTGATCTTGGCCAAAAGACTTGATAAAGATTCATAATTACACACGCATATTTAATAGTTTACGGGATCATCTAATTGTTTTTGACGTCATATAATGCTTGATGACTCTATATGAATGATAATGGTAAAGCCCATTCAGAAAAGTGAAAACCGCGTAGCGACATAACTTATCACTTTTATATTATACACGCTAATATAACGGCTACAAATCACTTAGTAATCACAATGATAAAATTCTCATAAATATTTTACATGATGAAATAAATTGGAAAACACTTAGAAATCAGAATCACACAAGTCCAATGAATATTTTACATGATAAAATTAATTGGAAAATACCTTAGTAATCAGAATGATACAAGTTTAATAAATATTTTAGATAATAAATTAATTCAAAAATACCTTAGCAATCAGAATGAGACAAGTCAATAAATATTCTACATGAAAAAAGTAATTCGAAAATACCTTAGCAATCAGAATGAGACAAGTCCAATAAATATTCTACATGAAAAAAGTAATTTGAAAATATCTTAGAAATCAGAATGACACAAGTCCAATAAATATTCTACATGATAAAATTAATTGGAAATACCTTAGCAATCAGAATGACACAAGTTTAATAAATATTTCAGAATGAGACAAGTGCAGTAAATATTTTACATGATAAACTTAATTCAAAAAAGCAGTTAGCAATCAGAATTTAACAAGACTATTTTATATTTGACAGGGTGACAAGAGATATAAGATCGTTTCACATCACTTATAAATGAGAATGACACAAGACCATCGAATATTTGGCAGGATAAATATTATAGAACGGTTTGAAATCATTTAGCAATCAAAATTAAACCGTGTAACTCGATCATTTTTTAAGATAGAAAAAGGATAATAGCTCGGTCGAAAAATACTTAACAATCACACTGATATAAGGTATCGTGCCATTTTGATTGTTAAGTTGTCTTTTTTTATAGATATTTGATTTGTGAACGCATTAGTATATAAATTGTTAGTTGATAATAACAGCAAAGCAAAAGTTAGTCGGGGTCAACTTTTTGTACCCGAGGCAATTAATAGACACAAATAGACGTCACAGAGAGAGTGGGAGACAGAAGAAGACAATCTGTTTACTCATAGGCATAAGAATTGGGATGAGCTTATGAACTGTGATTTAGCGGTGATTATCAATCTCTCCCTCTATCACTTCACCACTCCATGGGTCAGTGATTCAAATTTAATAAAGCACTTTTGTCTTTTATCAGCCTTGGGTCGACTTATTCATTTTGAAAGTATACACAAGGAGCTTTGATTTCAAGCAGCAAGATGTATTACTGTTACATAATGGATGTATATATGTGAAGAACGATTACGTCAGCTAGTATGGATTTAGTATCTATGTAGACCAGTGCAAAATCTTGACACGAAAATCTGGGGAACAAGTTCGCTCTCGGACTAAAAATATAAACAAGCCTGAACACAGGTTAGAGATCAAGTGTCTCCCTTTGAAGTAATGACGTCACGAACGTGGGAGCGATGAAAAGAAATAATGTATTTAGTCAGTCCGTTTTTTAAGAGTGTGGTGCACGGATGCAAAATCGAGATGTAATTCAAAAAAAGGAAAATGGATATTTATTTTCTAAAAGAGTTGATATCGACTGGTCTGCCCTCTCTTCATATTCTCGTAACTATGTAGAATTAAGTTAAGAACAATTTGGCCTCTTTCTCAAATTTAATAAATGTGTGACTTTTATTCGTGTAACAAGAAAATATCTCCCAAATAAAGACCCAGTTTAAATTCTTCGCCGGGCTCGCTTTTTTTCCTCTCTGCATGAAAAGTATGATTACCGACACTAGACGATGATGACGGTGATGATGACTACGAAGCACGGCCCACTATGACGATGACGACGGCAAGAGGCAGCGCACTGGACGATGATGATGGTGGTGACGAAATGCAACACACTGCGATGATGATGGTGACGGCACTGGGCGTCAGTATACAAAAAGAGAAAAGTATACGAGGATACGGAAGTAAGTGACGATTGATTTAAAAAAGAACCGATTTTAATAAACGATTACGTGACATTACAACAGGAGCGCATACAGGAGGAACAAGCGATCTAGTAATATAATGTGTGAACTTCAATGTTTCTGTAACCATTGCGAGAACTTTGTTTTATTTACGTACTAAAAGGGCTACCCGGCGTTGCCCGGGGCGATAAAAAAAACAAAGTAGTAGAAATTAAAGAGTGTGTTTAACATCTTTATATAAAAACTTCAATCTCTCTTCTTTCTCTAGCCGTCTCTCTTTCCCTGGTCCCCATTATTTCCTACCCTCCTTTAACCCTCTATTTCCCTTTTTCCCATATGATTCTTCTCCTGTTTAAATATATTAAAAACTAATAATAATGTAATTCATTCCCCCCCCCCCCCGGAGCCATCTGCTTTAAATGTAATAGTGTAATCTTAAATTTATTGCTTAGGGACATAAAAAAAAATAGAAGTTAAATAATATGTGTAACATTTTGATGTTAAAACTTCTCTCCCCCTCTCTCTCCCCCTAACTGTCTTTTTATATTTCTCCCTTTATCTTTTAATACTGTAATGTTAGTAAGGAGGTCTTCACAGAACTGCCAAAAGTATCGGTAAAATCAAATTATTAAGAAAAATAATGTTATATTTACGTATGACACAAGGATGAAACGCAACAATTTGACTGGTAATACTGTAACATAGTGAATTTAATGCATCATTCTAATTAAAAACCGCTAAGAAATCAGAATGACCTAAGACCAGTCAATATATAGCACAACGCCATTTGACATATTTCGCAATATTTGACAGGATGACAAAAGATCATAGATCATTTGCAGACCACTTACCGATGACAATAACACAATACCATTCAATATTTGACAGGAAATATATTATAGAATGGTTGAGAACCACTTAGCAACAAAATGAAATAATTTCATTCCATAATTTTCAAGATAACAAAAAAGATTATAGAACGGTTTAAACCCACTTAGCAATCACACTGCATACGGTCTTATGTAATTTTGATTGTTACCAAGTTTTAAACCCGTCTTTAGTTAACCTCTCGTCCTCCTATAAAATAGTGACATTGTCTTGTGCAATTCTGATTAAAACCCGCTAAGTAATACAGGATGACGCAAGACCATTAAAAGTTCCAATAACAAAAGATTATAGGGCGGTTGTAAACCATTTAGCAATCATATAATCACAACATTTGTTGTCCAGTATATATAGAACTTTTGAAAACTAAACAATCAGAATGACACAAAGATATTTAATACTTAAGATGGTAACATAGAATAGTTGCAGACGATTTAGCAATCAGAATGACACAAAGTCATTTAATGTTTTACAGAAAAAGATTATAGAACCGTTGTAAACCACTTAGCGATCAAAATGACACAATGCCATTCAAGATTTTACAGAAAAAGATTATAGAATCGTTGTAAACCACTTAGCGATCAGAATGACACAATGCCATTCAAGATTTTACAGTAAAAGATTATAGAACCGTTGTAAACCACTTAGCGATCAAAATGACACAATTCCATTCAAGATTTTACAGAAAAGGATTATAGAACCGTTGTAAACGACTTAGCGATCAGAATGACACCATGCCATTCAAGATTTTAAAGAAAAAGATTATAGAACCGTTGTAAACAACTTAGCAATCAGAATGACACAATGCCATTCAAGATTTTACAGAGTAAGATTATAGAACCGTTGTAAACCACTTAGCAATCAGAATGACACAATGCCATTCAAAATTTTACAGAAAAAGATTATAGAACCGTTGTAAACCACTTAGCGATCAGAATGACACAAGGCAATTCACGATCTTACAGAAAAAGATTATAGAATCGTTTTAAACCACTTAGCAATCAAAATGACGCAAATCCATTCAAGATTTTACAGAAAACAGATTATAGAACCGTTGTAAACCATTTAGCGATCAGAATGACACAATGCCATTCAAGATTTTACAGAAAAAGATTATAGAACCGTTGTAAACCTTTTAGCAATCAGAATGACACAAGGCCATTCAAGATTTTACAAAAACAGATTATAGAACCGTTGTAAACCACTTAGCGATCAGAATGACACAAGGCCATTCAAGATTTTACAGAAAAAGAGTATAGAACCGTTGTAAACCATTTAGCGATCAGAATGACACAATGACATTCAAGATTTTACAGAAAAAGATTATAGAACCGTTGTAAACCACTTAGCAATCAGAATGACACAAGGCCATTCAAGATTTTACAAAAACAGATTATAGAACCGTTGTAAACCCCTTAGCGATCAGAATGACACAAGGCTATTCAAGATTTTACAGAAACAAATTATAGAATCATTGTAAACCACTTGGCGATCAAAATGACACAAGGCCATTCAAGATTTTACATAAAAAGATTATAGAACCGTTGTAAACCACTTAGCGATCAAAATGACACAAGGCCATTCAAGATTTTACAGAAAAAGATTATAGAATCGTTGTAAACGACTTAGCGATCAGAATGACACAATGACATTCAAGATTTTACAGAAAAAATTATAGAACCGTTGTAAACCACTTAGCAATCAGAATGACACAAGGCCATTCAAGATTTTACAGAAAAAATGATAGAATCGTTGTAAACCACTTAGCGATCAGAATGACACAAGGCCATTCAAGATTTTACAGAAAAAAATTATAGAATCGTTGTAAACCACTTAGCGATCAAAATGACACAAGGCCATTCAAGATTTTACAGAAAAAAATTATAGAATCGTTGTAAACCACTTAGCAATCAGAATGACACAAGGCCATTCAAGATTTTACAGAAAAAAATGATAGAATCGTTGTAAACCACTTAGCGATCAAAATGACACAAGGCCATTCAAGATTTTACAGAAAAAAATTATAGAATCGTTGTAAACCACTTAGCGATCAGAATGACACAAGGCCATTCAAGATTTTACAGAAAAAGATTATAGAATCGTTGTAAACCACTTAGCAATCAAAGTGCCGCAACTTTTGTTGTCCAGTATGTTTGGCATAAATTTGGCCATTCAATATTTCGACACTATAAGAAATTAAAGCACGACAACTTTGTTGCTCAGTGTATTTAGCCTTAACTCGCAGTTGCGTACCTAGTTCACTAATCGAAGGTCCACGGCAAGCCTGAAGGAAATTATTTAAATTATGAAGGGATATTATTTCTACGCGGGAGAAAGTTAAAGATAGATTTTCCTTTTTAACCGAAATGACTCGTGGGAGATTAAATTGATGACATTGCTACAATTTGATTTCATTGCTGCCCACAAAATAAACGAAAATATTACCGTAAGTGAAATACGATTCGGAGATTAAATAAAACGTATTCCCACACAAATAGCAGTATAAAAAAACAGAATAAATTCAAATAACGAATGCACTCAGTTAATATTAAATATATATTGGTCTGCCTAATGTTACTTCGCAGTAATATGCTTTTAGAGCTAAGTGTAGATACATAATACATACTTTTACTTAGGTAAAAATATAGCTCCATATACGAAAATCGATATGTGACCAGTTTGTTTAGTCATGTGGTACAGATAGGAAGTATGTGAAAAGATATAATCAGTTTTCTATTTCGGATGTTTAGTTAACGAAATATGTAATACACGATCCTGATAGAGAACAGCGCTTGAGCCACTTCAGACACCTCTTATATCATGTGGAACAACTCATGAAGTAATATAATCAGATTCATGTTTCAAAACATTTTTCGGTGGGAACTAAGGGATTATTTTATTTGGATACACCTTAGTATTCTCATCTTGGATGTTATTATGACAACGGTTCGACTAATGAAACCTGCAACCTTCTTCCGGTTCACCTTGTCGAAGTCGGATATCTTTATATCGAATTCAATTATATATATATATATATATATATATATATATATATATATATATATATATATATAAAGTAATCCAACGAAAGATAAAGCGTCAAC
>OY744518.1:115214112-115226612 GCA_963556195.1 Sepiola atlantica
GGTTAGGATTTTTAAAAGATCTCTAGGCTGGAGTGTTTGAAACAGCCGGTGAATATCTGGCGTCCGGTAGAATGCTCCATCTCCAGCAAAAACGGAAAGATAAGGAAAATATTTAAAAAAGAGAGAAGCATGACCAACCAGCCAACGGAAAATGCTGCTTATAAAGATGGCTGAACACGTTCAAAATATCATACGTCCATTCAAGCAACGCATATTAGCGATGAGAATACTATTTAAAACTGACGTGACCGAGGATGCATCTAAAAAAAAAACGTGTGGATGAGGATTTTACGCAATTTCAGACATGTGCTCTTTAGTTGTGTAAGAAGATTAAAAGAATTTTGCCAAAAAATTTACAGACTGAAAAAAAACAAAAAAAAACGCACGTTTTTTATTTAGAAAAGCAAACTTTTACAAAATTGGGGTGCGTGCTATGGTTTGAATGTAGATGATACGTAATAAGTCATGCATGATAAATAAATTTGTAGCACTAATATTTAACACCCACATTCAAGTCATAAGTAATCACTCTCTTGAATCATATATATATTACTAGCAGAACTACATGGCATTGCCCAGGGTTCTAATTTCCGTAAATTATTTTGTTTAATACTAACGAGGCACGTTTTTATTAAGCCCCAAAGGCCACTCGAGGATAAGGGTTAATGAGTTTGTCAGTTGGACAAGGAACAACACTCTGCGAGCACTAGAAAACGATATGTGAAATGGGCAGGATTAAAAGAATTTTACCAAAAAATTTATAGACTGAAAAAAAAACAAAAAAAAACGCACCTTTTTTATTTAGAAAAATTGGGATATGTGATATACGGTTTAAATGTAGATGATACGTAATAAGTCATCTTTAAAATAATCTCTAGGGATGAGTGTCTGAAATAGCCGGTGAATGTCTGGTATCCGGTAGGATGCCTCATTTCCAGCAAAAACGGAAAGATAAGAAAACAAAAACAACTTACGTGTCGAATCACAGAGTTCCACAAACTGAAGTGATAATTCGTGCGGGCGGTGAAGAGTGTAAACAGTTTAAAATAGACAATAACAACCGACGAGTTAAAGCAGCAGTCATTGCATTCAAACAAAGCAATTTCGTCAGTGCCAACTGTTTCCTTTTGCTGGTGAAACTGACTAGCGAATCCTGAATCCATTTCTAAATATGTCTCGAAAGTTTAAGACGACAAATTAAAAAATATATATTGTATAATGTGTTGAGTTAGTATATTTATATATGTTGTAGACATACCGAGTAAACCGGTGTGTATATATATATATATATATATATATATATATATATATATATATATATATAAATATATACACTAACACACACACATACATATATATATATATATATATATATATATATATATATATATATATATATATATATTTGCTGATGAGTCCCAACTATAAGGGACGAAACCTATACGTACATAGATAATAAACAAAACAAATATTTATTATTTGTAGCTCCTCTAAAACCTCTCTAGATGGGCACTGTAAGAGTAGTATTAACACAGCATGACGTCGCTAGCAATAAATGCATCGTTCATTTCATTAAGTTGAACGCTCTTATGACGTCAAGCCGCCGGATAAAGTGTTAAAAAGTATCACTGTTTATTCGCTATTCCGCGGTGGCTCAGTGGTTCTTGATGTCGAGATTTGAGTTGTAAAATATTCAGAATCCGGGGTTTCGAATCGCATGATCAGTAGTGAATAGTTATATCTTTATGCTGTGGAGTCCCGATTATAAAGGACGAAACTTATACGTACATAGATAATAAACAATATATATATATATATATATATATATATATATATATTGTTCTATTTTACTTCAGTCGAAGTTCTCAGAAATCAAGCAGCCCCTTTCTTAGGTTAACACAGTTTATCTATATATAAGATATATAGATATTCGAATATTCCATTAAAGTTCTGCTTTACGTGTCTAACGTTGAGTAAGTAAAGAAGTGAAGAACATTAATTTTCCTCTATTTAATTGACCAGTAAACTCTATTATAGTATATATTTCATGTGGTCTCTTGGTTTTACCGGATTCCAGAACAAGAATTCATCTAGTCTGGTGGAGTATCCAGCTAAGTGATGTTACTAGTACAACACTACTTGAAGAAAGGGCACCATTCCTCGTCTAAGGCAGTCGGGGTTAATCATTCCGAATACTATGCTATTTTTAATATTTAGTCAGAGTTCACTTGTAGGATAAGTATTCTCTTGCCAGGTTGTCCTGACAAACCCCTGTACAGAGAGATCACAGACACTCGAGGATCGCGTCTAGTAGACATTCAAGTTCTCTCTACGTGTGTGTATATGTGTGTATGTATATTTAAACATCTAAAGATTATTCTAGGAGCAAAAATGGGTCATGTTTGTTCCATAATTTAGCCAGTTCACATCAGCCGAGACAAGACCCTGATGTCATCTGTCTTATTAACCTAATTGCAAATTAGAAGCCAATAATATCAGATGAATAGGTTGACCTTTAGTGAACGAAGATAAGTAATTTATACAGACAATAATAACACGTAGTGAAGGGTGTGAACGTTTTAAATAGACGATAACTACCAATGTAATAAAGCTTCAGTACCTCTATGTCGAAAATTAGAAAAAAATTACCTATAAAGTGGTTTGTAGAATTTAAAATATCGTGATTATTCTAATTTTTTCCTTCGATAGAATAACAACAAACGTTTCTGTGTAACTAACTTGCCATAAGGATATTATATATATATTTTATTTTAATACCGTATATTTTTGCATATAATTGTAATTTTAATATTTATTTCGTTTCATATATGTATATTCTATATTATATAAGTTTTTCTTCAAATTATTTTAATTGGTCCCCCGATTTATAAAATTTTTGGACTATAAATAGATAGATAGATATAAAAAGAAAAAAGAGAAAGAGTGAGCGATATAGAGAGCACGTTGATTACTACGTTCGTTTTTTTGTCACACATCTTAACACATTCTTTTTTGCATAAATGTGTATAGTTTTTATTACACATGTTTACATTACGGAAAAGCAAATACATGCATAATTTATTTTATATGTTACAAGCGGTCTGCAGTTTCGAAAACCGATTTAAAAAGTGCCAGCCGCTTACGAACTTAGTAAACCGAAATGTTTACATTTCTCAAGATAGATAGATAGATAGATAGATAGATAGATAGATAGATAGATAGATAGATAGATAGATAGATAGATAGATAGATATATAGATAGATAGATAGATAGATAGATAGATAGATAGATAGATAGATAGATAGATAGATAGATAGATAGATAGATAGATAGATAGATAGATAGATGCGTATTGCGTGAGAGGAAACGCGCTGATTACTATGTTCGTTTCTTTATTGTTAAATAGTTGCCGGTTGTGGGTACGTTGCTTGCATATCTGATGATTTGGGCTCCCATGGCGGCATTCACACGTATACAGCATGTCATGGACATGGAATAAGCGAGTAAGCACTCAAACGTCATCTCAACCTGGTAGCTAGAAGTCGACGTGACGTTACATGGCTGAAAGGGGGAGATAGTAAGAGGAGTAGGGAGCCGTTTGGAAGTTTTTGAGGCGAACAACACGAGTAGAGATGCCTTAACATCAATGATACATTAGGGGACAAACAGCCCCAAATATTTAGTGGTCGGAATGCACCCTCACTACTAGCAGAAGAGATGGCAATGATGGCTACAATAAAAAAAATCCTTTCTTCGAACTCCTTTTTTCTTTGTATTGTTGTGTCCAACTTTAATTCCAGCAAGAATTCGCTCTTCGAGACGATCGTGAAATGACTGCCTCAGTCACAGAGGAGTGCTGTTGTTGAACGTGGGACGCACTAGGTATGTTTTTAGCGTCCACCTATTTTATTTGGTTGTGACATTAGAAATCTTCTGAGAAGGGGAGGTAATGTAATATTATTTCGAAACTTTCCTTATACACATTCTCACATTACAAATAAACCAAAAAATAACTATGCAATATAATTTGACATGTAGTAATCAGCTTTAACTTCCCATAACCGATTTAAAAAGCACCAGCCGTGTACGATCTAACAATGCGAACATTTCTATTAAGCACTAGATAGATAGATAGATAGATAGATAGATAGATAGATAGATAGATAGAGAGAGAGGGCGAGAGAGATCTGATTACTACGTTAATTTTTTCATTAAAAATGATTACATTACGAATAAACGAACTAAACACATATATTATGCTTCGAGATTTTAAAATGGGAATTCATGATTTAGCTTATGTGGATCATTCCAAAACTACCCGTGGCTCCACGGATATAAGTGCTAGATAATAATCAGTTCTAAGTGACAATCTCCTTGGGGTTAAAGGTCAAATCTTCAGTACAGGCGATACTAAGAACACAATTAAGAATTGCTTAAAATGTATGTCTGGTCATGGCTTGTCAAAAATAACAGCAAGCTTAAATACATGAAAAATAATCACTTGAAAAATAGTGACAAAAAAGGCTATATATTTTTTGACTTTGTCGTTAAACGCGCGTAAAAAAAATTATTACATTTTGAAACAATATATAATTTTTATTTTTGTAAGACGAAGACGTAATACAGGTATTCGCTGAAATATGAAAATACAGAAATTGAAATAATAAATTAAAATTATGGTTTTTGATTGATTTTTCCTATGATAATTAGAATGTAACTAGATATGAAAGATCAGAATAAAAAAGTGTATATTTATTAAAACATCAGAAATTCAAAGGAAGGAGTTGGATATCTTTAATGCATGGATTTTCAAAGACAAACTCTTTTCATCAGAGGACAAAAACCAGTAATGTAACTGTAAATATTATCGGCAACATTTAACTTTAAAAATTAATACACATATATACACAGAACCAAAAGATAGATAACTTTTGGCTGATAAGAAACGGAAAGTTAGAGTAGTCACCGTCAAAAACAAAATAGCTGTTATAGTGGAGGTTTAACATGTGTGTCCACTTCCCTAGTGGTATTAGGTTATTTATACTGGGTGTTATTTGTCTTATTTATATTATTCGTATTAGTGTTATTATTGGTATTAATACTATTTCTTGGATTTCTATGCTTTTGCGTAATATTGTGTGTAATAATATTGATAGGTCATTTTTGGTGTATATGGTGTTCCTGCCTATATGTTATCTTATCAGAATAGCCTGGATTAAGCAGGTTATTATTAGTCAATTTTGTTTTGCTTATTAACTATCAGCAAACAAATTTGACCAAAAACTCTAATTTCTATAATAATGCACCGCTTAACTCAGACTACTCTGATAAGATAACATATAGGCAGGAACACCATATACACCTAAAACGACCCCGCAATATTATTACACACAATATGATGCAACCGCATAGAAATCCCAGAAATAGAACTAATACTAATAATACTACTAATACGAATAATATAAATAATACGAATAACACCCAATATAACGAACCTAATACCTCTAGAGAAGTGGACACACAGGTTTGAAATCAAATTAAAAATCAACGTAAACGTTTAAGAAGGGAAAAAGCATCTGTTTTTTTCTCCATACAACAATAATGTTAAAACTAATATCCCTAAAGAATTCTTCAAAATAATCGGAAACTCATTTGAATACCGACACATATATAGTATCATCCTAAATAAAAAAAACACCAATGCTGAACATAGCCCAAACTATAATAACTACTAACAATGAGAAAATTAAATATACCCAATCAATCAGTACCTCTTCTATCCCTATTAACAATGTTAATTGTCATAACCCATCACTTTGCCCACTCAATAATAATTGCATACACAAATATGCGGTCTCTGCATGCACTGTAACCAAATTATCCCAACAGAGCTCTGATCTCAACAATATCACTGAATCTCCATTACTCCAACCCATACCCCCATCACACACCAGAGAGTCACACCCAAACAATCCCCACAACACCCCAGTAAGCACCGACAGAAACAACGTAATTACTGAAAGAATAACTAGCCCAGGTATATCCACATACATAGTCTCTTCCTCCCAACCAATAAAAAGACGAATCTCGTCCCACATGTATTCATTCAACAACAACACCAATAATAAAAAGACGCATCTCATCCCACATGCATTCATTCAACAACAACACCAATAATCAAACCTCTCTAACAAACATAGTTAAATATTTTAAATCAAATAATATCCACTTCTATCTAAAATGGTCGATCCTACAAATATCAAGGTCTTACACACCAGACGCAAAAAAATTGCCATCTATGTACTTCTGAAGCACTAATGATAATAACCGCTGCAAGAGAGAAGAATATCGTTAACTGAAAAAAAATAGATAATTTCATACTGCCGCTATAAGAGGAAATCTAAATACGCTCAATTTATAACCCAAATGGACACCCCACCACCTAACCCATAAATCGATCCAATCTGATAGTATCGGCCCTCTGTCATGTATAGTCCAAAGGGTCTCTATTGTCCCTATGTAATCATTAAACAATTGAGATTTGTGAAATTCTTTATTTCAAGTTATAAAACCTTATCTTTAGTCTTATCTTATCTTTAACTATTACATAATTCAATTAACCCCCCATCCTCTGATTGATACTAAGTCAGATCGTGCGTCTGCTTATGTGTACCTCCAAAGATTTACTTGGATATATGCTCGGTGGGGGTGAGCTTATATATATATATATATATATATATATATATATATATATATATATATATATATATATATAAGTATTATTTTATGTATAAAGTTTTATAACGTAATATAATATATTGCGTATATATATTTTCAATATTTACTTCAATGTATATTTCGGCAGCAAGTCGTTTATTAAACATGTGTTATTGAAGACCACAGAGTTCTCCCTCTTTATGATCTTTCTGGTCAGTTTCTCGACTCGGCGAGCGATTCGTCGGGTTTCTGGTATCAATTGATGGGTCATGGCGCCTAATGTTGTGTCTTGGGCCATGTCTCTAGCGCTTTCGGTCTCGCGACCGTCTTCAGGAGGTTGTGTGTTGTTGTTGTTTTTTGTAAAGAGTCGTATTTATGGTTTTATTTTTGGTATATCTAATTATTTGCACATGTGTATATACAGATATATATATATATATATATACGTGTTGTTCAGTGCGTTGCGGTATATATATATATATATATATATATATATATATATATATATATATATATATATATATATAATGTATATGGTTATATATGTATGTATGTATGTATATGTCTTGTGTCTGAATGTCTGAAGTGGTATCTCCATATGTACGTGTCTGTGTGCATGCGTGTGTGATGCGTATATCCATACTCACCTATCTATCACACTGAAAACATTTTACTATCTTTAATATCTTTGATGCATAGATGCACTATTATAGCGACCTTAATCTGGTTTTATTACTTCACAGAAAATATAATTTAAAACCCTATTCCAAATGTGAACTGGAATTAACAAACCCCAAATACTAATCTATTTTTTAAAATGATGATAATTACCCATGCTCTCAACAACGCTGATCGCAAATTAAGCACTAAATTTCATCACATTCCCTTCATATCATTCAAATATACTCCCCCACCCCCTCTCTAAACTTATTTACCTCGAAAAATATGAGAACCCTCTTTCTCACACAAGAATATAACCCCCTTCCCACTTCACAGTTGACGCTGATTAATCCAACCTTCCCTACACCTACCCCAACCCCCTCCATCTTAGATATTTACAAAGAAAATCTAAAGGGATATATTATATATATATATATATAAAATATGAAACTAAAATTATCCTTTTAGTAGATAGAACCTATAATGAAATGGTTTAAGCTCAGTATACGAGATAGAGCAATTATAGAGATAGATGAAAGAAGAAGGGTAAGCATGTACGAATGACAATCAACTAAAAGATGTCGCTCTTCTTAAACTTGATCGGAGTCACTACTTAAATTCCCGACTGCCCGCGTTTAATATACACAGTTCAACTTCAACTTCTGAATAACTACTCTCATTTTCGGTCCACGGAAGTATTTTAAAATGGCCCGAATTCTCAAAATTACTTCCGAATAAGTGCGTTCCACCTACGATTTAACTAAACATTTTTCTATTGGATTTACTTCATTCTTGAACTTTTTCAATGCTGCCTTCACGAAAACCCTTCTTTTCCATCTTTAACTCTACTTTCACTGGACACCTTATCAACGGACATTTACCAACTGGACAGACCCCATATCCTTTTACACGCACATTCTCACTCTCCATTAGTTAATATCTTTTCAAATTTTGAATTTTGGCTTTTCGACTGTCAACTTATCTATCTATGTAATTCCTCGGATGATAAGATTTTAATCTTAAAAAAGCCTTGGCTTTATATATATATATATATATATATATATATATATATATATATATATATATATATATATATCCACCTCTCTTTAATTCCATTAATTCCTGTCACATTATTTGTCTATGCCTCCCCACCAACAGCGAATCTTCCTCTCCGGCAGACAAAAATAGCCATTTTTACCATCGCCTACAAGCAATACACTCACTCAACACCGACCCGAAAATATCGGTGTTTAAATCCATATTTGTAACCCATAGAAACACTCCTCTACCAGGAAGCTTGAAAGTTTTGCAATGCACACTTTGCTATACATCGAACTCTGACTGATAAACTTCATCCTGGATCCTTTGTTTTGAATTGGATAGTTTTAATCTCGGACTTCTACGCGCACAGGACACACGAACTCAACTGACCACCGTGGAATAATCAGCTCTCAACAACAACATTTGGACTCCAAAATACTTTGAGTATTCTTTTTCGAACATTTATTTCCACTATAACAGCTGTTTTGTTTTTGATGGTTACTATTCTAACTTTACTTTTCTTCTCAGCCAAAAGTTCTTTATCTTTTGTGTTTTGTATATATATATATATATATATATATATATATATATATATATATATATATATATATATATATATATTTTTTTTTTTTTTTCAAAGTTAAATGTTGCCGATACTATTTAGTTAAATTACTGGTTTCTATCCTCTGATGAAAAGAGTTTGTCTTTGAAAATCCATGGATTAAGAATATGAAACTCCGTGCTTTGAACTTCTGATTTTTGATTAAAATTATTATTTTTTATATACAATTTTTTATTCTCATTTTTCATTGCTCTATTCAATATATTGAGCTTTACATTTTCACGATGGATTATTATTAAACGATACATTGCTTATCTTTAATGTAAAATATATAAGAGGATAAAATACACGATATATAATAAAAATCAAATGTGGAGACAGAATATATGAAAAAACAAAGAAATAAAAATCAAACGAAATATTGACCGGATTAGTTCGGATCAATTAAAATTCTAGAAATTTAGAAATCATCGTATGAATACGTATATGAAGTTCACTGTTTGGAACAGTAGTTTCCCGCTTTACTCGACGTTCGACCACGGCGACGATGACGACGACGACGACGACGACGACAATAACAACAATAACAATAACAACAACAATAACAATAATAATAATAATAATAATAATAATAATAATAATAATAATAATAATAATAATAATGATGATGATAATAACAACAACAACAACAACAACAACAACAACAACAACATGGGCAACGCCGGATCGGGTCTGCTAGAATATATATATATATATATATATATATATATATATATATATATATATATATATATATATATATATATATATATATATCATAAAATGAACGTTGTAATCTCCCATTTGAAACTTAAAATATTTCATTTTGGCATAGAATTGTAGGCAGTTATTAGACGCTAACTAAGGAAAGTTCTCTCAATTTTAATTGTTTTAAGACAACTGGAACTTTAATCTTAGATTTCAGACATTTTCTCTAATCAAAATCATGTAATGGATTTTTATCCAAATTTGAATAAAGATTCTAGCCGTAAGGTTTAGTAACATTATATCTTGATTTTAATCTTCTTAAAAGGAATATCCATGTGGTAGAAAACTGTTTGTGAAATTAATTAATTGGTAATCTTATATATATATATATATATATATATATATATATATATATATATATATATATATATGCATATATATATATGTGTGTGTGTGTGTGTGTGTGTGTGTGTGTGTGTGTGTGTGTGTGTGTGTGTGTGTGTGTGTGTGTAATTTAATACCCTCACGAAAATGTAAGCGAGTAAAGATAATCCTTTTTCTAGCTCTCGGGCAAAACCATTTCAATTAGTAAAAGAGAAACGAGCAAGTAAAGAGCAAGTCAGACAACCACCTCAATCTTATCCCGGCCTCTGAAATTAATTCCGAAAGAAATTCTGCACTCTATAAAAAAAAATCAACGGTGGGTGTTTTTTGTTCTTTAGGTCATGAGAAATGATTATAATAATTTCTATATGTAAATTTAAATTATTTGTGTAATTCTATTATTCCATATTTCATATTAATATTTTTGTAATATATCTAGTTAAATAGAGTTTGAACCATAGCGAAGCTTATTTTTACCGCCATTTTTGATGAAGAGTGACACTAGTGTATATATATATATATATACATATATATATATATATATATATATATATATATATATATAAAAATAGTATTTTCATCATGCATGAATAATGAAGAGGGTGCGCGTGCGCGTGCGCGTGCGCGTGTGCACACCATCTCAGTGTATCTCGGTGATAACAATATAAGTATTTTATTAACTGTTCTCCAAAATGTAACACCTTTTTCCCACGCCTCTCGTTGGATTCCTCGCGTTATTCACGTCATCAAATATCGTCTACAACATCACAGATACGAGAGAGAGAGAGAGAAAGAGAGAGAGAGAGAGACTGGAGGAGACATAGACAGAGAGACCGAGAGTTATGGAGAGATGAAGAATACGTTCTTTATTCATAAACCACGCCTCTCATTCATCACGGTTGTACGACTAGTCATTCATTCGCTTGTCTACATCTTCGATTTGCACAACCCGCCCACACAGGCTATATACTCTGTCTCACACTTAATCCCCGACTCTCTCTCTCTCTCTCTCTCTCTCTCTCTCTCTCACTCTCTAACTCTCTCACCCTCTTTTTCCTCTTTTGCACGCATATATATATATATATATATATATATATATATATATATATATATATATATATATTTATATATATTTGTATATATATATAAACTGATATGCCTCTCTTTTTTCTATCTCTCTATGTATGTCTATTCTTCCAGTATTAAATAGTTTAATGGATTAGATAGATAAATAAATACATAAATAAATCGATATATATATATATATATCGATAGATAGATAAATATCTATAGATTGGGATATATATATATATATATATATATATATATATATATATATCGATAGATAGATAGATAGCTATAGATTGGGATATATATATATATATATATATATATATATATATATACATATATATATATATATATATATATATATATATATATATATATATATATAAAGTGAGAGATAGAGAGATAGATATTGATATAAGGTATATATATAGAAAGAGAGGGGGCACACACATATAAATGTATATCTTCTGTTCATCTCTCTCTCTCTCTCTACACACACACACATATATATATATATATATATATATATATATATATATATATATATATATATATATATAAATTTATTCATTTAAAAACTATACATAAAGTGTTTGTTTATGGTACCTGGGTCTCATCGATCTGATTTTCTGGGACGTTTTCGGAAGCTTCGATAACAAAAAGGGGCTGACGAATCTCTCTGCGGTGACCTGCCCTATTTTATCCTAAATGCAGGATCATCAGATCGATGAGACCCGGGGACCTCCAATATACCCTGTAATGTATAGTTTTTAAATAAAATAATTTATATTAGCTCTTGTTGAACCTACGATCGAACACTTCATAGGTTTTCTTAACTAACTGGTGATACATGCCAAGGTATATATATATATATATATATATATATATATATATATATATATATATATATATATATATATATATATATATATGACTTCTTCTTTCGTGTGAATCAGATGATTCTGGTGTTGGCATTAGTTTCCCCGATATTTTTCTAGTTAGAAATCTTTCTGGAAAGGCATTGGGTACTTACAGGAAAGATCCCCGAGAAGGTTGCCAACATCACTAAGTAAAAGTGGTACTGTGGAATCGACTGGATTCGAACTTGGAACACCCAGGTCTTTAGTTCGTGTCGATCTCCACTTAACCGCCGTCACCTCCCTACTATGTTAATTGAGGGCGAAACCTGTCGGTCGGCTCTGCTCTTTTCTTATACTTCTAAGCGTGAATAATAAAATATGTCTTCCTGTCATACTTGCAGTAGTAAAATTCTGTACTTTCATAAAACCATGAAATATAGAAATTGTAAGCTCAATG
>OY744518.1:115229112-115279112 GCA_963556195.1 Sepiola atlantica
ATATATATATATATATATATATATGAGCTACACATGAACACACACGCACTCTTCCAGGTTTAATTCATATTTCAGAACCGTTACGCATCTTTTCATTTCTGTATGTTCCGTGTTTGTAATTGTTCATCTGCAATTCAGGATCCAATTTTCCGTCATTTTACTTTTTCCCTTTCACAAATATGATCACACTATCGTCGCCCGTAATTCTCTCTTTATTCAATCAACAGAACTAATTATCGATATTTAAAAAATGTGTATTTCTTCCAAATAGGTGTATGAGGCTTCAGAATTGAATACCCTCACAGGGGTTGATATGCCATATACACGGACAAACCAAACTGTGGCTTTACATTACTAATACTCTCACCCTTTCTCTATTTTCCCCTCCTTCATTTAGTATCTGTATTTCCTTTTTTTACACCGTTCCTTCTTTCTTTCTTGTATTCATGTGTTATAGTTTCACTTACCGATGGGTGTATAAACCATCGTACACCTGTGTCAGCGTCGTAAACCCAGTTATTTTGTTCGGCTGCTGATGAACTCACTCGGACACCGATGTTTATAACAAAAGGTTTATTTTAAAGAGAGGCATTCACATAAAACATCCGAGTGACAGGTCACTTGTGTACAAGTGTATGTGTGTATGTGAGTGAGTGACAGACAGACAGACAGACAGACAGACAGACAGACAGACAGACAGACAGACAGACAGACAGACGGGTAGCTGGTATTACTATACCCGACCATACTGTGTGCGTTGCCCCCATCGGGGACAGCACCCAGACACGCCTTTTCTGATTGAAATCTAGCGAGTCAAAAAGACAGACAGTCCCAGGCCTGAAGTCATGTATTTACATCAACTTCCGCTTTGAGGGAACTATTGACCTTAAAAATGTCACTCAAACCCTAGAATCTAAATATAACCATTGCATCTCCCTGGCTATCGTTTGTGGCAACGCTATGTCAGTAACGGCGGCGTCACTTCCGTTCTAATCGTCATCTCTTAACTCTCTCTTTCTTTCTCTCCCCCTATCTATCTACCTATGTCTGTATCTGTCTCTTTGCTTCTCTTTCTCTCACAGTATTGTGTTATAAAAAAATTTTAACCATTAAAAAAAATAAAAAACATTAAAAAACAAAAAAAAGCATTGCTATGTAACATATTTATTTATGCTTTTCTTCTCTTCTCTTCTTTATTTCTTTCCTGTCTCTCTCATTTAGTTTTTCGTCTTTCTTCATCCCCTTCTTGCTTCCTGGTTGTTTCCAACCCGAAGTATAGAATCATCAATTCGAGTTCAAATCCAGTCAGGAGATTTACTTAACCGCTAACACCACTGCTAAAAGCCTGGCTATCTATACATGCTATAAGTATTGGAGAAATTGCAAACCACGTCCAATGAATAGAGTTTCATTAATCATGCACGATACGAAGTATGTTTATCTATTTATTCTGCAGAGGGTTAGACACAAGGTCAGATGAGTGAGATTTTGAAAAACCAAAGTGCTAGGTTAAATGCACTCGGGCATACAAAAAATGTCTGAGCATCCCCGTCGGCATTCCCCGGTAGAGGCGCTTCAGGCGATTAGCAATAAACTAATTTCTTCTCAGAGAAAAAGGAAAAACGTGTGAGGGTGGACCTCCTAGGATTGAACAGAACCATATCACAGCCCGACAGCTACAAAGCGACTGTCGGACTTATTGCCGAGGACGTATCCTCGACTGGTACGATCAACACCTACTCAAGCATGTTTCAAGGTCAAAAGGTTGATAAATGAATGTCTCGATCCTTGTAGAAGCTCTTTGCTTTTATAAGTTCCTAAGGCTTACTTTCAATCCAGACCTGAAATGGAAGCCTTACATCAAATCTGTCGCCAAAGTCGCTGGAAAAATTGTTGGATCACTCTACCGCTTTAAAATGTACTTGATTCACGATGCAATCATCTATATCTATAAGATTCATATACGCTCAAAGATTGAGTACTGCTGCCACATTAGGGGAGGTGGTGCTCAGAGATTTGTTCTTGTCTCGACAGAGTACAAAATTGACTTCGCAATCTATGCGAGATCAGCTCTATTCTACCCTATAGCCATTTTCTCACAAGATACGGTGATGGTTATTTCTATGGTAAGTACTCGGCTGAACTCCGATGTTTGATCCCTCCTTCTTGTAAATCATTCACAGCTCGTCTTGTTACCACAACTGCAAAGAAATGTCCTTTCTTTCTCTGTGTAACTAAAACTAAACGGAATGTCAATGAACAAAATTTATGTGGAACACGTTACTATGTGACTGAGTCCCTGCAGATTGCAACATGGTAGTCTCCACGTTCAATGTCAACGAATACATGTCGAGTTTGTATTCTTGAGTAGTCAAATTTTGTCTATTTCGTTCAGCTTTTCCAATCGTCTCGTGGTGTTGTTCGTCGCCAAGCTGACAATCTCATTAACCGTTATCCTTGAATACCTCTTGATCCTCGTAAGTGGTGGTGACTGATTAAAACAAACGCAAAATATTTTATTTGAATTTCCCTTTTTTTCCTTTTGTTGTTCTTTTGTTTCTCTTTTATGTTTTCTTTAAAAAGTTAAAATTCGATTGCAAAAAAAATCAAAGCACGAAGCAATATATATTTTTTCTATAGAAGTCGCTTCAGACAAGGCATGAAACCCATTGACGTAAGGAGCTAAAAAGAACGAAAGACGATTAAGTTGTATAATGACAAAAAGGGAGAAGAAAAGTAGAATCACTTCAAAACAAGATTGTCTTTTAACTGACAGTGATAAATCCGGAGGCAAAACAATCGATCTTAAAGCCGAGGCATTACAATGGCAGTGACGGACCCAGTCATCCACGCGGGAAATACCTCAGGGGACACACATCCATGAGCAACATGGAAAATTTGTCGAGTTGTGATGTAGAAGCCTCTCAAGCAGCTACAACTAGGTTCGGTCTCTTGTACCCTGGGAAAGTGCCGATCAGAAAAATACTATCGCCTCACCCTCTACCAAGGATACTTAACTACCTTCATTATCTGTCAGTTATCAGACAACCCAAGCCCGAAAGAGACCCAACCGAGAGGGTTTCAATTTTATGGGGGTTAAACAGGCTAGACAAAATATAAGCCACTGAAGAGTGTAATAGGGAAAGGAGTTCCAAAGCTGGCTGACAAAAATGCTTGGCCTAAACACGAAATATGCACTATCTTAGTTATTAAGCAGATTGTTTGTTATCTACGTATTGTTTTGAGACATATAGTAACGAAACATGGGCACTTAATAATGCAGCGATGGAAAAGCTAAGAGTGGCACAGTACAAAATCGAACGCATTATGCTCGGCATCAGTTTACATGATAGAAAAGAAACACCTGGACTAGACAGCAAACTGAAGTAAATGACATCATTACCGTCATACGAACGGCAAAACATAGATGAGCTGGTCACCTTTCGATGTGTACAAACAACAGGTGGACATATAGAGCGACAGAATTGATCACGAGGCAATGGAAAAGACATAGAGGAAGGCCAAGAACCCGGTGGCGAGACGGCCTCGATAGTACACTAGGTTCTACATGGCCACGCCAAACCAGGGATAAAACAAGGTGGAAAGAAACAAGGAAGGGGTTCCTCCACCAGGAGTGAAATGAAAATACCCTGATGATGATGATGATGATGATGATGATGATGATGATGATGATGATGATGATGATGACATTTTGTTTATCAAGCTAATCCGGTCAATTAAATAAGGGGGAATCTCACATTATTTAAATGAATAAATGCGATTTGTTTTATTTATTACCCCTATATTATCATCAAAACGGCTTACTGTTAATTAAATCACTAACACAACATAACATTTTAGAATATACGATATATGTGTGTATATATATATATATATATATATATATATATATATATATATATATATATAGTACAAATAAAAGACCCAAAGACAACTATTTGAATGCCTGACAGTTTACAATAAATTAATCGTTGGTGTTATTCATTTTTAATTTGATTGTCCTAATTTTGCTATATATATGCAACAGTTTCGTCGATATAAACAATAATTAATTAAATAATTTTATAAAAAGGTATAAATTACTAAATTCTTTCTCTTTCTCTCATTTTCCTATTAGCGATGCCATATTTTCTTATTTATTGTTCTAAAATTAAATGATTATTTTGAACCTGTATACAAACGTTAAACATTTGTGCTTAAATTTTCCTTTCCAGCCTTTGGGGATACTGACTCGACTTTTAATAAGTTGCCATCGGTTTCTAAATTGTAAGTTGAAATAGACCAACCTATACACATCATCGCTCAGGTGAATTGATTTCTTCTTTCATTTTATTACTTCATAGTCTTATTTAAAAGATCAATAAAGTCGTATAAAATTACCAAAATGTTGATATTTATCTATTTATATGAATAAATGCAAATGTTTATTTATTTGTTTGAATAAATGCGAAACTTTTTGTCTCGTGTTTACAAGAAACTTATGAATTAAATATTTATTATTTAATTTTTTGGCTTCAAGTATTTCAAGTAGCGAACTTTGCGAAGCGATAGCGAGCTGGCAAAGCCAGCTAGTTTTAAGTATTTTTAATAGTTTTAAAATAGTTTTTGATAATTAAATAGTTTTATGTATTAAGATAATCCAGAGTAGAAGGCTAACGCTAAAGTTTTTTTGTCTGTATACCATGTGTGGCCTTGTCTGGACACCACGTGTGGCCTTGTCTGTACACCACGTGGGGCCTTGTCTGGACACCACGTGTGGCCTTGTCTGGACACCACGTGGGGCCTTGTCTGGACACCACGTGTGGCCTTGTCTGGACACCACGTGTGGCCTTGTCTGTACACCACGTGTGGCCTTGTCTGTACACCACGTGTGGCCTTGTCTGGACACCACGTGTGGCCTTGTCTGGACACCACGTGTGGCCTTGTCTGTACACCACGTGTGGCCTTGTCTGTACACCACGTGTGGCCTTGTCTGTACACCACGTGTGGCCTTGTATTGACACCACGTGTGGCCTTGTATGGACACCACGTGTGGCCTTGTATGGACACCACGTGTGGCCTTGTATGGACACCACGTGTGGCCTTGTCTGTACACCACATGTGGCCTTGTCTGTACACCACGTGTGGCCTTGTCTGTACACCACGTGTGGCCTTGTCTGTACACCACGTGTGGCCTTGTCTGTACACCACGTGTGGCCTTGTCTGGAAACCACGTGTGGCCTTGTCTGGACACCACGTGTGGCCTTGTGTGGACACCACGTGTGGCCTTGTCTGGACACCACGTGTGGCCTTGTCTGTACACCACGTGTGGCCTTGTCTGTACACCACGTGTGGCCTTGTCTGTACACCACGTGTGGCCTTGTCTGTACACCACGTGTGGCCTTATCTGTACACCATGTGTGGCCTTGTCTGTACACCACGTGTGGCCTTGTATGGACACCACGTGTGGCCTTGTATGGACACCACGTGTGGCATTGTCTGTACACCACGTGTGGCCTTGTCTGTACACCACGTGTGGCCTTGTCTGGACACCACGTGTGGCCTTGTCTGTACAGCATGTGTAACCGTAGCCTACACATCATCTTCGTATTCTTCAGTATTAGTTGGAATATGCGTTCGTTTAAATGGATGAATCAATGATATAAGACCGACATAGAATATTTATGATATGCATTTACTAATTATTCAAGCCAATCTTGGCCAGCTTGATGTGTCACAAATTCCTAGGTTAATAGTTTTTTTCTAAGTGTCCCATGAGGTGAAGAGCGTTTCCTCACAGACACATGCCCGCTTCATATTTGTTGACCTACTTAACTAAACTAAACTACTTACTATTTCAGAAACAAAACCCTCTATCTCTCTCAAATCGCATCTGATCATGTTAGACCAATAAGAGCTTCTATAGTTCTCAGCAAACCTTTTAATACTTGACTGTAAATCGGCAAATTTTTAAATGAAATGCGCTGACTCAAAAACAGATTATTGATTCGACTTTTTTTACCGGCAATAATCATGCGTTTATTTTTAGCTGTTTCAAAGGAATCTATTTTCCGTAGATTTTCTAACATGTGACCTTGTATCTCTATAATATACTTTGTCCGTCTGTTCGTCAGACTACAGTTTGAAATAGCATTTACTTTGATCTGTCACGTTTCATATTCAAATAACATTTTCTCTTATCTGTCACGCTTCGGGTTGAAATACATTTACTCCGATATGTTATACTACAAATTTAAATAGCATTTTCTCTAATATGTCACGCTTCAGATTGGAATAGCATTTACGCTGATCTGTCACACTTAAATTTGAAATTCTATTTACTCTAATCTGTTACGCCTCAGTTTTTTGTAATAGCATTTTATCTGATCGATCACGCTTTAATTTAAAATAGTATGTTCTCTGTTCTGTCACGCTTCAATTTAAAAAAGCATTAATCCTTTTCTGTCACGCTTCAGTTTAAAATAGCATTTATTCTAGTCTGCCACGTTTTAGATTGAAATAGCAGTTACTATGATCTGTCACGCTTCAGTTTGATATAGCATTTACTCCGATCTTGTACGTTACGGATGGAAATAGCAATTACTATGATCTGTCACGCTTCAGTTTGATATAGCATTTACTCCGATCTTGTACGTTACAGATGGAAATAGCAATTACTATGATCTGTCACGCTTCAGTTTGAAATAGCATTTTATCTGATCGGTCACGCTTTCCTTTGAAATATCATTTACTATGTTCTGTCATGCTTTTATTTAAAATAGTATGTACTCTGTTCTGTCACGCTTCAGTTTAAAATAGCATTTACTCTGGTCTACCACGTTTAAGTTTGAAATGGCATTTTCGTTGACCTAGTACGCTTTAAATTCATAGACTGAATAGCCGCATTATTTAACAATGTCTAAAAAGAGGCTCAATTATCTCGAGCCTCGATTGACAATTGTTAGAATTCAAGAATGTTTCTTTATAATGACAACTTATATGATTTCTGCCGCTCGTATATGTATTTTTAGTTGCATGTATAATTTCCCGGTTAGTCACGAGGATAACAGTCAGAAAACATTCACATTTGAATTGAGTTTTACCTGCATCGTGCATTGTTGATGGCACGACCGATTCTTTCCAGTAGGCAAGGCAAATGATCAGGACACAAGTGCACGACGTGTCCTACATGAGACAGATATAGTTAGTTACATGTGTTTATTTAGAGTTTAGTATTCCCTGCTATTTATTCTATAGATTTCTTTTAAATTTTATTATTCATTTTAGTTTTTAGTTTTAATTCATTTAATCAAGCGTTGCGAAAATCACGAACATCCGTGTATTCATATGAATAAAAAGTGACGATAAATAGAGTGTGGTTCCCTGCGTGAATATATATATATATATATATATATATATATATATATATATATATATATATATATATATATATATATATAACAAATCTTACAAAATATCTTTAAAAAGTCACCATTGATTATTCGTTGACTTGTATATTTTCATTACTAGTTTGGATGGAATGCGGTTTATTTTACTTTTAATAACGAGTGACCACTGATTAAGTCACCATTGATTATTCGTTGATTTGTATATTTTCATTACTAGTTTGGATGGAATGCGGTTTATTTTACTTTTAATAACGAGTGACCACTGATTAAAATCAAAGGTCATACGTAAAAAAAGCGATAAAGGTTAATAAGACGGTTAAATTGACGGGCGAATGATGATTAATACTATGAGAGGATTGGTAATAATGAGTGAAATTAATAAAACTTGATGTTTTATGAGGACGGTTTATAACAAGTGATTCTTATTGTAATAATTGAAAATGACCGTGTTGTACCGCTCAGGAGAGCAATCTTTTGTAAACGTATTCCACAGGTGGGAAGTTCTTGGAAAAAAACTCTGTTCATGGAAATTCCGGTTGATGTTAGGCACATAGCAGAAGAAAGGAAAGTTCTTTGCAGTTGTGGTAGGGTGATGAGTTCTTGTTGTAAAGGTTTTACAAAGAGCAACCTAAGATTGAAGTTCAGTTGGGAATTTTCTATTGAAATGACCGTAGAGTAGAGAAAGACTAGCAACGTCTCTTCTGTTCTCACAAAAGAGTTCAGACCCCATAAGATTACGAAGTCGATTGTGTAATCTGTCAAAGCACAACAGGTGGGGTTTGATTTCATGTGTTTCTATAACATAACTAATAGACGAGTTCTTGTAAATCTATTACAAGAAGAGACCAGAGATTGGAACTCGGACAAGCATCTTCCATGGAAATAACGATAGAGTAGAGAAAGACTAGCAACGTCACTTCTGTGAGAAAAGAATGTAAAGAATATAAGACAACATCCCCGACGAAGATGGTGATGTAGATTTGAGCTCTACGCAGGAAAGTAAGTGTCGTGAGAAGCCCCGCCCCCAGATGTGGCAGCAGAGAGATCCAGAAAGATCAGGAGTGATTTTGTGTTATCCGTGTGTACGTACGTACGTGTGTGCCACCCTGTATCTCATCAACTATTTGATGGATTCAGCTGATGTTTGGCAGAGATAAAGGTTCTAGGATCTAGTTGATGGCATTTAAATTTCAATTTACCATATATATCCTAGAAAATTCCCAAAAACCTTATTATCTAACGTATTTATGTAGTAATCTGATAAAAATGCCGAGTCACTGAAAACGTCTCATAATCCCTTGCCGGATGTATCCGGTCTTCGGGATCATCTGACTCTTATACAGGTAGAGGGCTCAATCAAGGGTTATCTACTTTCTGTGGCGGTAGAATGATCCAACCTATGCAACAGATTGGATATATTTATTTCCATTTTATATCTTAAGTGTATGGTAGCACATAATAACCAGTTTTATACTTGTGATACATTGAGTTATGTTATATTACTTTATGTATTGAAGTTTAGAAAACATGTGTGGCTTCAGACGTACTTAACTATTTACATTTAGTGAAAGCAAATATTATTCGTTAAAATAAAAATTACATCCTTGTTAATTACAACTTCGCCGTATTTTATAATATACAACGAGATAAACACAGCCAACAAAGAAAGTATTACACTTCTTAAAACTGTAACGTATTAACTTGTATTGAGCTTTGCGGGAGTCACATAAGAACGTCTGTAAATTTCCTTAAATAGTTATGCGTGATGTTTCTTCGTATACTTATGTGTCACGGATGCAATATCTTCGTTATGGATGCAACGTTACATTAGACTTCAGTTGGTGAATTCTCTAAGCATTTCCCAAAGCATCTTTTGTCCGCGTGTTTTTTTAATTTATTTTGCAGCTATTTATTTTTTATCTGTTTGTTTATTTATTGGTCCCCCGATTTATAAAATCGGGGGACTTATGTTTTGAGGCATGTCCGTCCGTCCGTCCGTCCGAACTTTTCTCTGCAAGCATCCATTGAATTTCTCTGAAATATTGCATGAAGTTGTAACTTTGGTCAGGTTAGAAAGTGATATTCTACGATTTTTGAAAAAAAATCAGGTTAGCTCCCCAGGGGGTCAAAAGGCCCCGAAATGGCAAAAAAATGACATTTTTTGCCTCATAACTTTTCATCCATCTATTCAATTTCTCTGAAACTTGGCCAAAATGTGGAGGCAATTGTTCCTAATAGAAAATAAGTATCGCTGACCTTGGAAAAAATCTGGTTAACGTTCCCAGGGGGTCAAACGCCCCCAAAATGGCAAAAAATGACCCTTTTCTCCCATAACGTTTCATCCATCCATTCAATTTTTCTGAAACTTGGCCAAAATGTAGAAGCACTTGGTCTGGATATAAAATGAGCATCCTTGACCTCAGAAAAATTCTGGTTCGCGCCCCCAGGGGGTCAAAGAGGGGTCAAAAGTGCCCCAAATTGCTCAAATGTATTGCATTTTGCACTCGCCACATCGAATCACATACAGAGGGGGACCACGCACGCACGCGCGGCTTGTTTATTTATATTTTTCTTTATTTGTTTAATGGTATGCTATATTGTTTTACTTTTAATTTATCGGCTAAATTATATAAATTTCTATAGATTGGCATGGATTGCATTCCTTCTTAGTCTTTAGGTTATTGCATTATCTGCACTTGTTTTTTTTCTCCTGATTTGAAGATCTACCGAATGGAAGAAAGTGTCGGTTTTCAAATTTAAATGTAAGAGGTTAATTTTGATATTTCCTTCTTCGGTTTCTATTACTGAATCTTATAGTGACTTTTAAGGTTCTAATGAAAGTTTTTACCCAATAGACTGTTCTCGATGTGCTGACGGATTATTTTCTGAACATGAGAATGATTAAAATCTTGTTTTTAAGTTGGTCAATTCCCACTTCGCTATTGTGCTTTTTTAATGTTGTTTTCGTAGAAACTTGAGGACATCTTATATTATATTTCACTCTGAGTTTTGGACGCTTTTATTTGCTAACAATACTTCGATGACTGGAGTTCTTTGTTTACGATTTGAATTTGGTTCAAGTATGTTTTGATACTTTTGGAAACATGTGTTTGTGTTGTGTTTTGCTTAAAAACTGCCATATATATGCTGATAGCTATATATATATATATCTATATATATATATATATATATATATATATATATATATATATATATATGAGGATAAAATTCACGATATATCATAAAATGCCTCTTTTTCACACACACACACATTATATATATATATATATATATATATATATATATATATATATATATATATATATATTTTAATATTACAGTGCTTTCATACATACAGACGAAATCGTTTCAGGTGTTCTATCCTCATTGGTGCAGAGGTCTCGGTTGCAGGTGGTCCGACAAGATCGAACGTAGTTCATAGATTCAACCGAGAATCATGAGTCTAATGCCTATGACCACGTGCCCGCGAGAAATCGCCACAGACAGTAATTGAAATTAACATTAGCGAGAGGAGGGAGCAAGCATCTTGTTCTCGAAAGTCTTCGATGCTCGAGCGGAACTTTGCATTATCGCTAGTGACACTCGTAACTCCAAACAGGGTTCTACTGTTAAGACTATTAAATCTTAAAGGGACATTAACTAAAAATATTTTTTTTAAATATTAAAGTGCTTTTATACATATATATATATATATATATATATATATATATATATATGCAAGTTTGGTTAAACAGTAACGCCAGCTTCTGTTTATTTATTTTTTGATTCGTTTTTTCGATTCGACGTTTTTTCGATTCATTTTTTAGGAATATGTTAACCAAGAACACGGCCATTCTTGAGATCTCATATTGCAGTATTCGTCTACCCATAATGGAAGCGTTGTTTATTCAAGTAAATAAACCTAGTATCAAACATGCTCGGTATAAACCATGCTCGTTATGAGGGGGCCGAAGGTATGTTGAAGTGTTGTTGAAGTGGTATTGAAATGTTTTTTAAAAGAGTCTTCTTAATAAATTCACCGATCTTTTATTTTGCATACTCATTCATCCGCCTGAAGATAACCGACGTCGGTCGAAAACGTTCACGAGAATATGGCGATTTTTTATACAACATGGAGGACAATACCAAATCAGTCGTGCGACGAATCGAAAAAACGAATAAAAAAATAAACAGAACCTGGCGTTACTGTTTAACCAAACTTGCATAAGAGTAGGAATGCTGCCTAATTACACACACACACACACACACACACACACACACACATATATATATATATATATATATATATATATATATATATATATATATATATATATTGATAGACACGTGTTTCATCGAAATTGAGACCCCAATAACTGACGTATACAGCTTTACCAACTAAGCTACCAAACTGCTAGCGGCAGTGAGAGAAATTATATCGCATTTAAAATATTGCTGTACATTTATTTATATATATATATATATACGATAGAACAATATAGCTATGAAAAGAATGGGTATACTCAAAATATAGTCATTGAAAACACATCCAGTACTGCTGATATCAATATTAGCTCAATGGTTGATTAGTAAGATTAACCAGAGCTATTATAAAGTTAAGTTGAGATAAAAACATTTAGAACATAATTTGTATCAGTTTCGCTAATTAAAACACAACAATTATTTAGATTAACACAGTCAGACAAATGATGGCCCCTTAAAATGAGAGTATTAACACTAATCCGAAGTTCGACTGGCAAGTTCGTAAAACCAAACGCAATCGCTCCAAAACAATAACCGCCAGAATTCATCTCCAATGGTAAAAAATGGTTAACTGCCATTTGCGAAGCTAATTCTCCGAAGTCTAAATTCTTAAATAGTTTTAGTTGTTTCTCTTTCCGCCAGTTTTTTTCATGGTATTCACACGTAATCGCCTAAAAAAGTAGAATCTCATTTTATCGGTAGATTGGTGTTCATCTACAATAATGTCCAAACTTTTAATATTTTTATTTATACCATAAAAATAAGAAATTTAATTAGTTAGATAATTTTAATGTTTTTGATTCAATTTTCACGGGAAGAGTAAACACAACTAAAATCAATTCCTTAATATTAAAATAATAAAGGGACGTATAGTTTAAAAATGTTTAAGATTTTAAAAAATCAAGTATTGGAAAATTTGCAGATTAACACCCTCCGATATCTTCCCTTCCCCGGAAAAAAATACATTCTGCTTTTTGTAGGCGATTGTGTGTTAACACCATGGAAAACAGAGATGAAGAAAAATAAATATTTTAGAATTTAGTGGGCGATCAGTTTATATATATATATATATATATATATATATATATATATATATATATATATATATATATATATATATATATATATATATTATAATATAAAATGAAGTAATGAAATAAGGTGTCAATCAAATTTTATTAGAATTCAAAGTTCAAGCAAAGTATCCTTAAGTCCTTAGCTCATGAGTTTTCAAAGATAATTCTTCTCTTCAGAGGACCATTACCGCAGTGATATTACTACAGTTAATAAAATTACACTTTGAAAATATATTAAATTATATACATAAATACATAACATCACATTTTTATGTATTTGTGTATATAATTTTATATATTTTAAAAGCGTAATTTTATTACCTGTAGTAGTATAACTGCGGTAATGGTCCTCTGAAGAGAAGAATTATCTTTGAAAACTCATGAGCTAAGGACTTGAGGATACTTTGCTTGAACTTTGAATTCTAATAAAATTTGATTGACACCTTATTTTATTACTTCATTTTATATTATAATATTAATGCTCTATCCAGTATATTGAGCTTCAGTGTTTATCCGGATGTTTCACTAATTATAAGATATTAGTTGACGCTTATATCTTTTGTTGGATTGCTTCATATATATATATATATATATATATATATATATATATATATATATATATATATATATATATATATATATATAAATATATATATATATATAAATATATATATATATATATAAATATATATATATATATATATATATATATATATATATATATATATATATATATATAAATATATATATATATATAAATATATATATATATATATATATATAATATATATATATATATATATATATATATATATATATATATATATATATATATATATATATATATATATATATGATAAAGGAAGGATGAAATTAATCCAACGTAATGGGAAATGAAACAGGAAAAAACAAGAGATATTTTTATATATTCATCAACGTTTCGTCTTTATTTGTCAGAGTTTCTCAGGATTATAATTTAAAGAAAAATGTCATGCAAGTACATCGAAATATTGGGTTGACATGATGGGTTGATAAGGAAAAGTAGTAGCCGTGGCTACTAAGAGCGCTGGACGAGGGTCCAGGCTGCGAGAAGTCAGTAGTGGCAAAGAGTGAAATGAATATGGAAAGCTTTGAGTGGGTACTATTAAGGCAGCAATGAAAAGGGGGAGGGATGAGAGAAGTTAGTGAATTTGCCTTAGGGTGGGAGAGAGGAAAGGGGGCTAGGGGGTTTGTCGTGGTGAGGTGTGGCATGGATTTTTAGGGGCTGGGGAAAGAGGAGGGGAGGGGGGACTCTGTGTGTTTGGTGTGTAGGTGGTATCATAGTTTTAGAAAAATATTTGAAGAAATGAAGATAACTACTTTCATACTTTTAACCACGCCTCGCACATTTTCAAGTTATCTTGGTACCCGCTCAAAGCTTTCCATATTAATTTGACTCCTCGCCACTACTGACTTCTCGCAGCCTGGACCCTCGTCCAGCGCTCTCAGTAGCCACAGCTACTACTTTTCCTTATCAACCCAATATTTTTTGTTTAATATAACATTATTTTTATTGCTTTGGTGTACTTTAGGATAAACATTTTTGGCACTTATTACAAGATCAAAGGGAACCTCAGGTCCATGTTGACAATTCTAGTATGAATATATGAGCAACTTTAAATAATAAAAAAAAAAAAAAAACATTACCTATAATAATATATAAAAATTATATTGATAGTATTAATAAATATACATCAAGACATTGAATGAATAAATAGTTAATTAAATAAATTTTAAAAATAAAGATATTATTAAAACAATATAAGGAATTAATAAGAAATGTCGAGAGTGCCCACGCGTGAACATTCAATTTACAACATTAATAGTTAATCGAAATTACATGCCAAAGGGAAAAATAAATAAATACAATTAAAAATAAAATAAAATAAATAAATAAATAATAACAGTAAAAATAAATAAATAATAATAACTATATAAAAAAATAATAACAGTAAAAATAAATAAATAAATAATAATAATAACAGTAATAAAAGAAAAAAATAATAACAGTAATAATAATAATAACAGCAATAATAGTAATAATACTACTACTACTACTAATAATAATAATAACAGTAATAACAATAATAACAATAATAACAATAATAATAATAATAATAATAATAACAATAACAATAATAAGAATAATAATAATAATAAGAAGAAGAAGAAGAAGAAGAAGAAGAAGAAGAAGAATTATAATAATAAGAGTAAGAATAATAAGAATAAGAATAAGAATAAGAATAAGAATAAGAATAAGAATAAGAATAAGAATAAGAATAAGAATAAGAATAAGAATAAGAATAATAAGAGTGGGTGAAATACCGGAAACACCCCGGAGAGAATAATACCCTATAACATTAATTAATAATAATAAAAGAAAAAAAGAAAAAAATACATTCGTTATATGAGAATAACAATATTTTAGCCTAACAATTAGAAATAACTGAATTTAAAAGCGACTAAAACACCATTAGACAGACTAACTGAACTGAATTAGCTCCCTTCCATTGTTGTAATTAACATTAGACGGATAGGGGCGATTAATGAACAGATAATACTGAATTGATTAATAAAATATACATATTTAAAAAATAAAATAAATAAATAAACTAAATATTAATATACACAATGATTTAAAACGAACAGATAATGCAATATTTAATGACAGTATTAACCGACATATTAATTTAAACGAATAGACTTGATTTAAATTTAGATTAGAATTTAAAATTTTACGGAAAAAAAGAAAAGATTCTAAAAAGTAAAAACAAAACAAAAAAATGTATAAAGAAGTTTAATAAAGGTAAATAGATGAATAAATAAATTAGATAAAAAATCGATAAATAAAATATTAAAAAAAAGTTTATTTTGTTCTTTGAATCTGGTTTGAAATTCAAATTTAACCGATATTTTCTGCGAGACTGCATTCCACGGCTTCTTTCATATGCACGCTTGAACTTGAGTTGGGCTGGGTTCTGAAGAAGAAAAAGAGTTCCTGAAATATTATATCATACGGAATTTCTACCAGACAATCTTGATAACATGATAACATTGTGTAGATAAACAGATATATGTGTGTTTGTGAAAAAAGTATATATAATGATATATATATATATATATATATATATATATATATATATATATATGTGTGTGTATGTATACATTGTATTAAGAGTGAAACTATTTAATTTGTTCCACCATTATATGTCTTATTTGCTCCAAATTGTGTCTATCCGTCACACCTCTGCACTGTATTGCCTTCTAAGTATAACATTTCTATAAATATTCGTTTATTTAAACGTAAAAATATTTTAATTAATTGAACACTAAATAGGTTCTCGTAACTCTATCAAATGTCGATCATTGTTAATACTCGTAACTAAAGTCTTAGCTAAAACAAACTGACACTTTTCCAACCTCAGAACTCGTGTAAGCTTTTAACATAATTTTGAATATGACAGTTTGTTCTTATTGCTTTGCTGTAGTTGAGGGGTACGAATTCATGAACAGCGTCTTCTACTACTACTACTACTATTACTACTACTACTACTACTACTACTACGAAAATACAATTATTCCGTTCTAGATATTCGAGGTATCGAGTCAGATTAATTATCGCATTTCTCGATTCAATCAGAGTTATTTCTAGATTTCCTTCCGTCTTCTCTACAAATAACAGACAATAAAACGTTATAAATGATCATTCACGTAACTTAAAATAATCTGCGATCTGTGATTGCTTATTTGGTAACAGTAACTTGTTGGACGCACTCATTGATATTAAATATAGAAGATGAAACCGTGTGATGAGGAGGTAAAAATGGAGAGACAGAGAGGTCTACAAGGCTTAGCTAAAGGTTTTCTTGGAATACAGAATTTATACAAAACTGAATAATTATAAGATTAGGTTGATTAGAATATAATATCTGTACTAAGATTTTAAAAGTAATCTAGTCAATCAAGTTTTTTTCTTCCTTTCTCTGCAATTCTTTTTCTCTTTTTATCTCTCTCTCTGTTTATATATATATATATATATATATATATATATATATATATATATATATACAGAGAGAGAGAGGAGGGGGAGAAAAAAGGACTAAAAGTATATATATATATGTATATATATATAATTAAATAAAAAATGTTTAATATTTAGATATGTTGATATTTTTTATATTTTTAATAAAACTAAAAATACATTAATCACCTAAAAAGTAATGTAATGGATTCGTCTACACACTTTAAAATGCAGCAACATTTTTGTAAGTAACGGATAAATTTTATTAGACCGACGAACAACACAGGTAAGTAGGACTTTTTTCTTTCTTTTTTTTTTAATAACTAATATAAGTTAGCAAAACATTTATATGGAACAAAACTTAGGTTTAGTATACGAAATGTTTATGTTTTTGTCTTTTAAGGGAAGTGGAGTCTGATCAACTCTGCTGGGAAGCCATGAAATTAAATACTGTCTTGTTTTTAATTTCCCGAAACAGTTTTTCATGGTAAACAACTGATGATCCCTTAAATAATGTTAGAAGCTAACTAATATAATAACTGTAAAAGTTAAATTGACTTACATGAGTGATTTTCCACTGAACGACTTGAGACTTAAGTTTTTTTGGGGGTTTTTTTTATAGTTTTAATGGTTGAGAAACTTCTAAGACTATATATATATATATATATATATATATATATATATATATATATATATATATTGCTAGCTTTCGTTGTAAAACAACTTTGTCAGGCGAGACTGTCTTATAGTTGGTCCCCCGATTTATAAAATCGGGGGACCTATGTTTAAGGCATTTCCGTCCGTCCGTCCGGATTTTTCTCCGCAACCATCCATTGCATTTCTCTGAAATTTTGTATGAAGTTGTAACTTTGGTCTGGTTAGAAAGTGATATTCTCCAATTTTTGAAAAAGAATCTGGTTAGCCAGGGGGTCAAAAGGCCCCGAAATGGCAAAAAATAACATTTTTTGCCCCATAACTTTTCATCCATCTATTCAATTTCTCTGAAACTTCGCCAAAATGTGGAGGCAATTGTTCCCAATAGAAAATAAGTATCGCTAACCTTGGAAAAAAATCTGGTTTGCGCCCCCAGGGGGTCAAAAGCTTCCAAAATTGCAAAAAATTATCTTTTTCTCCTATAACGTTTGATCCATCTATTCAATTTTTTTGAAACTTGGCCAAAATGTAGAGGCAATTGTTCTGGATATAAAATGAGCATCCTTGACCTCAAAATAATTTTGGTTCGCGCCCCCAGGGGGTCAACGGGGGGGTCAAAAATTCCCCAAATTGCCCAAATTTATTGCATTTTGCACTCGCCACATCGAGTCACATACCGAGGGGGACCACGCACGCGCGGCTTGTTTCTTTTCTTTTCTATTTCTCCCTCATCTTGATGATATTAACCCTGAGGGATTGAATCACGATAGAGACAGAAAAGCACGTCAAGTTTAAAAGACGTTAGGATAAGTAGAGTTCGGTAGATGTTATGCGCAGATTGGCGATTTTTTAATAAGGAAATTGAGAACATCTTTGAGGCACCCATGAAAATGTATTTAAGTGAAATAATTTTGAAAATCAACACATGGTGAAATTTGAAGGAAAAATCATTTATTTAGTTTAAAAACTTTAATTTAAAAAATTTAAAAGCTAAATAAAAAATGTAATTTACCTATAAGACAGTCTCGCCTGACAAAGTTGTTTTCAAAAATTAAATAAATGATTTTTTTCATTTAAATTGCACCACGTGGGGATTTTCAAAAGTAGTTCACTTAAATACATTTTAATGCGTGTTTCAAAGATGATGTTAATTTCCTTATCCAAAAAGGACCAATCTGCGCATAACATCGACCGATCAAAATGATGTACAAAGACCCCAAAAGAACAAAATATTAAAAAAAAAAAAGAATTAAGTTTTAACTAGTACACATCGTAAATTACACTAGTATTATTTCGATTGTATTGACTACTATTGTCATCTTGGATGTTATTCTTTAGAACGTTTCGGTTCATGTAACCACGTGGCGCAATGAATAAAAGTCATTCAATTCTAAGTGACAGTCTTAGGGATTGGTTACATCGGCTGAAACTTTATAAGAATAACATAAAGCTGAGAATAGTAGTCCGAATAATCTAAATAATATAAGTCTAATTTACGATGTGAACTGATTTAAACTTAATGTAAACAAAACAAAGTGAGGCATTAATAACATCGTTTTTTTTGTTTGTTATTTTTTGTTTTTTTTATCTTCCTCCCACAAGGTAAGATGTGACACAAGGTCGGGAAAGTGGGATTTGAAAAGCCAGCGCCCGAGAAAGTTGCGCACTCTGGCCATTAAAAATCGCCTGGGCAGCCCCGTCGGCAGTAAGCAATAAACTTAATTCTCCCCAAAGATGGGAGGCGAAGCCTGGGAGGGTGGACCTCATAGAACTGCACAGGATAGACCCATAGACCGGCGTAAATCAAGCCCCGAATGCCAAGACAATACCAGTCTATGGGGTGCAGTATACATCGGAACAGATACTACACTTTGATCTTCACTTAAGTTCCAAGGCGTGGTCTCTACAAGACCCAGCTAAAGATGTACTATAGTCGCTTTTGTCTCATTAAAAGAAAGGCTACATTCTCTGTTCCTGTTTTACTCCGTAAAACAGTAAAACAGCTTACCAGAGGAGGACGTGACGATATCTATCATATCCAGGTTTAGCATGCAGACGGTATATAGACGTACACATTGTATAACTCTGCTTTTACATGGCTTGTTGCACTTTTACATGGCTTGTTGCACTTTGCCATTTTTTGCCAATAATTTAATTTGATTTAATTTGTTCCATATTGATGTCTTATATTTCAATTTCTTCCGCCTTTCTCTTTTTTTGCGAAAAGCAATAAAAGATGCCTTGTATTATTTGGATTATTCGGACTACTGTTTTTATATTGAATGTTATTATCACAACGTTTCGGTCGATGTAACCTTCGACCTTCTTCAGATGCAAACTCGGGAATCTCTACGTCGAACTCGGCAATTTGTACGAAATTTCGAACAGAGCCTTTCATTTAATCCACGGGAAATAGTTTTGTGTTTAAATAACATCTCCAAGATGAGAATAATAGTCCGAATGGTACAAATGATATAAATTATCAACAATAATCTAAAAAGTTTCGAAATAAAAGATATCTTATTAGCAATAGAAATGACACTTTTACTCAAATATATTTATCTTTCCATGTTAAGCAAACATGTTCGAATCCGGTGAAATCGATTTACTTCAAAGTGTCCGAACGAATTTGTACTTGCATATGCGATTGTGTTGTTCATTTGTTTTTTAATATCTCTCTCTCTCTCTCTCTCTCTCTCTCTCTCTCTTTATCTCTCTCTCTCTCTCTTTATCTCCCTCCTCTCTTTCTCGCTATATATATTAGCCTGAAGATCCTCCGGGGATAAAACGCAGGAGCCTCTGTGTAGCTTAATTGCCAAAAATATATTTTCATAGTTTACTACCTATCTCTACTTACGTATCGAGCACTGTTGAAGTAAATACTGAAAATTGATACATAAAAAATTATATCTCCTTATAAAATTTTATGTGGATACATGAAATACTTTATATATATATATATATATATATATATATATATATATATATATATATATATATATAATATCGGCGGGATAAGATTAAAATGAATTATGAACGATGAAAAAAACTGCCTTTTTTCCGTTGTCATTATTCTTGCTTCTGTATTATTGAACTTTTGCAGAAATCGTTTCCCCTATCCATCATCATAATTTGCACTATTTTTATGGGTCCCTTCGCACCCCTCATGTTTTTTCTCTCATTCGTTAATAGTAACTTTACGTAATCCATTAATTCATTTTCATCTTATCCCACCGACGTAGACTTTTAAAAATGGGTCGGCCGAAAGGTACCTCAAGTTATTATTTTAGTCGTATAGTTATTCAGACTATTAAGGGTTTTTTTTCATCATGATTTTAGATTTTAGTTACATTGGGTTATTCACTTTCACGTAGAAAAGAATAAGAACACATTTTTTTCTCTCTTCCTTGTTTTCCTGTTTAGTTTCTGATATTTACCCCATCGATTTATTAGGACTCTGACATTTTCAAAACAATACATATACATACGTAACTTTATATATAGAGAATCGAATTAAGACAGCAGATCAACATACATAACTTTATATATATATATATATATATATATATATATATATATGTATAATCCAATGAAAATAACATATACTGGACCAACATATATATATATATATATATATATATATATATATATATATATATATATATATATATATAACATATATAAACACACACATATATATATATATATATATATATATATATAACATATATAAACACATATATATATATACATATATATATATATAAATATATAAATATATATATATATATATAAATATATATATATAAACACATATATATGTATATACACACATATATATAAACACATATATATAAACATATATATATAAAAACATATATATATATAAACATATATATATAAACATATATATAAACATATATATATAAACACATATATATAAACACATATATATAAACATAAATATCTATATATAAACATATATATATATAAACATATATATCTATATATAAACATATATATAAACATATATATATATACATATATATATACATATATCTATATATATACATATATATATATATAAACATATATATATAAACATATATATATATAAACATATATATATAAACATATATATATATATAAACATATATATATATAAACATATATATAAACATATATATATAAACATATATATAAACATATATATATATAAATTTATATATATATAAACATATATATATATAAACATATATATATATAAACATATATATAAACATATATATAAACATATATATAAACATATATATATATAAATTTATATATATATAAACATATATATATATATATATATATAAACATATATATATATAAACATAAACATATATATATATAAACATATATATATATAAACATATATATATATACATATATATATATATATATATATATATATATATATATATATATATATATACATATATATATATATATATATATATATATATATATATATATATATATAAATGGAGTTGATTTTCCCCTTCCAACCCAGTTGGACTAGAGTATAAACCTAATGTATCAAATGGATCGAAGCAGATCGCTGCAGTCGCCTAATATCTTCGACCGCGTTTCCAGAAAAGATAAATTATTCTCTTATTCCTCTCTTTAGTTTGTGAATATGTCCCATCGATTTATTATGACCCCAACATAACTTTTCAAAACAATAATTATTTTGTATTATACTTTTTATGACTCAAAACAGTCTCTTCATCTTCGCACTTTACAATATCACATACAGAAGGCATTTAAATCAAATCTCAGTATTATTTTAAAACATATCCAGTAAGTATCTAATACACAACGTCTTGTTAAGCAAACATATATCACTCCATCAGTAAGTTCAAAGATTATACAAGTAATAAAAATACATAATAAACAGCAAATTTAGTTTTTTTAAATTTAAACTATTTATAATACAGAAGTAACCAGGATTAAAAATGCAATAAAATAAAATAAAAGATATTAAACAAAGACAAAATCGAGAAAGACAAACAAACGAAAAACATCATCAATAATAATTACAGAGAATAAAATATAATAAAAGAAAATATAATAAAAATAATAATAAAGTAAATTACAATAAGTAAATAAATTAGAATTATTAACTAAATAAATAAATAAGTGAATAAACGTAATAAAATTTTAACACAAAACAAATTACATTGGTGGTTACAATAATGAAAAATTAAAATAATTAGAAGATGAAAAGTCGATAATAGAAAATATACAAATATTATTAAAATATATAATTACAACTAGACTTGGAAAATTATACCATAATAAGAAATATACAAAAAATAATGTCGATGAGTATATAAGAAAAACTTTAAAAAACAATGCCCAAAAAAAGAATTCGAAGAAAAAAATTAAGAAAATAGAAAAATAAATAATCATTAAAAAAATAATCATGAAAAAATTAAAAAATAATCTTTCTGATTATTTTTAATTTTTTCATTATTATGTATTAGACACAATTTTACAAAATATTACATATATCCAGGTTAATAAACACACGCACATATATATATATATATATTTATATATATATATATATATATATATATATATATATATATATATATATATATAATATGAAACTAAAAGTATACTTTTAGAGGACAGAAACTATAGTGAAATAGTTTAAGCTCAATATACGAGATAGCGCAATTATAAAGATAAATGAAAGAAGAGAGATAAATATGTACGACTGACAAATCTATTTAAACACCTTGCATTGAACAATCGAAGTTGAAATAGATTTGTCATTCGTACATATTTATGCCTCTTCTTTTATTTATCTTTATATATATATATATATATATATATATATATATATATATATATATATATATATATATATATATATATATATATATATATATTATATCTATATATATTAGTATTTTATGTATCCACATAAAATGTTATAAGAAGATATAATTTTTTATGTATCAATTTTCACTATTTGCTTCAACAGTGCTCGATACATAAGAAGAGCTAGGTACTAAGTTATGAAAATATATTCATAGCAATTGAGCTCCACAGAGGCTCCTGTGTTTCATCCCCAGTTGGAATCACCAGATTAAAATGCAAGGAGTTCGTTTTGCCGGATGTTTTTATATACACGACTAGCTAGTTAACCAATCACACTCAATCGTTGGGCTTCTCCCGAACAAATATTCGGTTAATTTTACTTCCTATTTCCTATTCTATTGTTCTGTTTTCTATATAATGATTCACCCCAGTTTCTTTCTTGTTGTCTTAGTCAATCGCTTGGCTTCTACTAAGGAAAGGTTCGGTTAGTTTTTCTTCCTATTTCTTATTCTATTGTTCTGTTTTCTATAGAATGTCCTATCCATGTTTCTATGTTGTGTCAATATAATAGGTGAACTTATTTTAACACGTGGTTTCTTTTTATTTCTCTTTTAGGTTTTTAGTTTTTAAGTTTTAACGTTTTAGTTTAGTTTTGTTTTTTTACTAATTTGTTTGTTTATTTATTTATGTATTGTTAGCCTAAGGTAAATTTTATTATGTGCAGGTAGCTGTTTGCTATCGCACTTATACAGTTTAATTGATTTTGGCGTCTTTCAATTTGGAATTTCAAATTTCTCATTCAGACATAATCTACACGGGTCGTCTAAATTTCTACATGTACTGACCTGTCGTATTAGTTTCATTAAATTATTGGTGACCGTCCATTTTCTTTTAGCTCCCAATAATGGGTAGCTAGCGCTGTTTTAATTCGACGTTCTTTGTTTTTAAATGTGCTTTTGTGGTCGTAATATTTGGTTTTAAAATTAAGGGAGGTCATACCCACGTAGTACTTCTTGTTATTCGGTCTTTCCTTGGCAAATATTGTGGCTTGGTAAACAATACTTTTTGTTAGGCATTTATTTTGTAGTGGACAAAGTGTACGATTTATGCAGCTACATATTTTCTCTTCATTGGTAACTTTTTCCGACCTTTTGTTTTTGTTAAACACTGTTCGACTGCTAACCATGTGCGTTCGCTGATTTAGCGTATATAGAGTCTAATTTCTCTTAATTTGTGTGCTAATTGGTGGTGTTTAAATGTAATGTGAACTACTTGCTGATCAACTACTCACTTAAGATGCCTCTTATGATTTGTGTCAAGGTACTGGACTACGAAACTTTGTTCTTGCCCTCCGGCCAGAATGAATTAACATTCCCTACAAGGAAGATTGTATAAGCATGAAACATCGATGTCTGTAAGTAATAATAATAAATATTTATTAAAAATTTTGGTATATATATATATATATATATATATATATATATATATATATATATATAAAAATATAATTCTCAAAATTACCTCTGCTCCATCTACGACTAGACTTAACATCACTCTATTGGATTTACTTAATTGTGGAACTTTTTTGCTATGCTGCCTACATGAAAACCCTTCTTTTCCATCTGTAAATCTCCTTTCATTGGACACCTTTTCAACGGACATTTAAAAACTGGACAGACACCATATCTTTTTTACAAGCACTTTCTCACTCTCCATTACTTAATATTTTTTCAAATTTTGAATGTTGGCTTTTCCACTGCCAATTTATCTATCTTATGATAAGATTTTAATCTTTGAAAAGCCTTGGCTTAAGGAAAGAATAATACACATGTTTTTACCGAGTACACCTTCATTGAACAATCGAAGTTGAAATAAATTTGTCATTCGTACATGTTTATCCCTCTTCTTTCATCTATATATATATATATATATATATATATATATATATATATATATATATATATATATATATTACATGTATATATTGTCTACTAAGTTCTGAAGATTTATGTCTCAACAGCATGAAACTCAAGTAATAATACTAAACATTATTAGCGCTTCCACTTTGGTTCTATTTAAATAGTTGAGAACTTTTTCAAAACTTTAATACAAAAAAGGGGCGCTTTTACATCAATTTATTTATTTTTACTTTTATTTGTTCAAATAGTTCACCCCAAACAACGCAGACTACAACTGTATACGTAAGGGGCTACTGAGAAAAAGGGTGAGTTTTTTTTTTGTCTTTTTAAGGGGGCGTCAACCTAAATTGGGAGCTGTGCAGCGAGATATCTGTTTACATTAGTTTTAAATTTCTGCATGTCAGTACCGTAAGGAAACAGGGAGCAGGGAGGGAGTTCCAGAGTCAAGCAGCACGAGGAAAGAAGCTTTGAGAGTAGAAAGCTCTTCGGCATCTGGGGACCTCCACAGTGAATGGATGGGATTTGGCAGATTGTCGGGTTGGTCTAGTTCATTTACGTCGAGGGGGCACAAGAGTAGCCAGTTCATCGGAGCATAATCTCTTATTACTTAAAATGCTATCTTGTGTCACTGCTCATGCCTGCCAGTATCTTATATCTCCATAAAATCACTCTCCCATGTATGGACTATTGTTGAAACATCCGGGCTGATGCACCAACGACTTGTCTCTCCATCTTGGACAGGGTGAAAAAATAGTCTCAGGACTTATATCTCTACCAAACTCCAGCCCCTGTCCCATCGCCGCAGTGTTACAACTCTGTGCTTGTTTTAAAATACTTCCAATGAATATGCTCCGATGAACTTACTACACTTGTATCCCCTTAATGTAAATACCCCCGACACCCATGACTAGCAGCAAAATCACACCCCTTCACTGTAGAGGTCCCTGGATGCCGGACAACTTTCAACTCTAAAAGCTTGTTTCCTGAAACTGCTTGTCTTTGGAATTCCCTCCTTGCTCCCTGTTTTCCCGACTGTACAGATATGCAGAAATGTTTGCCCAATTTCTTACTTAGAATGCCTCTTATGAATCTGACCCATACACCTTGTTTTTAGTTGAATAAAAGAAAAAAGAAAAAAAAATTAAAAGAAACGAAATATTAGTCTACTGATGTGCTTGGGGTGTGATATTTTTATTTTATATGTTGTAGTTTATCCACTTTTCCATTCTGTTTTTGTCCTATACCTTTTACTGGGCTGTATCCAATCTTATACATGCTAGAAGTTACATTATCTTTGTTTTTCTTTGCCTGATTGGAGAGAAATATAACCACGGCCGTTTGTCCGCGGAAAGAAGACAGTAAGTGACGCGAATAGCGAGAGGTCATCCAACGAAAAGTGACACGCGACGAGGTCACGACTCGTGACACTCGGACCAACAAGCCATCTGAACGAGTATGGATAGTCTGGAGATGCGACCATTTAAACTGCGCGTTTAGCGATGGAAATTAATTTCTATTCCAGAAACGAAGAAGAAGAATGAAAAAAGAAATGAAAAAAAGAAGATGAATAAGGGATAAAAAGAAAAAAGAAGAAAAAGAGGGAGGATGAGAAAGAAGAAAAAGAAGAAAGGGGCGGGACAGAATTGGGAGGAAAAAGAAGAGGAAGAAAAAGATCGAACGCGGTTATGAACGCCTCAACCATTGTTTGGACACACGGACATAAGAGATGATTGCAGTTTCGGATAAAGTTGCAACACCAATGGCAGCAACAAATAAAAAGCCCCAAACAAAAGGCGTTCCGTATGTTCCATTACGCGACGCACGAGTTGCGTGGACGACATGTGAGTGGGTGGAACGACGCTGAAGAAAAAGTGACAAATAACATACCTTGTGGATTGATACACAAATATATATATATATATATATATATATATATATATATATATATATATATATATACGCAAGCATATATATATATACGTACACACATATGCACGCAAGCACATGTATATATACGCACACACAAACATACACACAAACATACACACACACACACACACACATATATATATATATATATATATATATATACGCACACATATATATATACGCACACACAAACATACACACACACACACACACACACACACACATATATATATATATATATATATATATATATATATATATATATATAAAAACACTTACCATTCTGACTTACGGTGGATTTTAGCACGAACGATCTCTCACACACATACACACCTACCGTTTTTTTAAATCTTTTCTCTTTTTTAGTCGATATGTTTACTCTTGTTATCTCTTTTTTTAATTATCTCTCTCTCTGTCTCTGTCTCTGTCTCTCTCTCTCTCTCTCTCTCTCTTTCTTATTTTCTCTTTCTCTCTCATGCTAAAACGTGGATATATAAAACAGGGAAACTTCATGTTGTGGCCTTTAAGGGCCGATAATAAATAAGACAACACGGTGGTATATTTACAAGAGTTTGCATTTACAGAAGTATAGAATGGTATGTTACAGAAAGACTGGGTATTTACTTCCTTCCCATCGCATAAACATGGGGCACAAGGCCAGAAGGTTCGTAAAACAAGCCAGCGCCCGTAAAGTAGGGGCACACTGGCCTCTGTAAAATTGCCGGTGCAGCCCCGTTAGCATACTTCGGTCAGGGCGTCTCCGGCAGTTAACAATAAAATAACCCTCCCCCCAAAATGCCTGAGAAGGTTTAAACCTTAGGACTACCTCGGACTAATACCTCAGCGCGACAGATAATAAGCCACCGAAATGGGTACGTTCCCGTCTGACAGATTGTTGAGAACGATCCTCGACTGCTATGTACTGGTCTAACGTCTTTCTGCGAATGATATAGCAGATAGAATGGTATTTACTTCCTTGGCCTTTTGGCTAAGATCAAAGTGTCGTATCTGTTCCGATGGATACTTCATTCCATAGACTGATATTGTCTTGGCCTTCGGGGCTTGATTTACGCCGGTCTATGGGTCTGTCCTGTGCAGTTCTTGGAGGTCCACCCTCCCAGGCTTCGCCTCCCCTCCTTGGGGAGGAGTAAGTTTATTGCTTACTGCCTGAGGCGCCCCTACCGGGGAATGCCGACGGGGCTGCCCAGGCAATTTTTAAACGCCACTTTCCCGACACGACCTTGGGTCACATGTTACTTGTGGGAGTAAGATAAAAACTGGCCTTGTGCCTAACTCCTGGAGAGGAGTAAATCAATACTTCCTATCCACCGCAGGAAGATATTGCGCAAGGCAGAAAAGTGGGCAGAATACGCCAGCACCCCTAAAGAAGGGGCACTCTGGTCTCTTTAAAATTGCCTGGGCAGCCCAGTCGGCATCACCAGGTCGGGGAGCCTCAGGCAGTTAGGAATAAACTCCACCCCAAATAGTGAAGTCAAGGCCTGGGAGAGTGAACCTCCTAGTACTAGCCAGGACTAATCCCTCAACCCGACAGATAGAAGAACACCAAAATAGGCCAGTTCCGCCGGACTGGATGTCGAGAATGGATCCTCGACTGGTATGTATCATTCTGGCGTCTTTCTGCGACTAATGTTGAAGAAAGAATTTTCGTTTTTCGTTGTTTTTTATTCTTCTAGACATTGTGTATAGAAGGCTCTTCTATACATAATGTCTAGAAGAGTCCATATAGTCACGAAATATGGTAGATCACCATCACACCGTACCACCGCCTCTTTTTAGCCTTGCTCCGTATGGAGTCAATACTTTTTCTTTTTAGGGTTTATTACAATCAAGTTCGCAATCTTACATTTTCTTTGTTATCTTTGGTGTTTACAACCTGTTTGTGGGATTAGTATGTCAAATGTGTTGGACACGACATCCATTAGTTCGTCCTCTTGAGTATTATTCTCGACAGCATCTGAATATCTTTTCCTCATCTTGTTCATGTGTCCTTTGTGGATAAACTTCAGTCCCTTTACCATGTAAATCATGTTCCCAATCCGTTTATCCACTATCCCTTTTTCCCGGTACGACTTATTGTTTTTGAACATCCGAAATAATATTTTCCTCCAATTTTAAAGCGTCCCTTTGTGACATTTTTCCTGTCCTGGTTCCGTATGGGTTAGCAATAATCTATCAAACACAAACTGTACCTATCCTTAACCGGCATTGTTTTAGGTCCAGAACGACTGAAAACAATGCCGGAAGAAGCAGAAAAAAGATTTCGGAGTTTACCGTCTCAAAGATTAGTTGCACAACCGAGGCGTGTCAGTCTATACCATGCTATTTAATCTATAGCTGAGGAAGGATACACGGATTTATACTTTTCCATTGTTTTCTAAAGGTTTTTCTAAAACAAGGGGCATTACTTGAGCAATGTAGAGAAACAACTATAGCGTTGCTGCTTGTTGATTGTTATTGCGTTTCCATTAGTATTCGGCTCGCGACGTAACTGTTTCACTAATATAACAATTCAAGTAAGACACAGAAATAAATAAGAGAGACATGATATGTGCGCTTCCGATCGCTTCTCTTCGTAAATGGACGAAATCCACGTAAGCATTTATTTATATAGCATGAGAAATATACAAGGGAGATAATTACAGGTTACAGATAATTACAGAATGACCAACGTAAAGGAGGTAATAAGGATACAACTTATATCTCGAATGTAAACATTGTTGTCGTTTCCAAATGCACGACACTACAACAACCGTTACATAAAATAACATGTTTTATTATTTACGATCGTTTTTTATCAGATCAAATGTCCAAACAAAAGAAAGTTATTATTCTACATGAATCCCATGTAAGATTTTCAGAAACAAAATAAGTTGCAGTATCACGAAGCCTTACATACTCAGCCATTTTATTTTACATACTTCCGATGCTCAGATACAAATTCTGAAATAAAAATCGCTTACAAAAGATTTCTGAACTGTAAAATTATGCCGGTCGATAAAAAATGAAATTTTCTTGCGTCTGGTAAAAATTATTTGTTGTATATTTTGTTTGGTTTTGATTTTTCTGCTGTTAACTATACTACACCATTGCCTCTTAACTTAATAACATGATGATTTCGCAACTGGTCACTGGCATATCGCAGGAAATGTTTCCCGTTGGGCCCAAAAAATGAAAATTAGGCTTCTTAAAAAAATAATCATTGCAGATGAGGAGATCATCTTTGTGGAATGCATTTAAAAAGACATAATTTTAAAGGAAAGTTCTTACATGCAGCGATGAAAACGTCGTCCATTGTTATTTACAAAATTGGTGTATCATTCCAGAATTCTAGTTTATTTCTGGTAAACATCCACTTCGAGTAATCTGTGTAATCCAGTAAAGAAATTAAAAGAACTCTTCTTCAACAACACTGACAGATCAATCTGTATCTGAACTCAACTCCAATGTCCTCTCTTAGCTGTCAGAAATCCAACTGCCTGTCTTCCCCAACTCGTCCCTCTCAAAGTAGTTGTTCATATGCAAATGAAAGCCACATATAATAAAATCTTACTACGAACAAAAGTTCTTTTTTTCCTATTAAAAATCGAGTGGCCACCATGGGAAATAATTTGCTAAAGCTGGTAACCCTTAATTTTATTTTTTATCTTTATATCAGGCAACATTTAATTCTCCTTTGTATTTTGAACAACATTATTACTTATTTCTTACAATCTAACTCTGTTAATTGCAGCCTTCTCCGATCCGCTACTATATTTTCAATCAACTGAATTGGTGGTGGCTCTGAGGAGGTGGCATAGGCCGACACCTCTGTCCCATATCGTCCTTTTGCCATACATGCAGAAAGTTGTCGTCTTTATTACAGAAACACATGGAAGTTCATAATCATACCTTCGTTGCCGGTCGCTCCTCCTGTACGCGCCTTTGCGATGATCCTCCCTGACAGAAATCAAAGCATTTTATTTAAACTTTCAAAAAGGAGCAAGTCGAAAAAAAACTGTTGGAAGACAGAGGATGTTTATTCACCTTGATCTTCGTTCCAAATCATTGACCTATACGGTTGGAGAAACAGATAGATCGATAGTGATGTTTTAATTATATCTTATCATTACATCTTTAAAACCACATTTTCTCACGTGTAGGAACTGCAGACTTCTCTTTTTAACCCTCTCTTTGAGTTATGTGACGTCACAATTTCTATCAATTCCCACAGTCTAGTAAATACTAACTTCGAGTTCACCGACTGTAAATTCATTTCTTTTTATTTTCAACAAACAAATTTATGTACTAGTGGGTTTACTCGCTCAATAGTTAACCTCTTGATTCGTCGATGTAAGCCCAATCATACAAATAACTACTTTTGTATCGGGCACTATTGGGAGGTATACATACCAACTTATGTCTTAGTAATAAGTCTAAACTTATGGTCATTTGAGAATTGATGGCATAACTTTGGGGTTATGTTCTATATCTTTTTTGTGTTTGTCTTAGTTCATCCCCCCCCCCCTCAACAAAGCAAGTTACCACTGTAGATGGCTAGTGAGAATTAGAGGTAAAACAATTTTTTGGAAGGGGGCATCCTAAATTGGGAGCATTTCATTGAGATGCTTGTTCACATTAGTTTTATATTTCCGCATGTCGGTACAGTCGGAGGAAACAGGGAGCAGGGAGGGAGTTCCAAATACCGGCAACTCGAAGAAAGAAGCTATTGGAGTAGAAGGCTCTCCGGCATCTGGGGACCTCCACAGTCAATAGATGGGATTTAGCTGATTGTCGGGTCGGTCGAGTGTATTTACGTCGAGGGAGCACTAGAGCAGCCAGTTTATCGCAGCACATTCCATTGAAGTATTTGTAAAACAAGCAGAAATGTGCAACAGTGTGGCAATAGGACAGAGTCTGGGGCTTGGTGGATAGTGAGGGACCTATTAGATTGGAGACTCTTTTGGGGAAATTGTCTATGAGAGAGAGACTAATAGATGTTGCACCAGCTCAGATGTGGCAACAATACTCCATCCATCTGCGGATGGTGGCTTTTTAGAAATATAGGACACCGTCAGGTGTTAGAAGTTTTCTAGCACAGTAGAGGGAGCCCAATTTCTTTGCAGCAACCTTGGCAATGTCTTCAATGTATTTGTTCCAATTTATATGTAAAATAATATCTGTAAAATAGTCTCGTTGTGTGGGGGTGAATGTAGTTTCCTCTGTGATCCATTTATTTTTCTGTGTAAACTTTGGTATGGGCTGATCATATTTATTCACCTACATTTGGTCTGTTGTATTGTGTTACCTTAAATGAGAAGGGCACACATTCGCAGGATCCCTCATATTTTTTTTATATAAAAAGAAACCACCACTTTATGAAGGCCGAGGCCACCCGTGGACAAGTGTTAATGTGATTTCTATTCATCTCTCTCGAGGAGATTAGACGCAAGTGTCATGTGAGTTTGATGGAAGCGTTTTCAGTGGAATGACTTGGATTTGAACCTGGCACACCCAGGTTCTCAGTCCGCGTCGATACCAACTAAGCCACTGTGCCATCCCCGAACATCCCCCATATTGGTTATCAAAGGATCCGCTGCCGATCATTATTCTTAGATCATTCTTCTGACACCCATAAGTTTTAGATTTTCGTGTTTTTTTTGGTGCATGCGACAAGACCAAGCCCAGGCTTATTTTACCTATGATCGTGCCAAAGGGATAGTATGTATCTCTTTGTAGACATAACAGGGCACTATCACACACATTGTATATGTTAGATGTTTACAATAAAATAAAATTGTTTCAATGGCATATAACTTGGAAACCAAGCGTTTTCTGACGTTTATGGAACGGTTTTCATTATTTACATATATAAAACATAATCTTGAAGTTATGCCATCGATTTTCTAAACATGATTTGAGTTGATCAAAGTTTTATCCTTAAAGGCTTATTACTTATTAGATATATTGTACATATTTTATGTGTGTATAGACACACGTATGTAAATGAGATGGCAACGCTGAAAAAAGAGTCAGTATTTCTCTAAATTCTCACAGAGAAATACTAGAAAGTAGCTGAACCAACATAGAGTGAGATGGGGGCAGAGAATATATAAATAACTAAGAGAGAGATGGGTAATTTATTAAGTTAATTACAAATCACGGCAAATTATAATAATTAAACGATGACTCAATCCCAGAAATAAAGTATATTTAGGCATGTATTTTTTAAATATATTGTGAAAAGTCTTTGATTAACTCATATTTAGCATGAGAATAGATTTTCATTGCATTTCAAAACAATCCGTGTTTTGTTTATAGACGGCGTCTGTTCGCACGTTAACTTTAAACTTTGTATTTTTTTCAGTTTATGCCACAAAAAACAGTATTTTGAACTTGTCTGTTCTTTTTATATTTACTCAACTTTCGATGTGGATCAGTGAAATACATTTCTTAGAGATTTACAAATATGTTTTAATATGTAACGTAGTTTTATATGTATTTATGCAATCTATATGTCGCTTCATTCCCCGTTCTTTTACTGATCTAAAAATGCGAAAGAATCGAAACAAGACAGAGTTTTCATAGGTCACACTTTATTGTTGAAGAATGCCGACATTCTTTTAGCACACTAAGCATTACATACATCGTCAGCTCCCCATCCCCATCCGGGTGGAGAAAAAGGCGGAACGTCCGCTCACCTCGATCTCAAGTTTCGCTCTGTTGTTTTTTCGCAATTTTTTCTCGTTCGCTGACCATAATCCTGAAAATTGTTTTTATTCCCACATTCCTCAATCCAAGATAATTAAAGTAATCAAACAATAAATGAAGAGTTCGAATGCAATTTCCAAAATTCTGAAGATATCACTGCAAAAAGTGTTGCATTTCAACACTTTACAACACCCCAAAATCATGTTTGCTTAATGTAATATCGCCATCATTTTCTTTTTCTGTTTCAATAAAAATAATCTTTTAGTCGAAGTCTAGATTACATATGTAGGTCCTTTTATGGTTAAATTCCTCAATTCAAAGAAACTGAATTTATCGCGTTCGGCATTCGAAATCTTCAACTGTTTATATTTAAATTTTCCTCGTAAACTTGAAATTGTCAAAATAATCACAGCCGCGTTCCAAAACGCGACTGTGATTATTACCCACAACGCTGACCTACATCTTATTAAGAAAATTGTAAATCTTATTCACTATCCTGCTTATCCAATCAGACCGAGTGAACTCGTGACATATAGAGCTTAAAACATATATGAAAATAAAGATTAAACACAAAATGAGTCTCACGCGATCTTTGAATGTTAGCATGGAGCAATATCATGCGTAGATAATGGAACACTTATGAATATGCATTGCATGCGCATTTGCAGTTGTTGCTGGGAATGTTCTTCATAATTAGAACCATTCCCCGCTTTGCAAAGACACTTGAAATTGAGTCCAACGGTTCCAAATTTAAACCATTACGCTACCAAATCGTTGGGCCTTGTATCTGTTTCACGGTCATAATTGAATACTTTCTCAGCCAATCTTTTACTGATGTGCACTTTGGCGTTTTCTTTCTTCACAATGAATTCCCCTTTTTTACCGTATATATTGATTCATAAACAAGTGTTTTCCCCAATATTCCGATGTCCAAGATTTCGTTTGCATTGATTTACGGCATATCAACCCTGTTTGCGTTATTTGATGCCGAAACACAATACCTACACTAAGCGGTTTATTGTAGTAGTAGTAGTAGCAACATTTGTAGTAGTGTAGTAGCTGTGGTAGTAGCAGCAGCAGTGGTTTTAGTAGTAGTAGCAGTGGTAGTATTAGTAGAAGCATTACTAGTAGTAGTAGCAGTAGTACCCTAAAGTCCTACCTTTCCTCACCGTGGTAAAGACGATGGAAACGTGGTAGTGTCAGAATTATGGCTGCAATTTCAGTCCCTGGCAGAGCCACCCATGGTGGAGAGTTCTGCCATCCAGCATTATTAGTACCGCAACCAAACAAAAGATCAGGAGAAGTCGGCAACCAAAGACGTGTCAGTTGTGAAATCGCAAATCAATGGAGTGAGAGTGGCAAGGTTGCTAATGTGCATATGCAATCGCCATGCCTGTGTTCTGGACCGAACCTTCCCTGACTTCGTATGTAACCGCTGAGCCTTGGTGCTATTGCTGTTTGGGTGAACCTGCAACCTTGCAGGTCTATCCATTAGCTGGGGCAAACGAAGAGAACTCCAGGCAGAGCAGAAAATTCTAAAGCCCGAACTTCGTGGGATCTTTGAAAAAGTATGATTCGCGAAACAAACCAGATAATCTACTCCACCATCTCATCTGTAAAAAAAATCATCTCCGCTGAACCCAAAACAATAGAAAACACAGGTTACTCATGTTAGGACAAAAACAACTGCCCCTAGAGGGGAATTGCAAAATTGATTCCCTAGTGTATGAGGCGACTGTTACAAGCCAACCCAGCATCATAAGCGAAAAATACATAGGCATGACACAGGGAAGCTTCAAGCAGAGATTGTAGACACACACAGGTATACCTTTAAATACAAAGACAAAGCCAACACAACACTTGCAACCCGGGTATGGCAATTAAAAGATGAGGAGACACCCTTCACCATTAAATCGAAAGTAACTATCAGACTATCATACTCTCCAACGGTAAACAGGTGCCCTTATGTGACGCAGAAAAATAGTACATATTAAGGGCAATTATTGACCCAAATACAAACTGCTTGAACATTAGAGACGAAATATTTAAAGGATGGTTCATAGGAGACAGGCACTTATAAACTGGACTGACCGGGACACATAAATGACTTTCGATAATCAACCCCCGGCATAAAACATAACCTCAAAATATCCTTCTGAAATACCAGAGTTGCTCTTATATTCGCGCCTTCTTCCCCGGGAAGCCATTTTCCAATTATCATATGCCCATCATACAGTAAACTAAATACGGCTCATCTCAATACACAAAACCTAAAATCAGTAGATTATATCACAGAATTATATAAAAAATGTTTCCCAGTTAAGAGAAAAAACCCTCTCATTACACTAAAACAGTAGGCTAAAAAACTGTCAAATTCCTAAACAGACTGATTTTGCTACCTAGATCTCATTCCCAACTCCAAAATAAGCTTAATCACCGACATCATTAATTATTAACTTCATAATAAATTGTTACTCCATCATAAATTTATTTTTCAAATTTTCTCTTCATATTATACCTTAAATATAAAATTAATTACGCTTTGCAGAGTTGCTTCCCTTAGACTGGTTCACTATTAGCGTTAACTGACTTACGAGATTTAAACTACTATTTTATAAATTATTTTTAAATAATAAAACATTTTTGAATTTTTAAATTTAAATGTCGAATCTAAATTTTGAAATTAATTTCGGAATTTGTAATTTTTATAAATGTTATGAATTTAATCCTTACTCTCGCATATGTTTCTTTAACACATAATTTAGACGAAACTAATTTAACCTTTCAAAACAAATAACGGTCCAGATAAACACAGCAGTTAGCAAAAAAGGGATTCGTAAAAGCTATTTTCAATTAAAAAAAAATCTTAACGATAACATTTTATTCCCCTATAATTTGGACTTTATTATGCTTTTTAATCTCATATATCTTTTCCTATCACAAAATAAAGACGATAAATTTTATATTCTAAATTTCTTTTTATATTATAGCTGACACATAACATTAATTACGGTTTTTAAGGTTGTTTCCCTTAGACCGGTTCACTATTAGCGTTAACTGACTTACGAGATTAAAACTATTATTTTATGAAAAAAAATTTTTTAAATAATAAAACATTTTTTAATTTAAAAAATTAAATGTCGAATCTAAATTTAAAACTTAATTTCGGAATTTGTAATTTTTATTAATTTAACTCTTAACCTCACGTATCTTTGTTTAACACATAATTTAGACGAAACTAATTTGACCCTTCAAAACAAATAACGATCCAGATAAACACAGTAGTTAGCAAATATTGGCTCACGGAATTTTAAAAAAAAAATTTTTAATCTTTACTTTTAAATTTTATCCTTCTTTTTTGGACTTTATTAAGCGTTTTAATCCCACATATCTTTTCCTAACACAAAATTCAGACGATACTAATTCAACAATTCAAAACAAATCACGTATCCAAGCGTGACTTATACGAGATCATTAATTTTCTCTACCGTGTGACAACGAAACCTGAAGATAGCCGGGAGGTTAACACCTTCTGAGCTCGAAACTAATGGTACTGATGTTAACGGATTTTCTGTACCGAATAAGAAATAAATATTACACTCTTAATTCTGATTTTCTCAATTAATTGATTAAAGTTCTTAATATCTTCAAATATTTATTCATGGTTTTTGGTTTAGTTATTTTGTAGATGAAAAATGTTTTTGTTTTTAGCTTTGCAGAACGTGATTGAGTTGTGCAAAGGGAAAGAAGAAAAAACAATAATATCAATGTTTGGTGCATCTAAAGTAAGAAATCCGGTATCTTCAGAGAGCCTGACTGGTAGCACCATATATATATATATATATTGATTAATTGTCTAGTATATATAGAGAGAGATATATTAATACTCAACCCTACACGTGTCTATGCTATATTAATAAAATAGCTATTTGCTGCGTATATTTGTTAATATTTCTTCAAACAGAATCCAAATAATTGTTTAATTAATAAAAAGTTGAGATTCATAAGTCAGTCCAGAATATCTGAATGTAAATATTTAGTTTCCAAAGAACTCATTTTTCCCGCCGAAAAAAACATCGAGCAAATATTATCGGGGATTTAATTAATTTACGTCATTAGCATTACAATATTGATTGAATATGCTTTGTTCTCATTTACATTCTGTATCTGTTCCAGGACGTTAGCGCCATCTTGTTCGCTGTTCTGTTCGGCAGAAAACTGATGCCTTGAAACACACACATGCACCTTTTCTGTATAGATGTATGTGTATACTTATAAACATACTAACTCTGACTTAATCATCGTTTGTTTCTCTATGGCGTTTTTCATCTTAAAATCAGAAATCAGAAATCAGAAATCAGAAAATACATCAGTCACAACTGGAATAGGTGTTACTACCAGTCGGGGATACGTCCTTGACAATCAGTCCGACAGTGACTTTATTGCTGTCGGACTGAGGTATGGTAATGTTCAGTTCCATGAGGTCCACAATTTCAGGCTTTGCCTTCTCTCTGAGAAAGGGTTAGTTTATTGCTCATTGCCTAAATTGTAAATAATATATATGCTAAAATATTCATTTGTTTTGGGATTGAGTTATGTTTGAAAACAAAATATTGAAATTGTTCTTATTAGTCTGGGTTTGCAATTAACTCACAAAGCGACCCATCATTTAATAAGTTTCTGTCTATAACCCTCTCCGTCTTTCACTGTATGCTGTGGGATCCCGCTCTTATTTTATACGGTTTCTATAACTCTCGCTTTTGTGACTCTCTCCATCGCGCTCTCTCTCTCTCTCTCTCTCTCTCTCTCTCTCTCTCTTAAGACAGCCTGATCATCTAATCTATAACATTAAGTCAGTAGGACTTTCAAAATCAGATCTAAATAGCAATGCATCTGCCATATACTCGTAACTCTCTTAGCAGTTTGAATGTCATAAAAAAACAGAAAATAATTTAAAAAATTGGAATAGTCTATCATAAGCAAAAGGGAATGAAACCACAAGTTCTAAAAATATTTCATCCGCAGCCGAAAATGAAAGAAAGAAAGCTAGAGATATAGAGAAGAGAAAGCAACTAATGTTGCATGTTAACTTTTCTTATATTTAACTGACTTTACAAACTCACTGTTTTACATTATAAAAATGTGTGTTTAAGAAAGTCAAGTTCAAATGTTTTAACTTTAGTTGTATCTTAAGAGACAAAAATACCTCACCCCAGTCATATAAATATAAATAAATTAAACCTTCCAAATCTCTATGAAAAAAGTGAATAGTACAAAGGCAATTTAGCTCAATAATTAGGTATGTAAGTCTAATAGAGCTCATATATTATAACCCAGTAGAATATAAAATTTATAACATAATCAATATTATGCAATTATGCCCTAAAAATTCAACATTAAAAAATATTTGTTAGTTGAATTTTTGGAGAATGATTACATAATATTGATTATATCATAAATTTTATATTCTACTTAGTTAAAATAAATATATATACGAGGTCTGTCTGAAAAGTATCCGACCTTATGCCAGAAAAATATTTAAAATACGTGACGGGGTCGGGACCCTAATCCCCTTCAAAGTAAGCCCTTTGTGCTTGCACACACTTAGCCCACCGATCAATCTACTGCCGGAAACACCTCTGGAAGTGTTCTTTTGGAGTGGTGTACATCTTTGCCGTCGCGTTACGCATTATCTCTTTTTACGCACCCTCTCAACAACAGCTGCACTCCGAGCAGTTTGGTGCCCGTCAGAACGTTGGTCACTCTCCGCTGATGTGCAAACATTTTTGAATCGGTTGAACCACTCCTTAATTAGTGTTACACAGCGAATCTTCTCCAAACACCTGCTGAATCTAACGCAACGGCGGAGATGAACACCATTCCAACAAATGTGTTTCCGGCAGTGAATGGATAAGTTGGCTAAGTGTGTGCAAGCACAAGGAACATACTTTGAAGGTGATTAGGGTCCCACCCACGTCACCTATTTGAAATAGTTTTTCTATATATATGTGTGTGTGTATATATATATATGTGTGTGTATATATATATATATATATATATATATATATATATGCGTATATTTATATACATGTGTGTATATATATATATGTATATATATATGTATATATATATATGTGTGTGTATATATATATATGAAATTAAAAATGGAAAAAGCGGAAGACCTTTTCGCTCAACGTTTCGCCCAAATTTCACGTGGGCTTTGTCAAGAGCGGACGAAGAATACAAAAATGACAAAAGACGAGAAAGTCTGTAAATTATGGGGAATATATATAGTGGTTGGGTTCATGTTGAGATGAAGGGTATGCAAAAAAAAAAAAAAAAATAGAAATAAATATATATATATATGCACAAAAATGTGATCGAAACATATATATAACACATATACATACATATATATCAAATATACATAGAAGTAGCATTGGAAAAGAAGAGGAGAAAATAAAGAGCAGAAAGGGTTCCAAAGGATATTTAATTTAAAGCTCAGGGAATCATCCGGTGTCTAGAATTATCCTGTTTTCAATAATGATTGCTTTTGATACATCTGAGGAGACCTAATTAAAGAGGTCGAAATAAGTTATTATGTGTACAACCTTAATGTGTGTATAGTTTTTCTTTTTATAATTCTATATATATATATATATATATACATATATATATATTCTCTCCTTCTCAATGTTTCATTTTACTTCAGTCGAAGTTCTCAGAAATCAAGGGGGCCCCTTCCTGGGGCTGACACTTGATCTCTATATGAGATACATAGATACCTGAATATTCTATTAAAATTCTCCTTTATTTCTTAAACATTGAGTTAGTAAAAAAGTAATAATAAATAATAAATGTCTTCTCTCCCCAACTGACTAGTCAAGTATGTTATAGTATATATTTCTTGTGGTCTGTTGGTCTTACCGGATTCCAGGACAAGAATTCATCTAGTCTGGTGGAGTATCCAGCTTCGTGGTGTTACTTGAGGTAACATCACTAGGAGATGATGCACTATTCCTCGTATGAGGGGATCTTATTTATGCTGCGGATACTATGTAATTTTGAATATTTGGTCAGGGGTTACTTGTAGGGGTAAGTATCCTCATGTCAGGTTGTCCTGACAAACCCTTGTACAGAGAGACCGAAGACACTCGAGGATGGTGTCTAGTAGGTAATTCAAACTCCCCTATACATAGATATGCAATCTGATATGTGATGTAAAAGTGGGTAGAGGTGCAACTAACGATTCGACTTAAACATTTCCTTTCGGATGCATATCACCACTAGGGACATTTGCAACATTCATGTGATCCCTACTGTAGCTACCTGGTCCTCTTCGGGAAAAACTACCAACGCAACAGAGTCAAACACGTGAAACAAATATCTGACTTGCCGATGCATACGAATTGCGAATGTTACGCAGCATTTATTCATTCACGCACAGTTCCTTACACGTGATAGACATATTTGCTGTATTGAACATGTTAGTCATATTTCACTGAACCAACCCAATTACACAAACATACACACACATATCATCATCATCATCATCATCAGCGTGACTTCATCCAATAAACTCACCAACCATGAGGCTCCAACCTCGGACCCTACGTCACCACTGCGAAAGTCCAAAATGCTAGTTACTCAACGTCTGTTTCCCTAAGAATTTGTTTCTAAATACATGATAAATTATTCTTTAGTGTTGGGAATGAGTTATGCTGGGAAACTCTATTTTACTTGTTTTAATTAGCCGTAATTTGCAATTAACTCACAGAGTGAGGCATCTCTTACTAAAATACTGTCTATTACCATCATCTTCTTTCTGTATGTTGTTTGAGCTCACCACCCGCTCTTATTTCTATATGTGTCTATCAGTCTCTGGTCTATGCCGCTGTGTGTAGCACGTGATTATGTCTCAATTAAGAGGGATTAAACGATAAAAGAAAAGGAAAAAATATGCCTATACTTTTGACAAGGGTGTATATCACCGAAAGTACTCAAGTTTTTAAAGTAAATAAATAATTTATTTAAAAAATATAAATAAATGCGTTGTCCAGGTTTTCAAAATGTTTTTTTTTCAAAATATTCTCCTTATTATTGCAATTTCATCAGCGCTTCCAAGTGTGACTTTTCATTCTACCTTATTCACGTAATCGCGTGCTACACACAGCGGCATATCAACATTAATCGTCGATAACATGAAGACGAATTTCAACTTGACTGTGATAAATATGTCTCAATCAAGGAGGATTAAACGGTAAAAAGAAGAGGAAAAAGATATGCTTATACTTTTGAAAGGGTGTGTTTTACCGAAAGTACTCAAGTTTTTAAAGTAAATTAATAATTTATTTTAAAAAAACATAAATAAATGCGTTGTCCAGGTTTTCAAAATATTTTTTCAAAGTATTATCCTTATTTATATATATATATATATGTATATATATATATATATATATATATGAAATTAAATTGGTTTATAGAATAGTCGATAAGCATGGTAAAATATTAGCCGAATCCAAATTTTCGAGTCGTTAGACCGTATTACTTTGGTAAAATAAATAATAAATATATATCTACATACATATATACATATATATATGTTATTTTATCTAAAAATAAATTGAAAATAAAATTTCATGGGCGCGTTCGCCTAACCTTTTTAGTGTAAACATCACTTAATTTCTCCGTTATTACGAGACAATATCTCGTGGCCTTATTGGACTCGGTGAACGCGAACAGATTTGTGAACCGGGTTCGCGCTCTATGACCGTCTAAGATTGTTATTTCTCTGCGCTCATGAGAGCCATGAGCTCGAAACGACGTCGTACGTATGGTAAAATATTAAAAAATATCAAAAAATAATTCTATATATATATATATATATATATATATATATATATATATATATATATATATATATATATATATATATATATTATAAATATTTGGTTTTATCTACATACGTATATGCTTCATCTTTTCGGGAATTATCAGAGTACAGAAGATTATTCATACCGGTCGCCGGACTCGAACCTCAGAACACGAGTCATGTTTCTAGCTCAAATTCCGACGTTTTATCCCACACGGGGTCGTTATCAACAAGCCGGTAAATTAGCAAGACATTACTACTATTGAAAGGCAGCCGTCGTAAAGTGTTCTACTACTGAAGGAACATGCATTGAAGCCATGATAACGGCTGTGTTACTACTCACAACAAATTCCAACGTCTTAGCTCACACGGCCGCTATGAACTACACTTAAAATCAGCGAGAGATTAAACTATTTAAAGGCAACCGTTGTCAAAGTGTTCAACTACTGAAAGGAACATGCATTGAAAGCACGATGGCGGTTGTGTCATTACTACTCACTAAAGAGTCCAGCCTAGATTTTGGGGCGACAAATAATTATAAATATTTGTTTTATCTACATACGCATACATTTCATCCGTTCGGGAATCGACAGTTGAAAGAAGATTATTCATACAGGTCGTCGGTCTCGAACCCCTAAACACGAGTTATGTTTCAAACTCAAACTTCGACGACTTAGCCCACACGACCGTTATCAACAACTCAATAAATTAGCGAGAGATGTATCCTATTTAAAAGCAGCCGTCGTCAAAGTGTTCAACTACTGAAAAGAGCATGCATATATATATATATATATATATATATATATATATATATATATATATATATATATATAGAAAGATATAGAGAGAGCGATCTATATATATATATATATATAGAGAGAGAGAGAGAGAGAGAGAGCGATCTATATATATATATATATATATATAGAGAGAGAGAGAGATCTATATATATATATATATATATATATATATATATATATATATATATATTATATATATATATAGAGAGAGAGCGATCTCTCTCTCTCTCTCTCTCTCTCTATATATATATATATATATATATATATATATATATAGAGAGAGAGAGAGAGAGAGGTAGAGAGATAGAAAAATATGTATATATGACTACTAAAAAATGAAAAATCGAAACATACATATTCATCAACCATTTGTCTATATTTGAAGACTTTCTCAAGATAACTGATTTGTGAAAAACATAGTAGTTAATATTTGATAATACGTGGTGCGTCTATGACGTTAAAATAATGTTTTTGTTATTTTTTGTTCGAAAGTAAAATAGATTTTAGGATTCAAGATATGCGGTGCGAAAAAAAAATGACTAAACAAAAATCTACAGGCGCCTTTCGTCTCGCCCTCTTGAGTAGAACCGTCAGAAAATGATATAACGATTAAAAACTAAAACAGATTGAGTGGGAAAAAATGGATTCATCTACTTTTGAAGATATACAGTGAGAAGGAGGGGGTCAAATAAAACGTAAGTCTCCAAACTATTTGATGCATTCCACAAATCATTGAATATACGAGACGTTTGAATTCTGCCTGCCTACAAAAGCTACGGCAAACTCTATATCTCCGAAAGTATATGCATTCATTTCTTCCCGCTCAATCTGTTTCAGTTTTTAATCGTTATATTATTCTCTGACGGTTCTAGAGGGGCAGACGACAGGCACCTTTAGAAAATGTCATTACTTTTTATTTCTTTAATTTGTATGACGGGTTGATGGACTTATATAATTCATCGCCGCCCTCGATCTCTCTCTCTCTCTCTCTCTCTCTCTCTCTCTCTCTCTCCACGATTTAATATTGTATATATAAAGTAAAATTATTTCATTGGCCGTGATAAATTAATAGACTACATGAAAATGGTTTCCTCTTAAACTGAGTCGTCTTCTCTGTTATATCAAAAAAACTTCGGTACTTGTCCAGCTTTTGAACCAGACAAAACCGACTTTTGCCGACACAGAATTACGTAAAGAGCTGGAAAAAGACGAATAAAAACGAAGTGGGGTTAAAATCAAAACGAGGCGGCGTTTCAAGAGAGAAAAAAGAACGAAGCAGCATTTAAAGTAAGAAAAACACTCACCGTATGCTTATTTTTATGAAAAATTATTTCTTTTTCGACGAAAAAAATAATGAAACAACTGTTATAATTCTGTTTTTCACAAGAAAGTTAAATTTAATTTTTTGAGGGGGTACTGATCCAGCTTTTGAACAAGACAAAAACTGAACTGTTTTTTTTAACCCTACTCTAAGTTTAACCTAACCCTAACTAACCGTTATATAACCCTAACCTACTTTCATTGCCTTTGGTAACAGTTATTTGTTGACTATTTGTTCATTTTTTCATGCTTTTTTTCTGTTGGAAATTCTTGACAATTTCCGATTGAACTTGTCTGCTGTGATAAGCGCTTCAGCATCTTCCGGCTGTTTGCGTAAATAGTCGGAAAATGCCAAACGAAAAGTCGGTTTTGTTTGGTTCTAAAACTATATCAGTACCAAATCTTCTCGTACACACACACACATATATATATATATATATATATATATATATATATATATATATATATATATATATATATATATATAGGCAGCAAATCGTTATCTATGTAGGCATCATTGATCACTACGGAATTTTCTATTTTGTTATTTTCTTGGTAGCTTCTCGACGTGGCGAGCAAGTTTTCTGTTTTCAGGTGTTAGTTTAGACATTATGGCTCCGAGTGTTGTTTCATCGACCATCTCTCGAGCGCTTTCCATCTCTCGGTCGTCATCAGGAATTGTGTCTTATTTTTCGTCTTTTATTTGATCCATAATAAATAATTGTACACGCAGACTTAAAATCATCGAAGCCCTATACATTAAAAAACTGCAACCCAACATTAATAAAATATCATTTAATTCTGGCACTAACGCCCTATCCGTATTCCATAATTAAAATCAGATAAAAAATTAAAACAAGGAAAAGCGAAAAAATTATAAAAAGGCAAACAGCACAAAAACGAAAAATAAGACACAACTTCTGATGACGATCGCGAGATCGAAAGCGCTCAAAAGATGGCTGACAAAACAACACTCGAAACCATGTTTAAACTAACACCTTAAAACAGAAAACTAATCTGTCGGAGTGAGGTGCTGTGTCTTAGGTAGTCCAAGGAGGTCGACCCTCCCATTCTTTTCCTTCCCTTTTTGGGAAGAGGTTGGTTTTGTCAATTGCTCGAGGCGCCCTTACAGGGGAATGTCGACGGGGTGGCTGAGTCCATATTTAGAGGCCAGCCTAGTTCTTTCGTTGGGGCATTTGCTTTCAACCGCTACCATCCGGCCTTGTGCTACATCTTCCTAGATGTAAATAAAGCCCTTTTGGCTTAGAGCAACGTGTGGTATCTGTTATGATAGTAAACTTTATCTTTTTTGTTCTCGGTCAGTGAAGTTGAAATACTTTAAGACTGAGGCAATTTTTATTTTTGTCTTAATTCAGAGTGTCACTTTTGTGGTGGCTGAGGTTTCCCCACATTACAAAACGACCTAGCGCGGGGGGAGGGGGCAGTAAGTAGAAACAGGCTGAGTCAAGAAGTGTAAGACAGTTCTAATATGGAAAAGTCCCCTTCACGGGGGCATTTAGAACTAGACAAACCACTTGGTAAACTATGAGACTGTGAATAACCTCACTTCAGCCAGTGACAATCGCCCAGTCAAATAAAGACGCCCCAAAGAAGCGTCCAGCTGAGCTGACCAATAGCGTGGTAGAGTCAGTTCAAAAGTAGATTAAACCCCAGACACACCATAATAGCCGGTGAAATGTCCTTATGATAGAGTGAGAGGGGAACTTGTCTTTAATTCTTCATTATCTCTAGAAGGTGGTGGTCAGACTCATTCTTATCCACACACACACACACACACACATATATATATATATATATATATATATATATATATATATGTGTGTGTGTGTGTGTGTGTTTTAATCATACCTGCGGGGGCACAGAAATACCCGACTAGTACACGGGCGCAGGCTATCCCCTCTCGGTGTGTTGGGCCGTAGACCTTGTCAGGCTATCCAACTAAGAGAAGGAAAACTCTGATAAAAATATTTGCTACAAACCACTTACGTCTTGGCAACAACCCTTGGTGAGGGAGGTCTCATTAGTCCTGATCGACAACCTTCCTAGAGCTGGAATCTCGAACAAAATATCCGGTTCGCAAACCTAAAATTGGTTAAGGAGTAGATGGGATCTGCTTATCGCCTGGCCTTTGCACTCCTTCTCTGTCTATTAGCCAAGCGCAGAGGTACCAGCGCTAAAACGCCCCAAAGACACTCAATGCCGAACCATGTTTCCTGACTAGGACAATGAATTCCGCCTTTTTTTCTAACTATCTGGGCAACTTGGGGAAAGTTTTTTCGTTACTAAGTCTTACATGACCGGTCTGGGTCGCTCTTGTTCCGACATGTTGAGGGTACAGGTACGACAGCTTGTCTGGCTGCTGTTTCCGACTGACAAAACAAGAGCCCAAACTCTTAGGTAGCGCTAAGAACGGCTGCGCTCTCATCAGTTGTATAATACCGTGGGTAGCTGTACGTGGCAGATCGCGCATGGAAAGGGACCCTACAGTAATCCCCGGTGGGCTTTCCCGAGGCCACAACCCCCATTGACCAGGTTGAGACTAATGGACTGCTTGTGTGAGCTTATTGGAACATAACACGAACCCACTTTGTCCACACCAACTCTATCAAAAATAAACATGACATTGCAAAATAAAAATAATAAAAACCGAAACCAGACACATAACACAAAACATCCTCGCATCTACCCTTGAGGCCCGCATTCACTAATATCCGGGGAAGCAACATCAACGACGTAAAAAAAACTTTCTCCTGACAAACAACCCGGATATCCTACCACTAAGTGAAACGAGCCTTCAATCCTCAACCTCCTATCACCACTTTGACATGACTGACTACCTACCTCTCTGCCGTAAAGACTGCACGGGCTTGGAGTTTATGTTCGGGACACCCTCCCCCTGATTAGAGAACATAGGTTAGAATCAGATGACCAAGCCTACATGTGCTTTAGATTGACTTTGCATCACAGCGTTAGTTACTTATATTTCTTATACCGTTCCCTTTCTGACCCAGGATTGCACTCTGCTAAACTCTGTTTCTGAAAGCATAGATAGAGTATTCTCACTCGACTCGAATGCCCAGGTTTCTTTTAGTTATTGAAGGAAAAGAGCTTCGTTCTTGCGGCATTAAAAGTTACCAACCATTTATGACCCCATCCACTACAGCCTGGAGGTCACTTTCTAAAGATTCAACCATTGCCTCTTATATGTACGCGTCTGTTTTGCCCACATGACGAGAGTAGAGCGTGGTGTCGTCAGCAAATACACTTATCTCAGACTCAATGTCATCGGGGAGGTCATTTATGAAAATCAGGAAAAAATAAAGGTCCAATGATCGATCCCTGGAGTACACCTGCATTTATAGTCGTCTTCAGGATCAGTTTTTTTTTTATAAGAAGACTTGAGTTCATGTTTTATAGGTATATACCTATACATAGGTATACACTGTACACACGCAATCTCGCATTACACTGACGAAGGCCGAAGCACCGTGGCCAACAATTTTGTTCTTTAAAAAAAAACTTTTATATAAGGGACAATTGATATTCCTACACGTCAAAATATAGAAAATAATAAAAGATGTATTAAAATATAAATTTTTCACATAAATTATATATATATATATATATATATATATATATATATATATATATATTACATTAAATTCAGTGTTATCGTATTTTGACTTTAGAATTTTAAAGGCTGGCATCAACTATAAACTGTAAGCTGCGGTCCCTGGGTTAACAGCAAATCTTACAATTCTTGATGGCGTTAAAGGGTTAGATCAAGTGGTTTACCTGCTCGAAATAGAAAGAGTGTTGTGCTGCCAGATTAGCAACCGTTGCCTCTATTAAGGGCGACTGCTTCAAGAATTGATGCGAAGCTGATAGAATCGAAGCATCGTTTGACTTACAGCTTTCATTTTGAAGGGTACCGTCATTTCTTCATTGCTGTTACGTTTATAGCGGTAAAATTAAAGTTTTAAACATTTCTTCGTTCCACTTTCAATGACCACATGTGGTAAATAATGCGTTTGGTCCGGTTATTATCTTCCCTTTCCGGTCTTCTCAACAGCTGTTTCTTAAGTCACAAACTAAAATTACTGTATTTGTCGACGTCTTGATAACGAAAGTATAGTTGCCGGAAAGGAAACGAGATGAAAAGTAAATTATGATTTTGTTTTATGACTTTAAATTATCGTTTCAAACCCTTGATTGACTTCATCCCAAATGTCAACGAATACAAAATAAGATGAGTGAAGCTGACATTTCTTGTGTGTGTGTGTGTGTGTGTGTGTTGTCATCATCCTTACAACGGCAATATAATTTGTATTATTTTGATGATTCGAACTACTGTTCTCATCTTTGATGCTAGTCTCAGGTTTCGGCTAATGTAATCACCGACCTTATTCGAGAATCTTTCTGTCGAACTCGGGAATCTGTACGGAATTTCATACGAAACCCATTATTTAATCCATAGGGGGTAGATTGTTCTTGTTCCGTCAGCCATGACCAGGTAGAAGTCTTAAGTAGTTTTTAATTGTATTCTTACTATCGCTCGCACTGAGGATTGAACCTTCAACCTCCAGGAGACTGTCACTTAGATCTGATTATAACTTAGCACTTTATCCATTAAGGAAATTCCGTACAGATTCTCGAGTTCGACAAGATTCAACTGAAAGAAGTTCGGAGATTGCATCGGCCGAAACGTTGTGAGAATAACATCCAAGATGAGAACAGTAGTTTAAATTCTCCAAATAATACAAATTAGCAATCCTAATCTAAGATGGAGCAGTGTTACTACATATGATGAGATATTGCTCAGAACATCCTTTCCTTCCTTGATAGAGTACAAAACAGACTTCGAAATCTAGTTGGGGATGTTTTCTTCTCTCCCTACAACCATGTTGATAGTCTTTCTCTTCTCTATCGTTATTTACACGATAGGTGTTCGACTGAGCGTCAATCTATGGTTCGTCCCTGTAAAATAATCAATTCCTTACAACCACTTTCTCACAGGGGAGATGTTGCTAGTCTTTCTCTGCGTCATCGTTATTTTATTGGTAGGTGCTCGACTGAGCGCCAATCTATG
>OY744518.1:115284112-115296612 GCA_963556195.1 Sepiola atlantica
GAAGCCCCCTCACTTTTTTACTTGGGCCCCCTTCCCCCACTTTACGGTCATCAATAATTAAGTTGATATACATGTGTTTAACCGCCCCCCCCCCCCACTTTTAAGGAGAAGCCCCCCCCCACTTTCATAACTGTTCCGCCGGCCCTTATATATATATATATATATATATAGTAACTATCATTATATGTATACGTATATATATATATATATATATATATATATATATATATATATATATATATATATCGCACAAATACTTAGTATGCGTGGATGTGTGGATGTGTCACGAATAAGAACCGTTTGTGAAAATGTACTGCTTTAAACAATTTCTGAAGTTTTTTTTTTTATATTTTTAATTTATTTTTTATCTTGTTTTTCCGCCTTCGATATTGAATATATATTTTTATATTCATGCGTTCTTCGACCTTTTTTTGGTTGTTTGTGTTTTTTGTTTGTTTTGTTTTTAACTATTCGTTGTAATCCTTGCCGTTCTCTTCCTATAGTTTTATTCTTCAGGTTATCATACGGTATTTCTTACTTTTTGCGATGTTTTCTTATATTATTCCTCCCACACGATATTAGCAGTTTTTCTTACACCATCTCGTTTTTCTTCTTCTTCTTCTTCTTCTTCTTCTTCTACCTTTCCTTCTTTCTTTCTTTATTAATTTCTCTCTTACCGCCCCTTCCCCACCACCCACAGTTGCGTAGTCGATTTCGAGGCCGGGCCGAACGTTATCTTCTTGCAGTTTATAAAAGCGGTCTTCTGCCGATTTGAACGCGGCAAACGGCTACACTTTTCGCTATACAAGGAACCCCTTTTACTAAACGACTGTCTAATAACCGATGCCCGTGTGTGTCGGCTAACAAAGCAACAACGAAAACCAACAAGAACAGAAAATAAAGAAGAGCTAAACAAAGAAACGAATCATAAACAAACAGCATACGCGCACACTTGGCTCGCACTTGCTGCTTTATTTCGTGTATTCTAAAAAAGATCGCACCACGCTAACAGCAAAAACTAAAGAAGAATACCGTTAACAGTCTCTCTTTCTCTCTCTCTCTTTCTTTCTCTCTCTCTCTCTCTCTCATCCTCTCCCTCCTCTCTCTCTCTCTCTCTCTCGCACACACACACACATAGCCAGCGCAAAGACGCAAAAGCTAACTCGAACCCCTTAAATAAAACTCAAGCGCAAAAATTACGCGTAACTGACTCGAACCGCTTGGTGGTCGCATATAGAACTTATTTTTGTTACGAACGAACGCGACTTGCGATATTTTTTAAAAACCAACAACAAAACCGTAAGTATTTACGACCATCTTTTCATACTTTTAACGTTTTAGAACTTCAAATGCAATCATTTTTTGAACGAAAAATTTGGAAGTTAATTTTAAATTTGATTTTCAGCTTTGACGTTCGGTTCATCGTTTTTGTTTGTTTCTTTCTTTATTTGTTTGTTTGTTTTTATTACTAATTATTCAACATTTACAAAGGCCAACATTCACTCAAGGATAAGGGTTAGTGAGATTTCCAGCTAGATAATAAAACAGTACTTATGAAAGGACATAGACCTACGTTTAACTCTTTCGTGAATACCGTTGTTCCACAACAACAAATAGAAAAAGTATTCATAAATTATTATAAATTTTCATTTGACCAATTATATTTGTTTTTTTTTTGTGAGAGTCAGAGACGTTGATGAATACGTTTCGCCTCCATCATTAGTCGTTACGGGTCTTTTCAGAAGTCAGTTCAACTTGAAGGCACGTGGTTTGAGAACAAGTTAGATCAGGTACGTAGAATACAGGGCCGGCGGGACAGTTATAAAAGTTGGGGGGTCTCCTAAAAAGTGGGGGGGCGGTTAAACACATGCATACCAACTTAATTATTGATGACCGTAAAGTGGGGGGGGGCGAGTCAAAAGGTGAGGGGCTTGAGCCCCCCCCCCCCTGCCCCCCCCCCCCGATGCCGCCGTCCATGGAATATTTGTGAAAAAAAATCAGAGACGAAAGGGGTAATTCATAGGACGACGCGACAGATATTTGTTGACATTGGACTTGAAAACGACTATGTTGTAGTCTGTAAGGAAACATTCCTGCGGTAAAGTGTTCCTTAAGTGGGAAGTTCTTGGAAAGAAACTCCGTTCATGGAAGTTACGTTTGATTTTAGGTACACAGAGGCAGAATGGAGAGTTCTTTGCAGTGTTGGTAGCAAGACCAGATTTTGTCGAGAAGGTCTTACGGGCTAAGCTTGAACTTCAGTCGAGCAAATACCACTGAAATACCGATAGAGTAGAGAAAGACTAACAACGTTTCTTCTATGAGAAATGGGGCTGCATGGAAGGGAAAAGGTCACCTCTCACTAGATTGCCAAACTTGATTTTTTTTACGTCCGCCTAATATTAAAAAAAAATGAATGAAGCAAAAAAAATAATAAGTTGTAAAAGTTTCTGAATTAATTGGAACCGTGCTTAATTACAAAGGTTTAGGAAGACACTATCCTTACAATTTTAGTTAGGAGAAAAGTGAAGTATCTGTTCTGATACAATACCTCATCTTTTCTGTTCTCGGCCAGTGAAGCAGAAATCCTTCTAGACTGAGACCATTTTTATTTTTGTCCCAATTTAAAAAGGCCTTTCTTTACGAGTTGGATTTTCCCCGCTGTAAAAACTGACACTTTGACCAACGCTGTCCTTTTTGACTAAGAGCAAAGTGTAGTATCTGTTCTGATACTACACTTCGTCTTTTCTGTCTTCGTTCGGCGAAGAGGAAATCCTTCTAGACCGAGCAAATTTTAAATTATTGTCCCAATCCAGTGCCCTTTTGCGGGAATTTGTGTTTAGCTTTGCCCTCGTGGGGAGGCAAGTAAATAGAGACAACATGCAATCGATTTGTGTTTATTGCTAATTGATTTTTATGTTTCGAATTTTTTTTTAGATACGGATTGATTATTTGGATTATTCGGACTACTATTCTCATCTTAGATGTTATTCTCGCAACGTTTCGACCGATGTAACTTCCGACCTTCTTCAGGTGCATCTTGTCGAACTCGGTGATACATTCACGACTTCAACATAAATATTACCGAGTTCGGCAATATGCACCTGACAAAGGTTGGACGTTACATTGGCCGAAACGTTGTGTGAATAAAAAAATAAGAATAATAGTCCGAATACAAATGGTGTTTTATAGTTTCCGAAAATATGAGCGACTTTTTAAGTTCATTTTACTTTTCTTTTTCTTTTTTGATTAGTTGATCTTAATAGATTTTTTTAGATTAGTTGATCTTAATAGATTTTTTTAGATTAGTTGATCTTAATATATTTTTTAGATTAGTTAATCTTAATACATTTTTTTTCGATTAGTTGATCTGAATACATTTTTTAGATTAGTTGATCTTAATATATTTTTTAGATTAGTTGATCTTAATATATTTTTTAGATTAGTTAATCTTAATACATTTTTTTTCGATTAGTTGATCTGAATACATTTTTTTGATTAGTTGATCTTAATACATTTTTTTAGATTAGTTGATCTTAATACATTTTTTTCGATTAGTTGATCTTAATACATTTTTTAGATTAGTTGATCTTAATATATTTTTTTAGATTAGTTAATCTTAATACATTTTTTTCGATTAGTTGATCTGAATACATTTTTTTGATTAGTTGATCTTAATACATTTTTTTGATTAGTTGATTTTAATATATTTTTTCGATTAGTTGATCTTAATACATTTTTTATCGATTAGTTGATCTGAATACATTTTTTTGATTAGTTGATCTTAATACATTTTTTTAGATTAGTTGATTTTAATACATTTTTTCGATTAGTTGATCTTAATACAATTTTTCGATTAGTTGATCTTAATACATTTTTTTCGATTAGTTGATCTTAATACATTTTTTTTGATTAGTTGAACTTAATACATTTTTGTAGATTAGTTGAACTTAATACATTTTTGTAGATTAGTTGATTTTAATACATTTTTTCGATTAGTTGATCTTAATACATTTTTTTCGATTAGTTGATTTTAATACATTTTTTTAGATTAGTTGATCTTAATACATTTTTTCTATTAGTTGATCTTAATAGATTTTTTTCGATTAGTTGATCTTAATACATTTTTTTCGATTAGTTGATTTTTATACATTTTTTTAGATTAGTTGATCTTAATACATTTTTTCGATTAGTTGATCTTAATAGATTTTTTTCGATTAGTTGATCTTAATACATTTGTTTTAGATTAGTTGATCTTAATATTTGAGTGGCGTGCAGAGATCTGGTGATTCCCTGGTGATGCTCGGGCCAACAACTTAAGTGTATGCTTCAAAGATTCAAGTATAAGTTCTAGTGCTGAGAAATACTATATGAAATGGAGATAGTTTGAATATGATTGGATGCCTCACAACTAAATTATATGTTTGGGGTCACCGCAACGTCGCCCCATCCACTCTGCACTCCACTAAGACGCAGGCAAGCATTATAAAAATGTAACTTCGATTGACTTTAGAGGTTTGGTGTCATTTTTTTTTTTTTTAATGGCGATTTTCTTTGGTCTAGTACGCTTAAGTTTGAAATGGCATTTTAATTAGAAAACGCGCCAATACACTGAACAATTCTGAAGCAGATCCGTTGCTGTTTCGTTTTTCTGTTGTTTTGTTTTTGTTTTTAAGTGTAAATCGCTCCAGACAAGTCATGAAGCCACTTGACGTAAGGAGAACAACAAGAGACACGCGCAAAATGTTTTTTTATAAAACTGTATTATCAACTCACTAGGAGTTCTCACACAGGTCATCACCAGTGATTTCTCACTGATAATAACCGGTGGTGTTCCTTGAAGTCTGGCCGAAATCAAGTCTCCCCCAGATTCCCAGTAATCTCCACCTCTTTCGATAATCATTGCAAATGGCTTTGCGTTATCACAACACACGCTTACCATCGATTTCTCGCTGGCAACGACCATTGGCCTTCTCTGGTATTTGGATGGCAATAAGCCTCCTTAAAGTTCCAATACTCCCTGCACCCTTCCAGTGGAGGTCTGGTTGGTGCTTTCCCTCGGTCTTTCCATCCTCCTTGATCCTTCACGACTATTTTGGTATCAGCCGAGATTGGTGTCATGACATTATTATTATTATTATTATTATTATTATTATTATTATTATTATTATTATTATTATTATTATAAAACGCTAAGGCAATTATATATTCGAACGTACGTTATCACTCTCCACACCTGTTTTAAATTATAGGACTGCCCGATCGGCAAAGGGTGCAATGCAAAAAAAGTAATTAAAAAAATGTATTTGATGTCACTGGTCTGTCAAACGTAAAACTCGAACTAAAATACACCTTCGCGACCTTCGGGATTGTGTTCTGTCCAAAGATAGTACAATAATATCGTGGGGTCTGCGTTCGCGCCAGATATCCATAGAATGGAAATTGTCAGAAACTCCTACAAGGGTTTTGGAGATCGACACCCATAACCCAATATATTCTGAAACCAAATTAGCCATACTACTCTACTGAGAAAAGTATGTTTCAATTTGAACAAAAGTGTTACAATAATATCGTGGGGTCTACGTTCGCGCCGTATGTCCAGAGAATGCACGTCAGCAGTATACAACAGATGAAGGATACGAAAGTGGAATTTCCATGGATTCCGCTAGTTACTATTATTATTATTATTATTAGTAGTAGTAGTAGTAGTAGTAGTAGTAGTAGTAGTAGTAGTAGCAGCAGTAGTATTAGTATTATTTTTCTTATTATTGTTATTGTTATTATTATTATTATTACTATTATTATTATTATTATTATTATTATTATTATTGTTATTATTATTATTGTTGTTGTTGTTTCTTACTTATTAAAAATTTTCACACAAGTTATTACCAGTGATCGCTCAAATGTCCTCAGATTTCCACTACTCTCCGTTTCTTCAATCACTATTGCAACTCAAATGTGTGTTCCCGCAACAGCCGTTTACCATTGAATTTCCGCTGATAACGTCCGTTGACTTTTTCTGTAATTTAATTGAAAAAATAAGCCTAGTTACAATTCCAGTACTCTCTAATGGAGATCTGTATAGTGCTATCCCTCCTCGATCTTTCAATCCACCCAGAACCCCTATGAGCAGGGGTCACAGATTTTCCATATGTCTACACGGTCAGTCTCAGCTCCCTTGGGTCCTTCTTTGTGTACTCCATCTAGATTTCTAGTCGTGTTTACGAAGTGCTATTCTGTTTCAAGTCATCTGTGGCCAGTCAGTGTCACCTATTTATGTGTGTTGGTCTCTGCACTCGAAGATTTTTCTTAATATTCCGGCTGTTTTCATTAGTACCGTTGGTTGTGTTTCAGGACTTTGTTTTACCGCTTCCCTTCTTGTTCCCTATTTCCCCAATCGTAACAACATGCAGAAATTTGAATGTAATGTGAATAAACATCTATCTAACCAACTCCCCACCCAGTTTGCCCCTTTTAAATCTGACCACTATCACAGTAGTCTTTTACGGTTCAGTAGCGATATCCCTTGTTTCGGGTAAACATACGTAATTAAGAAAATATTCCTGTAACGCCGTCGGCAGGAGAGTTCCAAATTCTACATGAATCCTAGAACTTTCCATTTACCGTCAGGATCTTCCTGACTATTCGTAGTGCCCCGATTATGATCGGTCCGGTATTTAACTTTATATTCCGTAACATTTTTAAAATTTTTGTTCGCTTGTCTTTTTTTTTAACGAGTTACCGCTTATCAAAGCTCGCAGGCCACTTGAAGATAAGGGTTATTCAGTTTCACAGGTAGACGGTGACACACAGAGCGGCTTAGTAACGATTGTTGTAATTGATCAGAAATTGATTATTTAAGAGGACGGCTCAACAAGAATTTGCTTACACTAGCCTTGAAAACGGCGATGTTATAGTCAGCCGGGAAGCAGTCCCGTGGTACTGTGCTCCACAGACGAGCGGTTCTAGGAAAGTAACTTTGCTCCTGGAAGTTTCACTTAGTTCTAGGTACATAGAGGGAGAAAGGGGATTTATTGACAGTGGTTGTAGCTAGACGAGTTTTTGTTGTGAATGTTTTACAAGGGTGGGGGTCATAGATTGAAGCTCAGTCGAGCACCTGTCATGAAAATAACGATAGAGTAGAGAAAGACTAGCAACGTCTCTTCTGTGAGAAAGAGGCTGTAAGGTGGAGAAGAGGACATCGCCCACTAGATTTCAAAGTCAGTTTTGTACTATGTCAAGACAGTGAAGGATGCTCTGAGTGGCACCTCCTCAGATGTGGCAACAGTATTCTATCTGGTCAAATACAAGTGCATGTATATTTCCCCCCTTCTATTTGAATCGTTAATACGGCGTAATCACGTTGACACACTTGTTCTCATTAGATCACCGAAGTTAAGCGGCGTTTAGTCTGGCCAGTACAAGATGTGCTCTAATATACAGCCTTGAAAATGCCTTTAGAAATACTTCAGTATAACGTTCTAATCCACGCATGTTTTGACACAACGGAACTGCTTTACTATGGTTGGAAGTTCTGTTCTCAATCATGTGGTAGTCTCTCTGGAGAGAGTATGCTTTCATTTATTATCTCGTCATTTGAACCGGCGTTTCGCTTGTATTACAAAGTCCACAATTTGAAATATACATTTTTAAAAAAAATTTTTTTTTACATGGCTGCAATAATCTGTATGTTCCTCCGTTGACCTTCCGATCTGTCATTCTTAAGTTTAAAATGGCGCGCTAACTAAATGGATCCACGTCTTAAGAATTGATCCGTTATTGTCTCTATTTATTTGCCTCCCCAAGAGGGTAGAGTTAGACACAATTTTTTTTTAATGTGGAGGAAAATCCAACTGAAAAAAGGGACATTCTGGATGCGAGCAAAAATTAAAATTGCCTCCGTCTAGAAAGGATATCTCCACTGATCGAGGACAGAGCAGATACTACACTTTGCTCATTGAATCCGTTATTGTCCTCTACGGAGCTTTCATTATTCCCACATGCATGGTGGTCGATTAATTTTTCCGACTTTTAGTGACAGAAATAACATGTTTATTTACTCTCCACGTGGGAATGTTAGACACACGGTCAATTTATTATGTGGTAAAATTCAAACTCTCCAAAATAGGGTAACAATCGATTGGAACAAAAATAGAAATGTACACAGTCGAGAAGGTTTTCTCCACTTCTGACCGAGGACAGAACAGAGACCACAGTTTGATCCTAATCTGTAGTGAGAGAAAGTCTCAGTACATCAAGATTTTCTCCAGGATTCTAACAGACATTACATTTTTATCGCTCTCTACAACAGTTTTTTTATTATCTGTGGATCAAATTTGAAATAGCATTTTCTTATGCCCGTCACGTTTAAATTTAGAAATAGCATTTTCATCTGCCCGTCACGTTTAAATTTAGAAATAGCATTTTCATATTCCCGTCACGTTTAAATTTAGAAATAGCATTTTCATATGCCCGTCACGTTTAAATTTAGAAATAGCATTTTCATCTGCCCGTCACGTTTAAATTTAGAAATAGCATTTTCATATGTCCGTCACGTTTAAATTTAGAAATAGCATTTTCATATGTCCGTCACGTTTTAAATAATATATTCATTTCCTCGTCATACTTAAATTTGTAATAGCATTTACACTTGTCTGTTACTCATAAATTTGAAATAGCATTTACACTTGTCTGTTACTCATAAATTTGAAATAGCATTTACACTTGTCTGTTACTCATAAATTTGAAATAGCATTTACACTTGTCTGTTACTCATACATTTGAAATAGCATTTACACTTGTCTGTTACTCATAAATTTGAAATAACATTTACACTTGTCTGTTACTCATAAATTTGAAACAGCATTTACACTTGTCTGTTGCTCATAAATTTGAAACAGCATTTACACTTGTCTGTTACTCATAAATTTGAAACAGCATTTACACTTGTCTGTTACTCATACATTTCAAATAGCATTTACACGTGTCTGTTACTCATAAATTTGAAATAGCATTTACATATGTCGGTTACTCATAAATTTGAAATAGCATTTACAACTGTCTGCGATACTTAAGTTTGAAATAGCATTTTCATTGTCCGTCATATCTAAATGTGAAATAGCATTTTTCCTTTCTCCATAACGTTTAAATCATAAATAGCATTTTCATCTGTCCGTCACGCTTAAATTGTAAATAGCATGTTCATCTGTCTGTCACGTTTCAATTTTAAATAGCATTTTCATTTGTCTGTAACGTTTAAATTTGAAATAGCTTTTTCATTTGTCCGTGACATTTAAATTTGAAATTGCATTTTCTTCTGTCCGTCACGCTTAAATTTGAAATAGCATTTTCATTTGTCCGTCACGTTTAAATTATAAATCTCATTTTCTTTTGTCCGTCACGCTTGAATTTTAAATAGCATTTTCATCTGTCCGTCACACTTAAATTTGAACTAGCAGTTTTATCTGTCTGTCACGTTCGAAATGCGCAGATTGAATAGAAGCATCTTAAGAATATCCGTTTTTCTTTCTTCTTTGAAGTTTCTACATCGGTTCTTGTGTAGAAAACCCCAAACTCCCCATACCCCTCGCACCCCCCCCCCAAAAAAAAAGTCACAGGCAGAATTCTGGTTTTAGTAAAAAATAAAGTTGTATTACTTACATAAGTAAATGGAATCAATTTATTTCATAAAACGATCGTTTCCTGTATATTTCTGCCTCCATATAAATTTACGCATATAACTGTTCACCATTCCGCGATGCATTCCACAATAGCGTTTGTTCTGTATTTTCTACAGCTCAACCCTTACCTAACCCTAACCCGACGCCTGTCTAGACCGGACTCACAAAAGTGGGGTAGTTTTTTAAAACTCATTTTTCCATTAGTGGCGCGGCTCTTGTACAAATTGAGCAAAGAAGGCGAGGCTCAATCTCAATAATATTTGATAATAATCTTTTAAAAAAGAACATCATTTATTTTACTTTTAATGTAGACACAGAAATATTATATAATAATTTTATTGAAACAGAACGAATGGAGAAAGAGAGAACTAAAGAGAGTTTTATCTTTTTTGTCGATTAGTTTTGTCTTCTTATCGATTAATTTTGTCTTTTACTTATCGATTAGTTTTGTCTTCTCATCGATTAGTGTTGTCTTCATTTCTTATCGACGAATAAATAAAAAGAGACACGGAGTTTTGCTTCTTTTTCGTATCGATTAGTTCCGTTTCAATGATTTCAGGTAATTGATTGGAATTAAATTGCGAAGCAATAGCGAGCGAGCCAAGCCTGATAGTCTTATAACAATGTTGTTTGCACTTTCTTTTCCACGTATATAAATGCTGTTAAATTGTGAAAAAACTAAAAGAAAACGTTATGTTCTTCATAATCGAGCGACATAATATAGGGTGACCCTAAAAACTGCCATATGCGGGGATACTTTGGTAATCGTCTCATCAGTAGGCGATATGATTATGAATGAACTTCATACACACCAGACTTTAACTCCTCAGATTTTTATATGTGTAGTAATATAAACATAATCGGTAAAATGCTCAAACTATTCATTCAATAAATGCATAATTCAACATCTCTCAGAATGAGGTTAGTATATTTAAATTTATAACTTCAAAGTTTACACAAGTTAAAAAGCCAATGCAAACATTTACTTTGATGCTGACCTATTCTATTTTTTTTTTCGCCTGCAAAATTTCAGGAAAAGAATTGACATTAGTTTACGAGATTCACTCCTAAACTAATTAATCGATTATTATGATTTTTTAACACAGCTATTTGGCGTAAATTTCCTAAATGTGAGCTATATTTAGCACAACTGAGTGTTATGCAAAAGGATAAAAAAGAGGTTGAAATTCTTCGTAAAGATTCATACACCTCCGATTTTTGTGAAATTTTAATATGCGATATTAGACATCAATTAATAAGTATTCCCTAAATGTCAGTTTCGTTTTAGTATTTTAAAGGGGTTTATGGGACATAATATGGACACAACATCCCATTACAAAATGTAAATATATAGGATTTGCATTGAATTTGATCTATAGTAATTAAACACCCTAAATTTAATTGTTTTCTTAATACCCCTTAAGCTTAAGCCATAAGCTGTACACATTTGCTAAAATCAAAAGAATGTAATGGATTTTGATCAAAATTAGAATAAGGATTTTAAACATAAGGTTTAGTATCATTATATATTGATTTTAATTTGTTTTTCGCCTGCAAAATTTAAAGAAGCTTTTGTGGATATATCCGGTACACCCGGATGTATCTATCGGATGTCCTACTGGTTTGGCAAGCTGAGAGCAAGCTCGAAGGGTTCCTTAATTGCCAGACTGTTCCTGAACTGAAGAGGATCATTATATCTCAAATCAAGGTAGTACCAAAAGAAGAGTGTGTCAGAATTATTGACAATTAGGCACGTCATATCCAGGTAGGCTTATCATTGAACAGCAGATACAACAAAAACTGTTGGACATTTATCACTGAAACTTGGTGGACAAGTAAGGCGTAAACTTGAGTCCATTTGTACTAAATATGATTGTATTGCAGAAAGGGTGGCGTTTAATTTGGGTAACTCAGTAGGCTAAATATGTGAGTATAAAACTCAATTGCTAATTTATCAAATCCTAATGACAAACATTTATATCAACTTGCAAATGTATATATATATAATATTTGTTATTGTTTATTATCTATGTACGTACGGGACTCATCAGCATAGAGATATGACTATTCACTACCGGTCATGCGATTCGAAACCCCGGACTACAAGTATTTTTCAACTCAAATCCGACGTCTTTAACCGCTCGGCCAATTTTAAACAGTGAATAAACGATGATAATTTTAACACTTTATCGGCGGCTTAACGTCTAAGCATTCTACTTCTTTTTTTTAAGGGAAGGAATATATATATATATATATATATATATATATATATATATATATATATATATATATATATATATATATATATATATATATATATATATATGAAGAAGAATGGAAAGGAATTAGAGAAGCAAAAGCCAAATCAAAATTCAATTCAATTGCTCAGAGCAAGGTATATTCCGCAAAAAGGCAATTTATTCAAGTTAAATTTTCCTTAAGCCAGGTTTTTCAAAGATCAAAATCTTATCATCAGAGGAAGTCGCTGGGATAGATAAGTTGGCAAGAGCCAAGATTTAAAATTTGAAAAAACGAAATAAAAGTTGTAGGGAAAGAAACACAGGGAAAAACTTTGCCCGAATGCAAGCGACTTCCTCTGATGATAAGATTTTGATCTTTGAAAAGCCTGGCTTAAGGAAAATTTATCTTGAATAAATTGCCTTTTTGCGGAATATACCTTGCTCTGAGCAATTGAATTGAATTTTGATTTGGATTTTGCTTCTCTAATTCCTTTCCATTCTTCTTCATATCTACCTGCTCTATCCTGGATATTGAGCTGTATACTCTTCACAATAGGTTTTACCTTTACTAAAAGTTCGC
>OY744518.1:115301612-115304112 GCA_963556195.1 Sepiola atlantica
ATATATATATATATATATATATATATATATTATTTTATATTATGATATAAAAGTATATACAGAGAATAGTAATATATATATATACATATGTATATCAGAAAAAAATAAAATTATGAAAAATAACTGGACAATGTACAATGTTTATTACTTCATCAAGTGTTCAAGCAAGGAAAATAAAAAAGTGTTACCCTTAATCAATGGATTCTCAAAGATTAGCTAGTCTCATCAGAGGAGAAAGACTAGTAAAATATAATGTCCTTGCTTGAACACTTGGTGAATTAATGACTATTGTGAATTGTTCAATTTTATTTTAATCATTTCACTTTTACTTATATCAATGCTCTATGTATAATATCGAGCATTTCTTTATCACAATAGGATCTAACATTAATATAAAATAGTTATCTTTGTATTTTCAATTTTATATATATATATATATATATATATATATATATATATATATATATATATATATATATATATATATATATATATATATAATGATTTTTTGGGGGGAGTACTAAATTTTATCATCGCAAGCATGAAGGAAGACGAATTTTATCGTTCATGATTAAAAGTTAATAAAAAAAAAAGCCATCCGACCGGTTTCGCCCTCTCTTAACAAATGCTGTATCGAGGGATTAAAAAATGAACAAACAAAAAACGAGGGATTTAAAAAAGGGGGTGAAAAGAGAGAGTACGGAAAATAAAATTGCGTTATGATATATATATATATATATATATATATATATATATATATATATATATATATATATATATATATATATATATATATATATATATATATATTAAGAGAGAGAGAGAGAAATAGAGAGCGAGAGACAGACAAACACTCGGCAAACAGAGAAAGAGAGGGAGAGAGACATGACAGAAATCAATAGAGCCGCTTATTGTCATTAATAACGAAGACTGTTGTCAGAGGGTCCTGATCAACCTAAACAAGATCATATTGATTACTTTTCCTCTCTGATGAATTGGGCAATCACTCTGTTAACAGTGAAGGCCCAAGGTTTATCGACGATCTGACGCTGATTAATCCACCCTCAGATTAAAATAAAATATGGTTTCCCTGAAAGTCTCAGAATTCTAATTCTTATTAAGCCCGTTCTATACGTAAAAGATGAAATATGATAGATACATTTATATCTCAAACACAACAATAATGTCATTTTGTATTAAATAGTGATGCTTAAAATTTGTACTGCTGTTTTGTACGGCTCTAAGTACCGGCTGTCGTTGAAGTAAGCAGAAACATTAAACATGTATGAATAATCACTTCTTAGGTCGAGCTATATTAAAGACTTGGTATTTGATGCCCCTTGCTAAAGACTCAGCATTATAAAGTGGGGATCAAGGGTAAGTGGAGTAATTAGTTTTAGAAATTCACTCATAAACTAATTAACCGATCATTATGGTATTTTAACACAGCTGTTTGACGTAAATATCCTAAATGTGAGCTATATTTAGCACAACTGAGTGTTATGCAAAAGGATAAAAAAGAGGGTGAAATTCTTCGTAAAAATTCAGATACCTCCGATTTTTGTGAAAATTTAACATGCGATATTAGACATCAATTGATAAGTATTCCCCAAATGTCAGTTTCGTTTTAGTATTTTAAAGGGGTTTTAGGGGACATAATATGGACACAACACCCCATTACAAAATGTAAATATATAGGATTTGCTTTGAGTTTGATCCATAGTCATTAAACACCCTAAATTTAAATTTCTTCTCAAGACCCCTTAAGCTTAAGCTATAAACTGTAGATATTTGTTGGAATCAAAAGAATGTAATGGGGTTTGATCAAAATTAGAATAAGGAATTTAGACATAGTGTTTAGTGTCATTATATATTGATTTTAAATGTTCGGAGATTAGTTGTACCATATCTGGGACGGTAATTCTTCGATATATTTTTAAATACATTTTGTAGTGTTCTGTAAGTATTAAATGTAAAAATAATACTGACATATAAACGTTCATATTATTTTCTGACTAAGAAAATGCTTCTTTGTAGCAACGTATTTACGTATAAGCGAGTATTTCTTGGGTGGTTAATACTTGTGTCTATACACAAACACTGGAAGGAAGGTAATAATTGATAGAAATAAGAGTCCTAGGATGGATAATCTTCTAGGTGTTGTGTATTCCGTATTCAGTGCGGAATTCTAATGTTCTTTACAAAATGAAGGGAGGCGTTCTAAAATTGCGATTTCGATCTTTATTTAAACTACGATCTGACCTGCAAAAACACTTAATAATTACATTCTGTAGAAAATAAAGGGTTTTTCTTGGAATATTTATGGGCATATTAATGGAAATTAGCTTGTCAAACCAACAGAAACGGATTGCTTTTAGGTGTTACAATCACTCCATGTAATTGAATTAAAAATGACACTTAAATTTAAAACGAAAAATTACATTCAAAGTCCGGCAGAGTATGTTCATAACAAGTCGAGCATACGTCTTCGACAATCAGT
>OY744518.1:115306612-115319112 GCA_963556195.1 Sepiola atlantica
TTTTGGTCATACTAATGATTTTCGTGTTATTTTTCCTGGTGCAGTAATGGCGTTCTCTAAACAAGACAAGGAATTATGCGTCCTCCAATTTGCAAAGACTGAATCGTGGACATGTGTTCAGCGTGCATTTCGCAGGAAATTTAAAAAAGAAGCCCCTGAAAGGAAATCCATTGTCAGATGGCATGCTAAATTTGTGTAAGATGGGTGTTTGTGTCCAAGTAAGCGAACAGGTCGCCCTTCAACTTCAGAAGATGCAGTTGAGCAAGTTCGGACAGCCTTTCAGCGGAGCCCCCGTAAATCAGTGAGAAGAGCCAGCAGGGAACTTCAGCTTGCTCCAGCATCTGTCTGGCGTGTCTTAAGGAAACGACTGCAAATGGTACCTTACAAGCTCAAGTTGGTCCAAAAGTTGAAGGACACTGATAAGCCACTTCGCCGTGACTTTTGCATTGCAATGCAAGAGAAGTTGGAAGATAACGGCTTTGATGACCGGCTTGTTTTTAGCGATGAGGCGACCTTCCATCTGAATGGCAAAGTTAACAAGCATAACACTCGCATATGGGGTACTGAGAATCCTCATGAACTTCTTGAGCACAAGCGAGATTCACCAAAAGTGAACGTGTTTTGTGCAATTTCCAAGAAAGGTGTCTATGGACCGTTCTTCTTTGAAGAGGCAACTATCACTGGTGAATCCTATCTCAACATGCTGGAAGACTGGTTAATGGCTCAGTTGGAACAAGCAGAATCTGATGACTTCATTTTTCAACAAGATGGTGCACCACCACACTGGAGTGTTAGTATAAGGCAGTTTCTTAACACAAGGCTGCCTGGTAGATGGATTGGGAGATCTGGGCGAGGTGATGACGTTCTTATGCCCTGGCCTCCTAGGTCTCCAGATCTTACCCTGTGTGACTTTTTCCTTTGGGGCTTTGTCAAGCAACAAGTCTATGTGCCGCCCCTTCCAAGAGATATTGACGAACTAAAGGCTCGAGTAACGGCAGTTGTGGGAACCATTGACGTCAAGATGCTGGAACGCGTTTGGCAGGAAATGGACTATCGACTAGATGTCTGCCGTGTGACGAATGGTGCTCATATTGAGCAACTTTGAAGATTCCCCACAAAACTTGAAACTTTAACCTTTCCAACGGTACCAATTTCATTTTTCAACTCCTAATAGTTTTTGAGTTATTAAAAATCGTTATGTTCCCAAGACTTTTGAAACACCCTGTATATATATATATATATTACACAGCAAATTAGAAACAATGAGAAATAGTTGATGTATGTAGTCCTCAAATTATAGCCAACCAGACTGAAACATTGTTTATCTAAAGGTTCTAAGATAAACAAAACGGATGCAAAATTACATGTAGGGAGTAGTACACCAAAGGAAACAGCATAAAATTTATCATATTACACAAAATATAAAAGTTATTCAGAGGAAAATACATCTACATATATGATCTTACAATGAGAAAAAGATTATAAAGGCTCTAAAGTGGTAGAGCAGTCAAAAAAAGTGATGGTAAGAAGCCTAGTTATAAACTATTTCTACTACACTTCAAGTGGTAGAAAAGAACATTGAAAGATAGATCGTCTTATGATATCATGGTTTCACGACGAAAATGGAACCTGGCTAAAGATTTATCTGTTGTGTCGCTCGTCAGTCATGTTTGATGTGTAAATTAAAGTTACATCGGAAGTGTGTATGGTGGTAACACTGTCAATTTCCGCTCCGGTGCATGTCGAATTTTGGGTTAAGCGGGATATAAAGATTTTTATTTTTATTTCGACCTTAAGTAAAATAGTTTAAGGAATATTTTTAAAAGTCTTTAAAAAGTTTTATAAAAAACAGAAAACCCCACCTAAGTGCTGAATTTCAATAACAAAGGTTTGTAAATATATAATCACGTATTTCTTCATCACTCTACCAAACTCCCTAACTTGACTTGTTATAACTCCAACGTTATCTACTACATTTTTTTTAATCAATTGCATTAAGAGGATATGTATTGGAGAAACAGGCACCCAATTCTGCCTAATAGTTAACAACCATAAAACAGGATCAGGGACAACTCCGCTCATTCACACGTCGCATGACATTACAATTTACGAAACCACAAACTAACAAGACACCATTAAATGCATTCTCTTACAGACATACATTAGTTCCACACAATAACACAGAAAAAAACTAAACTAAATAACAAACTGGTAAACATGTAGTTTCCAGCTCAATGTAATTTCATTGGAAAGACGATATAGCTCAAAACTTGTATTTCTTAAGAGTATGACATGCTGAACGTACTGGCGTTAAAATCGATTCAGTATTATGTATACAATATGGCAGACATATATTTTTTAAATTAGTAAAGAAGCCGACATACAGTTCTTTTAAGCAGTTGATCTAAAAGTTGGAACGGAGACTGACTAATACGAAGCGAAAAGAAGTAAAGTCTTTTAGTGAGTTATATGAAAAAATAAATATTTCAAACAATTAAATACTTATCACGACATAAAGCAAACTAAATAGATACACAAATTGAACACACACACACACTTATCATCATGGACAGCCCTGCCTTCGTAAGGTGTTGGCGACTATAGTCCTCCACATTGTCCTATTATCCATTGAACGAAATAGTACCATTGCATTCCGGTTTGTCCACCTCAACATATTGTCTATAAACTTATATTATGGTCTTACCACTTGCTTACAGCCAGACACTCTACCAGTAAGAACTAAAAGTTCGAGTCATTTGTGTCTATATATATGGATGATAAATGCCATTTGTCTTTTCATTAAACTCTGCATTAATTTCCCAGGTCTGTATCTAGATCGTCTCCACATCTCCTCATTGGTTACATGCTGCTTCCAGTTGATATTCAGCATCCGGCGAAAAACGTTTAGTTTCTAATTTAGACCATATAGTCAAAGTTTCGCATCCATAAAGTAGAATGGACCAAACGTACGCTTGAAGTAACCTCAATCTGGTCTCCAGCAAGATGGTACGAAACTGAAGAACAGAAGACAGCTTCATAAACGCACTCTTTGACCGGACAAGTCTAGATTTTACGTCTGCCCTACACATTCCATCTGATGTTATCACTGACCCAAGGTAGTTAAATGATTGTACTTGCGAGACTGCAGTGTCTCCGATCTTGATTTCACAGGTGGGCATTCGAAGTTTTCCAGAAATCGTAATGAAAAAGATCTTTTTAGCATTCAGATGTAATCCGTATCTTTCGGTTTCTTTAACCACTACGTCAAACAGTTTTTTGCAAGTCTTCACTCGATGTTGCCATTAGTACGTTATCATCAGCGTAGCGGATACTGTGCAGCTGACGTCCTTCAATCGAAACACCCTCTAAACCATCCAGATGCCTACGGATATTTTCACTACACACACACACAGAGACACACACACACAGAGACACACACACACACTAATGACCTTAATTCAGTCAGAAATACTACATTTTTGCATTGTATTTCAACCGCTTCCTCCAATAAATAAACCTCAAATCCGTTCAGTAGTTGAAATTTCTACCAAATTAATAATTATAAGCGAGAAAAATAACATCAAAAGAAAATATCTGACATCGGCGCTCATTTCTGTCTTAAGTAAAGAAAGTGATAGGATCGCCGAAAATTTTTAATCCACGGTAAATCAAATAGAACAATATACTTATACTTGCTTCTAAATGTCAAATCCAGAGTTTGGCCGTCACAAATCTAGAAAATAGTGAGTAATTGTTTTTGATTTTTTCCGTAGGCCGATTCTACACACACACACACACACATATATATATATATATATATATATATATATATATATATATATATATATAATCATTATTTATTTATTTCACTTTAAATATTAAGCAGTTATATATATATATAAGTTCCCTTATTCATGTATATATGCATGTATATTGGATATATATATATATATATATATATATATATATATATATAAGTTATTATGTGTACAACCTTAATGTGTGTATAGTTTTTCTTTTTATAATTCTATATATATATATATATATATATATATATATATATATATATATATATATATATATATATATATAACTTCTTTGTAAAATGGTAGGAAAAATCCCAGCAGAGTGCTCGATTAATTAAGAATTAAAGTTAAAAATTAAGAGCATAATATTTATTTATTCTGGTACAGAAAAATTAGTACAACATTCGTACCGTCGGTTTCAAGCACGGAAGGTCTTACCTTACACTCTACCATCCGGCTCTCTTCAGCTTATGTTGTCGATGACAACAGAAGCTGAAGAGAGCCGGATGCGTAAGACCTTCCGTGCTTGAAACCGACGGTACGAATGTTGTACTAATTTTTCTGTACCAGAATATATATATATATATATATATATATATATATATATATATATATATATATATATATATATTGGCAGATTCTCTGAACAGACGAAGTTTTCCTCTGGTGTTTATTATTTTTGACAAAGGGAAGTTTCTTTTCCAGAAATATTAAATAAATGCTTTTTATAATCACCCGGACATCACACAAACAGCTAACACCGCACTTGCTGTTATCTAAGATTTTAAGAAAAAATGAATAGCAAGTCACATTTCGAATTCGATTTATTATTTCTGTTCCTTCCAGCTTACATCTTACCCGGAATTTGCATTGCCGATAGCCTGTTTAAAACATACTACTGATACTGATATATATATATATATATATATATATATATATATATATATATATATATATATATATATATATTTCATGTATCCACATAAAATTTTATAAGAAGATATATTTTTTTTATGTATCAATTTTCAGTATTTACTTCAGCAGTGTTCGATACATTTTAGCCTGAAGATTTCCCCGGGGATGAAACGCGGGAGCCTCTGTGTAGCTTAATTGCCATAAATATATTTTCATAGGTTACTATATATATATATATATATATATATATATATATATATATATATATATATATATATATATATATATATATATATATATATACTAGAAGAATACCAGTCCCAGCTCGGCTAAAATCAATTTCCTGAACAGAACAGTGTTGTACTACTTTTATGTTCCCTTACGAAGATTAAAATCAAGATATAATGATACTAAACCTCATGTATAGAATCCCTTTTCTATTTTTTATAAAAATCCATGAAATGATTTTGATTCTTGAAAATGTCTCACATTGAGGTATAAGCTTAAGGGGCCTTAGGAATACATTCAAATTCAGGGAATCTTACTTAATTTGATCAAATCTAATCTAAATCTGATATATTTGAATTTTCACGTGGAAAGTTGTTAACGTAATATTTCCCCAAAACCCTTTAAAATGATCAAATAAATTGAAATTAGCAGCTGTGTTCAAAAATTCATTATGCTTGGTTAATTAGTTTAGGAGTATATCCTGTACATAAAAATATATAAACATATACACATACTAAACTTTATATAGATAGAGATTAAAACTTTAGGTAAAAATAGTTATATGGGGTTCAGAGGTGAGAGCATAGGTTTCTTGGGTTCTTTAAATTCCCCGAGCAACGCGGATGTACTGGTCCAGTTAATTATAGATAGGCTGTTGATGTTTTTCAAGCTCAGAATGCTCGTGGTCTTCGTTAATCATTGTAAAAATTGATAACATACTCGGTGACATAAAATTAAGGGGGTTAAAATGACGATTAATGTCCCCTAATATCTAGCATCCTCACGGGTGCAAATTGGGACACTAGGTGTTTTTTTTAATAATCCAGCCCAGCAAAAAGTTAAAAATCTTGACTAGAAAGAAAAAAATGTGTACGTCTAGAAAAATTTCTCTTCCTCTTACTAAACACAGAATAGGTAGTATATTTTGATCCATCCGCAAAAGCTGGATAATGGCGAACTTTTTCCCAATACTTGATTGCTATACTCGTATATTTAATTTGATTAGTCACACCCTTTCTTCTTTTCTGCACCCGCTCTCTAACAGACGTGATGTTGCTAGTCTCAGTTTTTTTTAGAAATAGTATCATGGCATGTGTTCTTCAGAATTGTTGATCTATTCCCTGCTTCCTTTGTTCCAGCTCAGTTGACTCATTGGTCTCATGGTCTCCATCAATTTGCCGTTTTGATACCTCAATGTTATACGGATTTATATTCCATTAGTTTCTTTCCAAGAACTGCAGACTTGTGGGATTCCCTTCCTGCTGACTGTTTTCCTCCTACCTATAACCTTGGCCTTTTCAAGACTAAGGCTAATAGGCATCTCTTGTCTTTACGATAATCATTTTCCATTCTTGTTAGCTCCTTAAATCAAGTGGCTTCATGGCTTGTCTGGAGCGATTTCCATAAAAATAAAAAACAAATAAAAATGAAAGTGGCATTTCTCTTTGACATTTCACGAATATATCTATTAGTATAATTAAGGCTGAGTTTATCAACGCTTGTTTCTCTATGACTTTTTCCTATGTACTTTAATAACAGAATATATACGCTAAAATATTCCCCAGGTATAGGATTGAGTTATGTTTGAATAAACTTCCATTTTAATTCATCTAATTAGACATAATTTGCAATTAACTCACAAAATATCCAATATCTCTTTAAAGTTCTACCTTTTCCAACTCTCTCGCGTTTATTCCACCCTCTTTGTGTCTATCTCTGTCTATTAACTGTCAAATATAATAAACTAATTAAAATAATAAATAGTTCATTATAAACAGAAGGAAATAACACAATAAGTAGTAATACAATTTAATTGAGAGCTGAACGATAAAGAGATAAAGGAGAGAGACAGAGAAAGGAAGAATGAGATATAGCGAACAGAAAACAACTCATTTGGAATATTGTCTTTTTACCTAAAACTAAACGAAATTTCCATGAACAAAGTTTCTTTCCAATCCATCTTTGGAATATAATACAATCGGGCTGCTACCCAACTGACTACTACACAGTCGTTTTTAAGTCAAATGTTATCAAAGGTTAATGAGATTATCGGTTGGGGATGAACAACACTTTGAGGGGATTGGTAACGATGAGTGAAATAGTCAGAAATTGGTTATTCAGGCGGACGATTCGACAAGAATTTCTTAGCATTGGACTTGAAAACGACCACGTAGTTAGTAGTCAGCTGAGTAGCAGCCCTGTGGTATTATATTAAATCGATGGGAAATTATTGGAAATAAACTTTGTCCATGGAAATTTCGATTAGTTTTAAGTACACAGAGGGAAAAAATGAAAGACTTTACAGTGGTTGTAGCTAGAAGAGTTTTTGTTGTGAATGTTTTACAGGGCATGGTGGGGTCTCGAGATTGGAGTCCAGTTAAGCACCTACCATAAAAATAACGATAGAGTAGGGGGAGAGAAGGGGGATAGAGTGTGGTGATCGATACCTCCCCAGATGTGACAACAGTAATCAATCAAGGAGGTATCTGACTATTACACAGGTAGAGGATTGCGGCGTTAGGGTTCGATGAAGTGGAGCAGAGAAAGACTAGCAACGCCTCTTCTGTGAGAAAAGGAATCTTGGGAATAGAGAAGAGATCACTAGATTTAAAAGTCGATTTTGTAATCCGTCAAGATAGGGAAGAGTGCCCTGAGCAGCACCTCCCCAAATGTGGCAACGGTTCTCCGTCTTAGATTGTATCTGACTTTTATACATGTAGGGGATTGCGTCAAGAGTGAGATACTTTCTGGAACCGCAGAACAATCTAAGCATATTTCCAGAGACCTTAGCACCAGATTCGATGTACGTCTTCCATTGTGCAAGGTTTGGTTATCAATATCAGATAATGATTAAGTTTCAATATATTGTCTAGTTTTTCTTTGAAGGTTACAGTTTATAATCGGCAACGAAAAACAAATAATCACGCGCTGTTAAAAAAGAAACACTTGAAATATTTATGAGCAGTTAATTAAGCTTGGCAAAACACAACACAGCCTTTTCTAACCCTAACCCTAACCCTAACCCTAACGTAAGTCTTTTCGGAATTAAAACAAAAAGAAAGTGACATCTCATTTCAAAACTAAACAGAACTAAAGATTAAAAAATGTTAATTGCTTTAGTGTTCATTTTTCTACAGAAATAGAATGTTTTTACTTAAACAAAAACACATAATTAGTTTTACTCGAAGATATTATTTATAAAAAAGTAATTGGTTTTCATCAGTATTACTCGTCCGTATTTTTGCAATCTATTTCCTATTATTCGGAGTGCCTAGTAAGTTGTTCTCCATTACTAAAACGTTTAACCTTTACGTTTATCGATTGTAGAGCGCATTTAGATCTATCTCTGAAAGAGTGTAGACATAGAGTCAACAGCGCATGTTGACACACACATTCACAAAGACAGACACACAACATATATATATATATATATATATATATATATATATATATATATATATATATATATATATATATATTATTATTATTATTATTATTATCATTATTTCATGTAGCCACATAAAATTATATAAGGAGATATAATTTTTTATATATCATTTTTCAGTATTTACTTCAACAGTGCTCGATGCGTAGGTAGAGCTAGGTAGTAAGTTATGAAAATATATTTATAGCAATTAAGCTACACAGAGGCTCCCGCGTTTTATCCTCGGGCGGGATCTTCAGGCTAAAATGCATGGAGTTATTTTGCCGGGTGGTTTTATATAAACGACTAGTTAGTTAACCAATCAGATTATTTGTTGTTCTCTTAACCAGTGGTTGGGCTTCTCACAAACAAAGGTCCGTTATTTTTACTTCTTATTTCCTATTTTATTGTTATGTTTCTATAGAGTGGCCTATCCCTGTTTCTTTGTTGTGTCAATATAATGGGTGAACTTATTTTAACACGTGGTTCCTTGTATTTCTATTTTAGGTTTTAGTTTTTAAGTTTTTAGGTTTTAGTTTAGTTAAGTTTTTCACTTATTTGTTTGTTTATTTATTTATGTATTGTTAGCTTAAGGTAAATTTTATTCTGTACAGGCAGTTGTTTGCTATCTCACTTCTACAGTTTAATAGATTTTGGGGGTCTTTAAAGTTTAGGATTTTAAATTTCTCATTCAGACATAATCTACACGGGTCGTCTAAATTTCTACATGTACTGAACTGTCGTATTATTTTGCATTCAGTTATTTGTGAGCGTTCATTTTCTTTGAGCCCCCAATAATGGTTTACTAGTGCTGTTTTAATTCGACGTTCTCTGTTTTTTAATGTGCTCGTAATATCTGGTTTTCAAATTAAGGGGGGTTATACACACGTAGTAGTTCTTGTTATTCGGTCTTTCTTTGGCAAATTTTGTGGCTTGGTAAACAATACCTATGGTTAGGCATTTATTTTGTAGTGGACAAAATGTACAATTTATGCAGTTACATCTTTTCTCTTCATTTCTAACTTTTTCATTTCTATTTGGTAATTACTATTAGGGTTTTGGTTATTTCTATTTGTAGTGCTTATACTTTTGTTCTTCTTAGTGTTATTTTTACTATATTATTCACTTTCTTATGTAATTTGTTATTTTTTCTTCCTCTCTGTTGTTCTCGTTTTGTATTTTTTATTGTGTGCCTTAATTATCACTTCTAAGTTTTCGCAGCAGCTGTCGGACAGTTTAAGGTTATTTTTATTGAATATTTTATGAAGGGGAATTGTTTTCCAATCACATTTAGGAATTTCTTGCCCAGTTTAGTTTTTAGCATCTGATTATAGAGCGGAGTATACCAGATTATATTTATTAAGACACTATTTCTAAACCCAAAACCCTTGTGCAATGTCAGGTAACATCTAGCCCCCCACACTCGCACATAAAGATATATATATATATATATATATATATATATATACATATATATATATATATATATATATATATACATATATATATATATATATATATATATATAGATAGATAGATAGATAGATAGATAGATAGATAGATAGATAGATAGATAGATATACGTGTGTGTGTAAGTGATTTTTCTTTTTAATAACTTTTATATTTTGTTCAATATAATAAATGTTGGGGTGCTACTTCCTACATGTTATATTCTAAACCTTGAACCCCTATATACATCCCTAAACAATGCTTTAGGCTGGTCTGCTATGATTTTACTAATACATCAACTCCTCTCAATGTTTCAAATTTGCTGTGTAATTGAGGATATTGGTATCTTTCCATTGATGGTGTCTATATGCTTTTTATTTTGTGTTAATACCCTGTGCTGACGATGAAATCGGATAGTAATAATTACAATACATGGTCTTTGAAACGATCGTATACAATTTTGCTGTTTGTTGATTTCTTGGAACGCAAATTGATCATGTAATTGGGTTTACATAAGTCTCTCTCCTATCTCTCTCTCTCTCTCTCTCTCTCTATATATATATATATATATATATATATGTGTGTGTGTGGGGGGTGTATGCATATATATATGTATATATATATATGTGTGTATGCACATATATATATATATATATGTCTACATATATATATGTGTGTGTATACATATATATATATGCCTACACATATATATATATACATATATATATGTCTACATATATATACATATATATATATATATATATATATATATATATATATATATATATATATATATATATATATATATATTCCCAAAGTCTTTTCTGTATATAATTTAATACCATAAAATTGGTGTTGGTATCCGTCTGTCTCAGGAGACAATGGAGTTCTGCGCCTTAGATTAGTCCGTTGCCGAATTGTAGCGTCTGATGTGACTGTGCAAGCCTATCCTGGATCGGCAGTCCTTGTTGTAATTTTTACAGATGTAGGAGGTGTCTCGTTCTGAGATCAATGTTTCAGATTTCTGCCGTCAACGCTGTCTCCTCCCCCTTCATCCTGTTGGGTTTATGTCACTTATCTCCATGTCTCGCAGACATCCTTGTAGCGTAAAACGGGTCTGCCTGCTGGTTTGGAGCCGGTTGCGAGCTCGCCGTTCAGAATATCCTTTGAGAACCTCCCATCGTCCATATGACAAAATATACCTTACTTCTGAGATTCAGCTATGTTTTTGAAAGAATTCTGTTTGAATTGTTCTAATTAACTTACAAATCACTCCTCTCTCTCTCTCTCTCTCTCTCTCTCTCTCTCTCACTCTCTCTCTCTCTCTCTCTCTCTTTATCTATCTCTATCTCTTGGCTATCTACGTATTTTTCACGGCACTTCTAACTCTATATTAATCCAACAGCTTTCTAATATTTCTTGATGTCGCTTTGAACATTTAGAGACAGAGTAACGTTTCCATTGTGGCCATCTAATTTACTCAGGTGTGTCTTATAGCTATCAGTGTAGCCGTATAAATCCGATGCGGCGACCTTATACCTCCAACCTACGACCTGAGTCGCCACTGATTGTAAAAGTCTAATGTTCTAGTTATTCTATATAATATCGTTTCTTGACTAAAACTCATGATTTTATTCACTCTTGAAAATAAAAAAAACACAACCATATGGAAAAACGTGAAAGTATATAAATTATAGATGTTAATATAATTTTCACACTGATAGTTGTCTACCTTTAAAAAAATGTATGTTTTTATAAAACTATGAACAACGCTTATTCCACCTGTCCTTTGACGCCGTTCACGATCCACACGCGTCCGACGGCTCCACATGAAACTGTACATTTGAACAGCAAAGATAACTTCTCTTCTTGTTGTCTAGACTCTAATGTACGCGCATCAATCATATTCTTATTACCGCCATTTACAATCAATTTGTTCATACAAAAAAAACGAGATCTTACAACGTCTGTAAAAACAAACTTCTATATATTAAAATCACCCACATCCTAGGTCAGACTCATTTGCCCGTGTTTGGTTTTAATATCGATTTTGTATTCTTTTTGTTTGCATGCATATGAGGAAATGACTTCGGTGTCTATTAGAATTCGATTAGTATTAACTAAGGTTTGCTGTGGTTGGTTAGCATGGTTGGTTCTTGTCTGCTACTAAGTTTCAGTTTGTGGTTATTGTATCTGGGTGTAAAAGCTTACTGGTTTCGCCTATGTATTCGCTACACACACAAACATACACACACACACACACACACACACATATATATATATATATATATATATATATATATATATATATATATATATATATATATATGTGGGTATAATTAGTCAATGGAAAATCATCAGACCACAAATAAAACAAATAATAATGAACGTGTTTCTTACGATTTCGTGCTGAGTGTATTAGACGATTGTAGATTCAAAGTAAATCCCAATTTCTTTTTTCATTTTTCATTTTGTTAGGATAATTAATAGGTAATTTTCGGAAACTTTTTTCCTTTTTCAAGCTTTTAATGAAGTCTGAATAGAGTTTTTTTTAATGGTGAATTCATATATATATATATATATATATATATATATATATATATATATATATATATATATATGAATAAAAATGGGGATAAAATTATCCGGCGTAATAGAAAATGAAAAGTGAAAGCCAA
>OY744518.1:115324112-115344112 GCA_963556195.1 Sepiola atlantica
ATATTTTTTAAACCATTGTTTTGTAATAGTATTATTTTTTTTTTGAAAATACAATTACAATGGTGGTGTAAAATAAATAAAATTTATTTTAATCCTATCTTTCGAGAATATACTTCTCCTTGTCAAAGAGTGTTTTTCTTTTCTTCTGTTTCTTCATCGTCCGATGGAAATGGCTGACCCGAAGTCCATTTCCATCGGACGATGAAGAAAAAGAAGAAAAGAAAAACACTCTTTGACAAGGAGAAGTATATTCTCGAAAGCTAAAATTAAAATAAATTTTTTTTATTTTACACCACCATTGGTATGGTTTTTTCACACACAAAAAAAATATATATATAGTCTAAAGAAGCCTTGAGTCATTTTAAACAAAAGAAGAAAAAAGGAAAATGCAATTTAAATTCCCAGAAAGACAAGATGTCGCAGACTTAACATTCGTTGAAAAATTCATAAATAAATAAAAAAAATTGTAAAAAGGGGATTCAGGTATCCAACAGTGAAACAAAAACAGGGGACCTTAATATATATATATTATAAATTTCTACTCAGTGTAACCGTTGTGTAATTTTAAATTTGTAAGTTTTGAAGCCAAAACAACGAATATATATTTTTAAAAATAAATATTTATTTATTTTAAATCCACTTAGTTTCGACGTGACAACGTCTTCTTCGGGAATAGTAACATTCTTTTTATTTATTTTTCCTTTTTCGTGACATGGTGTCACTAGAAAAACCCATAAGGTCTTCCAACAGTGATTTGTTTTAACTGTTTTAGTCAAGAGGTAAATGCTGGCGCGTGTGTAATGAATTAGACATTGTTCCTTAGTGTAAGCGTTGAGTAATTTGAAATGTGTAAGTTTTGAAACGGAAACAACGCAGAGATTTTTTTAAAAATAAATATTCTGTATTTAAAATCAACTTAGTTTCGAAGATATCTGCGTTATTTTGACTTCCAAACTTACAACATTCAAATTGCACGACTCTTACACTGGGGAACAACTTATAGTTCATTACACGCGCGTCTGTTCTAACATCTTGACTAAAACATTTTTTTAAATCACCGTTGGAAGACTTTATAGATGTTTCCAATTACACCATGCCACGAAAAACATATTACTATTCTTAAAGAAGACGTTATATCGCCGAAACTAAGTTGATTTTAAATAAATAAATATTTATTTAAAATATAAATATCTGAGAACTACCTGTATTTTAATCGGCCTTGTTTAGGTGGAACCATATTACTGGTTGGAAGACTTAGACATAAATAATTGCTTATGTAAACCAAAGTTGATTAACGCACATTTAGTATAATAATATATTATTTGTTTGTTGTTTACTATTTTCTTTTAGCATGTGTACACACTGTGACACACTCAGCAAATCAAGGATTCTTCATACCAAATTCGGTGCAAATTTTGTCGACTAGTTTTGGAACTTATACGTGTTTAACAGAAACTTAATTATAACACAGATTAGATTTTCGTTTTCCGTATTATTATTTTAATTTTTCGTTTCATGTATTTATTGCTTTACCTCGTGGCGTAAACATGTCTTTGTTTGATGTCGAAGGCTTTTGTAATTCATATTTTCTTCTTCTTTCTTTTTCCCGCGTTTCTTGAATCTTTTTGAATGCCGTCGTGTCTGCTTGATTCAGTTAAACATCTGCGTCGCCTCACAAGCATCTCCAGTTCAGAAGGGTGGGGGGGGGGAAGAGCGCGAAACGGATCTCATGTTTAGGGTTGACATTTAGTGTAACTATATAATTCTGAAAGCTTATAAAACAATTTTGGTCGGTTTGGGTGATTTGATCGGTTTTAGCCATTTGGTCGGTATTGTTGGTTTGGTTGGTTTGGTCGATTTGGTTGTTTTTTTCGGTTTGATCGGTATGATTTGTTTAGTCAGTTTGGTTGGTTTGGTCGGTTTGGTTAGTTTAGCCGATTTGGTCGGTATTGTTGGTTTGGTTGGTTTGGTTGGTTTGGTCGATTTGGTTGTTTTTTCGGTTTGATCGGTATGATTTGTTTAGTCAGTTTGGTTGGTTTGGTCGGTTTGGTTCGTTTAGCCGATTTGGTCGGTATGGTTGGTTTGGTTTGTTTGGTATATTTGGTTGTGTTTTAAGTTGGATCGATATGTTTGGTTTGGTTGGTTTTGTCTGTTTGGTTGGTTAGTTTAGTCAGTTTGTTTGTTTGGTTGGTTGGTTTGGTGTGTTCGGTCGGTTTGGTTGGTTTGGTTGGTTGGCTTGTTTAGTTTGGTAAGTTTTGTTGGTTTTGTAGGCTTGGTCGGTTTTTGTTGGTTTGATTGTTTTTACAGAGCAAAACTTGGCGATGATGGTTTTCCTAACACGTAGAAACTAAATATGTTTCTCGCAAGTGATCCTACTGTAGATTCTTGACCTTTCGAGATGGGATCAATAGGTATTATCTTTCTGTCTTCGATCCGAGAATAGGGATTTCTTTTCTTTTCTATGCCATACGGTTAATAGAAAAAAGTCAGCAATTTTAATCAATTACTTCGTGAAATAAAAATCCTATTCAGACATAAACAACTTATCCACATGAATAAATTTCCTGATTAAATTAATTCCAATAGAATGCATTTCGGTTTCTTAAAAACATGTTAGCATTTTTGGTTAGTTTTTTTTATAGAGCTAACATCATGGGGTATGTGGTGCAGACACACGAGACGTAAATCTTTGTTGTGGAGTCAGCGCATTTTTTTCTTTTTAGTTTTGTTTCATGGGGCTTTTCTATTCATACAGCATATTAACTCTTTTGGAGAGAAGGGGATTTGTAATGCAGAAACACAAGACAGCATAATAACGTTGACACACCGGTTCCGGTTAGATAACCGAAGTTAAGTGACGTCGAGTTTAGTCACTACTATATGGGTGACAATTTGGGAATAGCAGAGGCTGCATGTGGGAGAACAGCGACACTTCTCTGCAGAAAACAAAAACAAAGTGTGATTCTTTTTCTGTGTATTCACGGCCTTTCGGGATAAGATCAACGTGTAATATCTGTGTTGTCCTCTGTCAGGGGATATAGATTTCTTTTGTTTTCGGTTTGGTAGAAAAATAAGTAAGCCATTTAAATGAATTACTTCGTGAAACAAACATTCTGTTTAGAGTAAATAATTTATTTACATGAATTATTTTACCGATTGAATTAATTCCGATAGAATGCATTTCGGTTTCTTAGAAAATATGTCAAGTATTTTGAATGAATTTATTCGTGAAATAAAACTCATATTTACAATAAATACATTGATTAATCGAAAATGTATATTTTTCACCGTAATGACGTATAACATGTTCGTAAATAGAACTGTGGGTAATAATAAAACGAAAACAATTAGCAAATAAAAAAACAACAAAAAACGAATACTTAATTCATGAGAGTTCGTTTTGCAAATTGATATGTAAATTAGTTGGAAGAAATTGAATCTTAATCTCACAGTTAGGGTAACAAATGACTAAGGATTAATGACTCAGGTTTGAGTCAGTTTTTTTAACTTATTTAACGGCTGAAGGAAATATATTCTTTGTTGATGGAAACAACGTGATCGCCACTGGAACTTTGGTGCGTGGTATACTTTTCTCATGTGTCACCGTATTCAATGCAACAGCATGTTTGCTACAAGATCTTTATTACGCAAGAAACACCGTTTTCAAAACTGATCTCGAAAAACAATGTTTTCGCCACTGGAACTTCGTTACGTGGTATACTTTTCTCTCAAACTAAGGTTTTCAATATTGATCTTTATCGCTCACTGATTTTAGCCATTCGGATGCTAAAACACATCTAACAACTAGTATTAGGCTCGTTTTCTTAAGATAGCAAAGCGCGCCAATCACACGTGGTCAATACATATAAATACTCTTGTTCCGGCGTGCACTTGTTCTTTTTCACATCCAAATTATGCACACCACGCATAGATAAGCCTATTATTGGAGGTGATTCGGTAATTCAAGATTGTTTTACACCACTCAAACAAGGTTCCGGCTCATCACGTCTGTCACAGCAAACGATACTTTTAATGTAGTATATATCTATGGTCTCGCTTCAGCGCATCAGAGAAATGTATTCCGTTAAAACACGTGTTCTACAAAAAGGACTTAATTACACATTGGGGTCCGTTACTTATAAAATTATACCGACACAAGATTGAAAGGTGCCGCTTTGGCTTGTTATTTATGTATCACAATTATATATACACTTACCTTTTCTACCTAATTTCTAATTTGCTTGTAATATACTTCGTTTCTATATTTGAAAGATAGGCACGTTATTCATTTTTCTTAATTATATATATATATATATATATATATATATATATATATATATATATATATATATATATATATGTTTTTGTTTCACTCTTAGATACTTACCCCCCCCCCCTTTTTATTTTTTTTATTTACTTATTTTTTTATTTATTAATTTTCCAACGAATGTTTAGTCTGCAATATCTTGGATTTAGTTAGTTTCTCTGGGAATTTAAACTGCATTTTACTTCTTTTTTTTTAAATGACTCAAAGCTTCTTTAGACTATATATTGAGTATTTGGATCTGTACGGCTAGGTTTCCTTCCTCTTATCTAATTAATTTTCTGGTACCTAAGGTACTTAAGCTTTATGTTTTAATTTATTTATTTTTTAATGCAACTTTAATTCCTATATAATTTTATTGCTAACTACCATGTTGCAGAATGGTTCTTGGATGTAGTGTTTAGATAGTATTATTATTATTATTATTATTATTATTATTATTATTATTATTATTATTATTATTATTATTATTATTATTATTATTATTATTATTATTATTATTATTATTATTATTATTATTATTATTATTTATTTTATTTTTTTTTTTTTTTTATTATTATTATTTTTATTATTATTATTGTTATAATTAATGTTATTTGATATGCAAATTATCATATCATACGGTAGTCTTAAGGGTAATATATTATTATTATTATTTCATTATTATTATTATTATTATTATTATTATTATTATTATTATTTATGTATATATTAGTGAAATTTTAAGCTGAATTATTTCGACACTTGATTATTGGGGAAATGGTAGTTTAATCAGTACCATTAGAGAGCCATGAATATTATAACTGTCCTGTTTTTAAATCTCCGAAACAGTTGCATGGTTAACAGCTGATGATCCCCGTGTTAATACTAGACGATTAAGGTCTCCTGTTTTTGTTTCACAATTAGATACTTAACCCCCCTTTTTATTTTTTATTTACTTAATTTTTATTTATTAATTTTCCAACGAATGTTAAGTCTGCAATATCTTGGATTTAGTTAGTTTCTCTGGGAATTTAAACTGCATTTTACTTTTTTTGTTGTTTTGTTTAAAATGACTCAAAGCTTCTTTAGACTATATATATATATATATATATATATAGTAAGCAATGAAAATATATATGGCAATCAAGCTACACAGAGGCTCCCGTGTTTCATCCCCGGGGGAATCGTCAGGCTAAATGCATGGAGTTATTTTTGTCAGGTGTTTTTATATACATGGCTTGCTAGTTAACCAATCAGATTCTTTGTTGTTCTCTCAGCCAATCGTTGGGCTTCCTGCGAACAAAGGCTTTGTTGGTGACGCTCCTATGCCTATCCTATTTTTTTGTTAACAATGGATTTTCCTATATCCTGTTTCCTTTGTTTTGTCAACACAATGGGCGAATTTATTTTAACACGTTGTTTCTTGTATTTCTATTTTAGGTTTTACATTTTAACTTGTTCAGTTTTTTATTTATTTATTTATTTATTTTTATTTATTTATTTTTTTAATTTATTATATATCATCCTAAGGTAAATTTATTTCTGTGTAAACAGCTGTTTGCTATTTCACTTGTAGAGTTTAATAGGTTTCGGGGATCTTTAAAATTCAGGATTTCATATTTTTCATTCAGGCATAATCTACACGGGTCGTCTAAGTTTCTACATGTACTGGCCTGTCTTACTATTTTGCATTCAATTATTGGTGAGTGTCCATTTTCTTTGAGCTCCCAATAATGGTTAGCTAATGCTGTTTTAGTTCGACGTTCTTTGTTTTTAAATGTGCTTTTGTGGCCATATTATCTGGTCTTAAAGTCTAGGGATGTCATACCCACGTAGTATTTCTTGTTATTTGGTCTTTCGTTGGCAAATATCGTTGCTTGGTGTATATATATATATATATATATATATATATATATATATATATATATATATATATATATATAATATTGTTTTTAAATTCCCGAAACAGTTTTTCATGGTAAACAACTGATGATCCCTTAAAATAGTGTTAGAAACTAACTAATATAATAACTGTAAAAAATAAATTGACTTACATGAGTGATTTTCCACTGGAAGACTTGAGACTATAAGTTTTTTTTTGTTTTTTTTTATATATATTTTTTTAATATATAGTTTTAATGGTTGAGAAACTTCCGAGACTATATATATATATATATATATATATATATATATATATATATATATATATATATATATATATAAAGATAGAAGAAAGAAGAGTGATAAACATGTACGAATGTCTAGATTTATTTCAAACTTCGATTGTTCAATGCAAGGTATATTCTGTAATAAAATTATGTTTATTATTCTTTCCTTAAGCCAAGACTTTTCAAAGATCGAAATCTTATCATCAGAGGAGTTATACAGATAGATAAGTTGGCAGTGGAGAAACCAAAATTCAACATTTGAAAAAATGTTATTAAGAAATGGAGAGTGAAAAAAAGTTCGTGTGAAAAAGATATGAGGTTTGTCATATTTGATTATATATATATATATATATATATATATATATATATATATATATATTGTAATAGACAGAGTTCTAGAATCCCCCAAACCCTATGTAAAATTACAACTTCAATCAGAAATAAGCATATTTATATAATAGTACACGGTAATTTAATTATAGGCCAATACTTGATAAATCCTGCAATATTTGTAATTAGAATAATGGTCGATGCACTAATCAAACAGACGAGTTGTGAGATTTCATAAAAGCAAGAGTAAGGTAGCGTCTATGACCACGCTTGCTTATAATTTAATGTGTTTTTCTCATTCGAAGTATGTGTTGACTCCCAACAATCTTCCAACAGGTGTTTTCTGTAGACACCGTCGTCGTAGTAGTAGTAGTAGTAGTAGTAGTAGTACGGAAGATATGATCAGCATTACTGAGTTCTGCTATTCTGCAATTACCATTGACCAATGATTCAGCTCGCCCGAAAAACGGCTGTAACCATTTTACGCTGTATTTCGGTGATCTAACTGTAACCGTTATATCCACATTATTAAAAAAAATAGGGATGGGTTGGTCATGTACGACGTAAAATCTAGTTACTCTTGTATGACGTAAAATCCAGTTTCTCTTGTATGACGTAAAATCTATTTACTCTTGTATGACGTAAAATCTAGTTTCTCTTGTATGACGTAAAATCTAGTTTCTCTTGTATGACGTAAAATCTATTTTCTTTTGTATGACGTAAAATCTAGTTTCTCTTGTATGACGTAAAATCTAGTTTCTCTTGTATGACGTAAAATCTATTTTCTCTTGTATGTAGATGCAATCCCTTTCGTATCAATAAGTTGTGATTTGGTTTGCAAAAACAGGCACATTCAAGCTTGTGTAGAAATATACAGGCCATTAGCGAATCACTGCATGAGTTGACGCGAAGATTCGTATGTTGAAAACAATGAGAGACTTCAATCAAAGAAGACTTACATTTCATCTAGATTACTAAAAAAAAGACTTACATTTTATCTAGATTACTAAAAAAAAAACTTACATTTCATCTAGATTACTAAAAAAAGATGTACATTGCATCTAGATTACTAAAAAAAGACTTACATTTCATCTAGATTACTAAAAAAAAGACGTACATTTCATCTAGATTACTAAAAAAAGACGTACATTTCATCTAGATTACTAAAAAAAGACGTAGATTTCATCTAGATTACTAAAAAAAGACTTACATTTCATCTAGATTACTAAAAGAAAGACTTACATTTCATCTAGATTACTACTGCTAGGGGATGATAAGAACGAAGCACCTGATTTATATTTAGCATTTTCATCCAATAAAATATCGTTACAATATTTAGACATGTTTAGATTTACATTTTAGATCTACTGTTTCAATTAGATTAAACATTTCTCTACAGTTTTTACGGGTCCAATAAATGCTCTGTGATATATAAGGTATGATATTGTGATTCACGGTTTATGAGTCCAAAATAAAATTCGTACGGTGTAGATATTTTTCCTTATAAATATAAATCCAAAAGTGCAAATAGGTTGGAAAAAAGTAACTGTAGATATCGTCCCAAAGTAGATTACTGATACGTAGATAATATATAATGTGTTCAAATCTTTTAAATTATTTTATAAATTTGACCGAAATATGTTTTTCTCTATTTGTTGGGCCAATATTCAGTCATAAAATAATTGTATCTTTCTATATTACAAAATAATTATTTTATAACTATGTTATTTTCTATTTGTTGGGCCCAGATTCAGTCATAAAATAACTGTATATTTCTTAATAACAAAAAAATACTTTATAAATATGTTGTTTCTCCATTTGTTAAGCAACATATTCAGCAATAAAATACATTTATCTTTCTTAATAACAACATAATTATTTAATAAATATGTTTTTCTCTATTTGTTGCGCCACATATTCAGTCATAAAATAATTAAATCATTCTTAATAAATAAAATAATTATTTTATAATAATTTTTTTTTTGTTCTGCCCATATTCAGTAATAAAATAATTGTATCTTTCTTAATAACAACATAATTATTTTATAAATATGTTTTCCCTATCTATTGGGCTCATATCAAGTAATAAAATAATTGTATCTTTCTTAATAACAACATAATTATTTTATAAATATGTTTCCCTATCTATTTGGCCCATATCAAATAATAAAATAATTGTATCTTTCTTAATAACAACATAATTATTTTATAAATAGGTTTCCCTGTCTATTGGGCCCATATCAAATAATAAAATAATTGTATCTTTCTTAATAACAACATAATTATTTTATAAATATACTTTTCCTATCTATTGGGCCCATATCAATTAATAAAATAATTGTATCTTTCTTAATAACAACATAATTATTTTATAAATATGTTTTCCCTGTCTATTGGGCCCATATTCAGTCATAAAATAATTGTATCTTTCTTAATAACAACATAATTATTTTATAAATATGTTTTCCCTGTCTATTGGGCCCATATTCAGTCATAAAATAATTGTATCTTTCTTAGTAACAAAATAATTAATTTATAACCACTTTTTCTCTATTTGTTTGGCCCATATTCAGTAATAATATTTTTGTCTTTCTTAATAATAAAATAATTATTTTGTTTAAATATGTTTTCTCCAACTGTTGGGCACATAATCAATCATAAAATAATGTTATCTTTCTTAATTACGAAATAATTAGTTCATAACTATGTTCTTTTCTATTTGTTGGGCACATGTTCAGTCATAAAATAATTGTATCTTACTTAATAACAAAATAATTATTTTATAAATATGGTTTCCCTATTTGTTGGGCCCATATTCAGTCATCAATAATTTTATCTTTCTTAATTACGAAATAATCATTTTTTAAATATGTTTTTTAAAATTTTTTGGGCCACATATTCAGTCATAATATTATTTTGTCTTTCTTAATAAATAAAATAATTATTTTACAAATACGTTTTTTTTTAATTTGTTCGGACCATATTCAGTCATCAAATAAGTTTATCTTTCTAAATAACAAAATAATTATTTTATAAATATGTTTTCTCTATTTGTTGGGCCTATATTCAGTCATAAAATAATTTTATCTTTCTTAAAAACGAAATAATTTTTTCATAACCATGTTCTTTTTAAAAAAATGTTGACCTATATTCAGTCATAAAATAATTGTATATTAATTAATAACAAAATAATTATTATTTTATAAATATGTTTTTCTCTGTTTGTTGGGCCCATATTCAGTCATTAAATACTTTTATCTTTTCAATAACAAAATAATACGGCGCACACTGAACGAGAACTAATAAAACAAGAATGGTATAGATTAAATAAATGCAACCATTAAACGTTTCACTTTGCTGATTTTACTGGTGAACATTTGCTGATGCTGTATAAATTAAATATAGTAAAATCAATAACGGCTTTGCAAAGAATAACATTTTCCATGTGTCGTCCATGTTTGTACGGCTCGATAAACGGCGGCGTTTTGTGTATAATCGTAATTATTACATTTGGCGCATATTTGATGTACCTTTCAGACAAACTTTCACCTCTCTCTCTATATCCCTCTACTTCTCTCTTTCTCTCTCTCTCTCTCTCTATCTATCTATCTATCTATTAATCTATATATCTATATCTCTCTCTCGTTCGCGCGCTAAAAAGCTTTACATGTATTTACTTAAACATAATGAAATCCAGAACTTGTGCACAGCTGATCGGTATTTTAACAATGTAACTTACTGTCTGAACACTAATCTCGTTTTGAACCGGAAGGCTGTTGGATACTAGTGTCGTCTGTTGTGTGTATGACCTCATTATACACACCGTGGCTAGTATCCCGTATGAGACTTCTTTTAAATGGATGTTTTATTATTTTGAAGAGAGATTAACAATACGGTTAAAGAGATCAGAGAGATATATACATTAGAAAAGTTGCTCACGGTGTGTGAGAGAGAGACAACTTGGGGCGCCATTTATGCTAGCTTACATTGTTCGCCGCCCCAACCCCTATCAGGGTTTTGGGTCGACTAACGTTCTTTCATGACCACTCACTAAAAGGGCTGGCAGGCACATAGGCAGAATTCACTATTTCGAGAAACTGGGCCAAACTCTACCCTTCCGCTTACCCGCTGGGGGTCATCTCTTGACCCTTGATCCGTTAATCATTCAACTCGCTCTATCGCTCATTCCCTTCACAACAATGAGAGCCCTTATTGTATTACGCTAATTGCTCAGACCCTTTCACATCATCAAGAATTGAGCTTTCATCCTTGACACCCCAGTTCAGTTTGCTAAATTCGGAAAAAAGACAAATACAACTCCGTAACCGACCGTTTCATTTTTCAGCCTACCTAATTCGAAACGTCTAGTCTTCTTGGTGCCGATACTGCAAGATTTATACGATATATTGGATGGATGATAGACACTTGCTGGAACGAGCCCCGAGAGACTGCTTGGCTGTTCCAGCGATTCTTCATAGTTATAATCATAGACAACGCCACGTCTATTATGACGTCGTCCCACAGACTTCTTCATATTTAAATTTTCTTTTTTCTTGTTTTATTTTAAACTTAAATAAAAGTGGGAGCGCTTCTGCTGTATTGTCTATATATGAAATATGTTCGTCCTTAATTTAAAAGAGTGACACGAAAAGGGAGACAATTTAAACATTTTTGTCAAATCTTATTTCTCCAAAAATGGACGTAAACGGTATGAACCTAATTAACTATAGATGAGGACAAATTAATAGATTCATTTTAATTTTAGGGCTTGTGGACGAGTGGTTATAGCACTTGTCTTTGGGCTGGACGACCCGGGTTCGATCCCACTCACGGCAAAAAACTCCCTCTGTCTACCCAGCAGCTAAATGGGTACCTGACTAAAACTCAGGGAAGGTTCAAGGCAGCGGAAGGAGAGGGACGGGCTCCGCCTTCCATATGCTGTGCCCTAGACACGGTGATTCTTAACAAATCACCGCCGCTACGGCCATGGGCAGTGTTCGATGTCGGCAACGACACTCATGCGCGTCCAGGCTATGCGACCTTTACCTTTACTTTTTTTTTAATTGTATATTTTTTTATTTATTGAAACTGGTTTATTTATCATCTTTTATTTAAACTTTACTTCATTTTAATTACGTATGTTTTCTTAAACTGGATTATTTATTATTTCATGTTTTATTTATTTCAATAAATCTATTTAATTTTAACGTATCGTCTGAATTGTTATTTGATTTTAACGTATCGTCTGGATTGTTATTTGATTTTTGTATTAAAAAGTCAGTCGCCTACCTCACCTAGCGTTGTGTGTGTGTGTGTACAAGTCGTGTATTAAAAAGTCAGTGGCCAACCTCACCTAGCGTTGTGTGCGTGTGTGTGTGTGTACGAGTCGTGTATTAAAATTGGTTATTTATTTATTTTAGAGAAATCAAATTTGACAAACATGTTTGAAGTATCTCACTTTTTCATGTCACTCTTTTAGATTAAAGACGAAAATATTTCATATGTACACAATACTGTAGAAGCACCAAAATTTGTATGTCTGTAAAATAAAGTAATCTCTTTCTTGACCACAAATGATTTAACTAAAACGAAATGATCTCAAAAGAGACATAATAATAAGTAAGTAAATCTCTATATATAAAACGCAATGTCTGTGTGTATGTATGTCTGTGTGTGATATTTGTGTGTTCCCTATAGAAAGAAACGCTAGAGAATCTACATAAAATCTAGAAGTGTATTCTTACGTAAAATTTAGCGGGGAAGACAATGGAAGTGTCAACAAATACTCAAGTGCACCTCTAAAGGGGCGATAGGGGCATACCCCTCTTAAACCTTCAAATATATCCTGCTTTTATGAAATTTAAATCATAGGTATGACATTTTCTGTGGGAAAACAATGGATGTGCCCTCCTAACCTAAGAGAGCTATAAGGCCGAATCTCCTTTAAACTTCAAATATATCCTATTTTGATGTATAAAATTCTCCCGGAAAGACAATGGAAGTGGTTCTCAATCTCTACGTTACCTTATATGTGCCGAATGTCTATATGCCCCCACCCATGGCAAAAGAACCCCCTTAAAACTTCAAATACCTATATTTGATGTTAATGAAATTTAAACCATATGTATACGTTTTCCAACATTTCAGCTTCTTCCGATTATATTAGGGGCCGAAACGGAAAGAAGGGGTCAGTAAAAACAGAGAAAGTAATATGGTGCTATGAGCATAATGAATAAAATACATAGTAGTCATCCTCATTCAATCCCGAGCAACGTCGGGAATTCCCGCTAATAAATAAATAAACTGAAATTAATATTCATTGATTTTGGGCCAATAATTGTACAGAATCAAAAAATATATGACAGGGAATTTAGTATTTTTTAAATGCTTCTATGATGACAGTTTTAATTCAAAACAAACACTTGATCGGATTTAACGAAACATTTGATAAGATAAATATTTGTTAAAGTTACGTAAGAATTCTCTCAGCTTCTCAGATTTAAACGAAAATTTTAACGTAAAGAAAACATTCGTTTAAGCATCGTAACTTCGATTTGTTTTTAGTTGCGTTTTTACATTTATGTGAAAGGCTTCGTCTGTCAGTCGTTGTTTTTTTGTTTTTTGTATATTAAAGTCTGAGTGACAGCAAGTCTCTCCAGATTTCCAGTACTCCCCGTTCTGTTTTGGTGTTCTCGCACCACACTTTACAACTGATATCTCGCTGATAATGGTGCGTGGTTTTCTCTTGGATCTGAGTGACAATAAGCCTCTTCAACATTATTTTTAATAGTAATAATAGTAGTAATAGTATTAGTAGCAGTGGCAGTAGTACTAGTATTGTGCATTTACGCCAGTAGAAGCGGCTATTCCTATACACAACATGAATCGCCTACGCTCCAGCTCACTCTCATTTGTTCATGTGTGTTTCTTTATATATGTGTAAAATAAATAAATTAATAAATAACGATTAAATGTTAGTAGTATTGTTAGTATGATTATTTTCTCCTCCTTTTGTCCGGGATACGTCCTCGACACTCAGCCCGACATTGGCATTGTTGTTATCGGGCTGAGCTATGGTTCTGTTCAGTGTTAGGAGACCCACCTTCCCAGGCTTCACCTTCTCTCTGAGAAGGGGTTAGTTTATTGCTAATCGCCTGAGTCGCTCCTACCGGCGAATGCTGACGGGGCTGCTCAGGCATTTTTTGTATGCCAGGGTTCGCGTATCAGTCCGACATTGACTTTCTTGCTGTCGGGCTGAGGTATGGTCCTGTTCAGTCTCAGGAGGTCCACCCTCCCAGGCTTTACCTTCTCTTTGAGAAAGAGGTTAGTTTATTGCTAATCACCTAAGGTGCCCTACCAGGAAATGCCGACGGGGCTGCTTGGACATTTTTTGTTGTCGGCCAGAGCGCGCTAATCCTCTTGCTGGCTTTTCAAAACCACACCTGACCTTGTGTCTAACCTCCTGGAGAGAAATTAAATAAACTTATTTTGGTGGTGAGTATTTGCACTGCTTGTATGTGTGTGTGTTTGAGCGTGTGTCTGTGTTCATGAGTGTAAATGTGTGTTTAAGAATTTCTCTGTTTACATGTGTCAGGTTTTTTTATATACTACCGAGTCAATAGTTATCAAGGCCAAAAGCCACTCGAGGATAAGAGTTAATGAGATTATCAGTTGGATGATGAACTATGGAAATGAGAGGACTAGAAACGATGAGTGGAATGGACAGTATTTTTATTATTTAAGAGGACAGCTTGACAAATGTTTGTTGACATTGGACTTGAAATCAACTATGTTGTAGTCAACGGAAAGCAGCCCTGTTGTATTGTGTTTGAAATAGCATATTTTTCGGTCTGTCATATTTAACTTTAAAATAGCATATTTTATGGTCTGTCACCTTTAAGTTTTAAATAGCATAATTCTTGGTCTTGTCACGTTTAAGTTTACGCAATTCGATCATTTTATATAGCTATCAGTGTGAACACTGGCGAAACATAATTGTTGACGGAGAGCGTAACTAGTTCATTATTATTATAGTATATAATTATTTATATATTACATAAGTAATGGATTTTCCAAAAGAAAAAGACAAAAAGCGGATGGCGAGAGCCGAGATCGAATACGGGCGAATCTTGAACGTTTAAAAATCGTTTAAGTATACTAAATATTGAACGAAAGCGATTTCCCGTCGCTAAGTGAGTTATAAAATGTGAATATTGGATATTACATTTCCATGGCGACGCACATGGCGAGCAATTTCGCCATCACAAGCTCCTCTATATTTGATATGTATTTTGAGGGTAAACACGATAGTCGGGAATAAACGGGGGAAAAGACAATGACAAAGAAAACGGTAATAATGAAGAGACAACTACATTTACATAAATAAACGTGCGTTTATTCTCATATAGAAAGTTTGTCACAGACGAAAAAACAAGAGAAATAACACAGAAAGCAGAGCGCAATCTAACAGATATAATTTCTAACGCAAATCTTTACGTTAACGAGCCACAAACATAATTAATAAAATACATGAATTGCCAGGGTAAACACTGAGAATTCTTGAGTGTGTAAAATATTTTGAAATGGTTAGCTGTCTTGGCTTCCCATGTCAACGCCCATTAATTAGTTTCATCTAGACGATGGAGGACCAAACGGAGCGATTGTCTACTGGCCTCATGTTGTGTAAGTATGTAAAAGCGGAAAGCTGAGTTGACGCATCCGGTCATCATCAGCTCAAGGCATGAAAAGACAAAGGACCTTAATTTCCAATCACAAACTACGCATGTGCGTGTTTTTAGTGCTTCAAAAATTGAAGATTAATTACATAATTAAATAGTGTGTCCGTCGGTCTGTCACACTTAAGCTTGAAATAGTATTTTTGTCGGTCTGTCACACTTAAGCTTGAAATAGTATTTTCGTCGGTCTGTCACGCTTGGTATGAATAACAATTTCGTTGGTCTGTCATGCTTCAGTTTGAAATAGTATTTTTGTCGGTATGTAACGCTTGGTATAAATAGCAATTTTGTTGGTCTGTCACACTTAAGCTTGAAATAGTATTTCGTCGGTCTGTCACGCTTGGTATAAATAGCAATTTCGTTGGTCTGTCATGCTTCAGTTTGAAATAGTATTTTGTCGGTCCGTCACGCTTGGTATAAATAGCAATTTTGTCGGTCTGTTATGTGTCAGTTTGAAATAATATTTTCGTCAGTCTGTCAGGCTTTAGTTTGAAATAGTGTTTGTCGGTCTGTCACGTTTATTTTGAATATCATTTCGTCGGTCTTCCCGCTCGTTAAAAATTAAATATTTTTCGGTCTGTTATGATTAAGCTTGAAATAATATTTTCGTCAGTCTGTCAGCTTTGTTATAAATAGAAATTTGTCGGTCTGTCACGGTTCAGTTTGAAATATTATGCTTGTCGCTCTGTCACACTTAAACTTTAAATAGCATTTTCGTCGGTCTGTCATGCTTGATATGAATAGTATTTTCATCGGTCTGTCACGCTTAATTTATAATAGAATTTTCGTCAGTCTGTCACGTTTCTTATGGATAAGCTTTTTGTCGATCTGTCACATTTCCGTTTTAGTTAGCATGGTCAACGATAAACGCGTAGATCGAATGGGCGTGTCATAAGAATGGCTCTGTTCTTCATGCTTCAACTGGCAATTATTCTCATCAAAAGTTGTAATCTTTGACGTCCGACGCCCCTAAATGTGTGAATGAATTTCTACATCACAAAATTATCAATTGTCTTTTCATTTTGTGATTTTCTTTCAGAACCCGCCCGTGCATTCGCAATCGTTGACGTAATTTAGGGAAGGGGGGGGGTGGAGTTCGATGTTTAAAATAAAACAAGTCACTTTTAAAACGAGTTTTAAATATGAATATCAAAAATGAAACAAAATATCGGAAATTAATAAATTATCTGCTAAAATCGAATTGGCATGACCAAGAAATTTGATGAATTAATTTGGAAATCGCTCAAGACCACAGCGAAATTGACCAATCAGCGGAGAGTATTCGACAAAAATATTATTTTTAAAGCGTCTAATTTTGTCTTCTTTATTAATTAGACGGAAAATGTGGATGGGTTATCACGTGGAGATCGCTTTCTACGAGATCCTTCAAATACCACAAATTAAACTAAACTAAATTTTAAAATACAACGGTAATAAACTTTGGTGATATTTTAAAAAACTTTTATTCACTCTAAACAAGTCTTGTTGTCACTGAAACGTAAGAACATACTGAGAATAAGGGGACAGATTTATAGAGGGCATCCAAAGTGTTAAGTTATGCAGCGAGATGTTTGCTCACATTACATTTAAATTTCCGCGTGTTGGTACAGTCGAGGAAACAGAGAGCAGGGAGGGAATTCCAAAGGCACGCGGTTCGAAGAAAAAAGCTATTAGAGTTGAAAGCTTTCCTAAATCTGGGAATCTCTACAGTGAAGGGGTGGGATTTTGCTGATACAGTGTGGGACCTATTAGGTTAGAGACTATTTTTTGTACCCTATCCAAGAATGGGAGACTAGTGGTTAGTGAACCAGCCCAATACTTCATGCATGATTAGTTTTACTAAGTAAAATGCTCTGTTCGCTATTATAAGGCGACACCACTCACATTCCAGATTTTTTTTTATCTATAGGGTTATGTAAAAGATAATCTCTATCTAATCAATCTCCAGGCCTTTCTTGAACTGAAGAGGGTCATAACAGCTCAAAACAGTTGTATCCGGAATGTGGTAGCAATGCACAGTTGCACATTTGGCGCATATCATCAAACGGTGATAAAACAAAGAAATAGTTGTATGCTAAAAAATACAAGTAAACTTGAACCTATGCCTTACTTGTCCATCAAGCTTCAGCCATGAATCTCCAACAGTCTTTGTTTTATTGCCACTCAATGATATGAGGGGACACTTTGATGATCGCCTCTTCAGTAGAAAGTGTAATCCTGAATCGGCTTCATACTCAGCGGACCTTAACAACCCCCTTAGGTGTTTATCTGTGTGATTATCTCAAAGATAATGTCTATCAAAACAATCCCCAGGACTGAAGAGGCCCATCACAGCCTAAATCAGTCGTATCCAGATGTGGTTGCAATGCACAGGTGCACATTTGGCGCATATCATCAAACGGTGATAAAACAAAGAAGACAAATATTTCCATCATTATATTATACTAAAAGTGACCCTCCCACCCCCCCCCACCCAAAAAAAATGAAATAAAACACACTCATGAAATTGTAATAAAATTCACAATCGTTTCTGCTATCCGACAATATTTGGTACAGATAAAGTTAGAGACTCTTTTTTGCACCCTATCCATTAATGCAGCAGTCCAGATATGGAAACATTCATGATTAATCTCACTAAGTAAAATTCTCTTTTCTGTATTATAGGGTAACACCCCCCTCCCTTAAGGCCACTCATGGACCCCTTAATAAAATTCACAATCGTTTCTGCTATCCGACAATATGTGGTACTAAAGGAATAAATGCGAAAGTTTTTAAAAATTTATCACTGCTATATTACCATTAAAACGGGTTACTCTGATTTAAATCAATAATACAACGTAATATTTTGAAATACTGTATATACAGTACTAACGAACGATCCAAAGACAATTACTTGTATGACTAATTTGCATAACTATTTTTAAACTGTTAATAATAAATAATTGTTTGGTGTTATACATTTGTAATTTAATTTTCCCATTTTGTCTGTCTATATATATGCAATAGTTTCGTCGATATTAACAGTAATTAATTAAAATGATTTAATTAAATGAATAAATAACTTACTAAAACTCTTTCTTTTAACATTTCTCCGTGGAATTCTTACTGACAGGCAAAAACGAGAAGAAAAAATGGAATGGAGCGGGTGACTGGCTGACTTATTCGCTTTCTCTTTTTTTCTCTCTCTCTCATTCTCTCTCTCTCTCTCTCTCTCTCTCTCTCTATCTATCTATCTATCTATCTATCTATCTATCTCTTTTTCCCTCCTTTTCTTTCTTTCTTTCGTTAACGACGCCTTATTTTTCTCAGGCGAATGTATTTCTTCTTGCTTTTGATTGCATTAGGGACTTATTTAAAAGATAGATATATTCATCTCAACATTACCGAGATGTTAACGTTTATCTATTTATACGACTAAAAGCGAAAGTTTTAGTCTTGTTTTTTGCAAGAAACTTATGAATTAAATGTTTATTATTTAAAATTTTGGTTTCAAGTATTTCAAGTGGCGAACTTTGCGAAGCGATAGCAAAGCCAGCTAACCTTCTTTTCCATCGACTCTTTCTGAGCACAAACAAATGATACAATAAGTTCAAACAAGTTTAAAATTGGTATAATTTTTTGAATAAAAGTATTACTGCTCCGTTGATTGATAAGTTTCCGGAATATTCATGGCTACGAACAGTGATCTACCTTTTATAAATGGACATCGTCACCGTTTTCAAAACTAGCGGCAAGAATAAAACAATACATTTCAGAGACTGTCAATAAAAAAAAGCAACCAGTAAACATAGCGAATCAACGGACGCTGTCAAATGAAAACCGACAATTATCGCCCATCGTCGATCCATTAGACGTTCGTCGCCGCGTTTAAATGCTACTAACATTTGACTTTCAGCTTTATATTGACAGGCGAACTGTCACGAAAATAAAAATGCCGTTTGAATCTGGCCTCTTGTCAGCACCGGCGAGGAACACATACTATGACGATGCTGTTTTCAAAATGGCGAACGTATCTTTGCCTGTTTGAATGGCTGGCGTTGACTTCCGTCGATTTGTTTCATGATCGATTGTTAGGTTTACGATTCTGGTTCACGGCTGGTCTTTCATCAAAGTTTCGTGCGGTTGTGCTCACGCGTCCTAACAAAGAAATATCCTTATGTTTTGGATTTTTTTTTTTGGAGGGGGGAGTGAGGATTCATAATTTGCATCATCTTAGCTGGTGCTTCTTCTTCTACAAAGTGAAAAAAAACAGTCTCGAACCTAATAGGTCCAACACTGACGACTAAGCTCCAGTACCTGTCATATCGCCGTAGTGGTGTATCCCTATGCTTGTTTTACAAGTGCTTCCTCGGAATGTGTTCCGATACAATTACTGCCATATTAACCCCTCAATACCTCCGACCAACCGACTAGCAGCAAAATCCCTCTCTTCATCGTAGAGGTCCCTAGATAACGGAACAT
>OY744518.1:115349112-115351612 GCA_963556195.1 Sepiola atlantica
AGACTCTTCTCTCGCCTAACAGGTTATCATCTTGGGTCAGATAATTATGGAATCCCGAAGCCCAAACGACTGGAGGTTATTTATAACGATGTTACTGACCACTAGATTGTCTTCAATGACGTGAGGTCAGACTTTTAGAATTCATTTTAGATATCTATGGTTCACTAAAATACTTCATAAACGAACACGCGTATATATATATATATATATATATATATATATATATATATATATATATATATATATATATATATATATATATATATATATATATGTAAAGAGAGAGAGAGAGAGAGAGAGAGAGAGAGAGCAATCCAGGTAAAGAAAAGTAAAAATCCACAGGATAAAAATCCAAAGAATTTCAATCGGTTTTATAAAAAGTGCTCAATATCAAATAGAGCTTTTATATATGGTTCTTTTCTAAATATGATTTGAGGGAAAGACCAGATTTTCTTTTCCCGCCTGAGCAGATCTCAGTTTTACAGCTGTTCATCGATAACATCTACATGTTAATGTGGCGGTTTATGTACATGTCTGTATGAATAAAAAAAATAATTATATATTTATATTTATATATATATATATATATATATATATATATATATATATATATATATATATATATATATATATATAGTAATCCAGGTAGGGTAAAAATTCACAGGGTAGAAATCCAAAGGGAATCAAACCGGGCTTATAAAAGAGTGCTCAATAAAAATATAGAGCTGTATTGTGAATGCTTTTATTCAAACATGTACAAGGTCTGCTACACTGGCATGTCGATGTTATCGATCTACAGATCTCAAGAGCTGAGGTCTCATCAGGCAGAGAATTTTTTTATGATCCAACCTGGTCGTTGAATTCCAGTAAGTTTCTTCCTGGAATTAAACGAATTTAATAAAAGCATTCACTATATATATATATATATATATATATATATATATATATATATATATATATATATATATATATATATATATATATATATATATATATATATATATAGTGAGAGAGATAGAGAGAGAGCTTTAAAGAAAAGTTTGGTCACACAACGAAAAGTATTGCTATATCTCTAAGAGATTTTATAAGACAAATGTTCTATAAAAATAAATAAACTATTACGAATATCCAAGAAATAAACTAAATACTGTAGATAAACTAAAGCTCAATGGGTGAGACTTAATATCAAACAGAGCTGATATATTTTACTTTAAATTTATAATCAATAATTTATATATATATATATATATATATATATATATATATATATATATATATATATATATATATATACTTATAAATATGTGTTTTATCTACATACGTGTACGTTTAATCCTTTCGGGAATTGTCAGTGTAGAGATGAGTATACATACAGTTCGCAGGACTCGAAACCCCCGGAACACGAGCCAGCCATGTTAAAAACTCAAATCCCGCCACATTAGCCCACACGGCCACTATAAACAACCCGATAAATAAGCGAAGGTTTACACCTATTAAAGGCAGCTGTCGTCAAGAGTGTTCAACTGCTGAAGGAGCATGCATTAAAGCTACGATGATGACTGTGAATACTACTCGCTACAGTATCAGCCTAGATTTTGGGGCGACAAATAGTCATAAAACAGATAAATACACGAGTAAAGCATATATATATATATATATATATATATATATATATATATATAACTTTATATATAGAGTCCGTTAATACCTATCGTTCTTATTAGAATTTTAATAATTATCTATCAGACATATTTAGATTAACCTTTTTATTCATCTATGCCTGATCTCTGTTATCCTCTCTCTCCGTTTATCCCTCTCACTTTCTCTCTGTATCTCTTTATCTCACTCCCCCTCTCTCTCTCTCTCTCTCTCTCTCTCTATATATATATATATATATATATATATATATATATATGTTGTTACATTTTACTTCAGTCGAAGTTCTCAGAAATCAAGTGGCCCCTTGCTGTTGCTAACACTTGATATCTATATGAGATACATAGATATTGTATTAAAGTTCTCTTTTACCTACCAAATGCTGAGTTAGTACAGAAATTAAGAACATTAATTTTCCTCTCCTCAAATGACAAGTTAACTATGCTATAGTATATCTTTCTCGTGGTCTATTGGTCTTATTTGATTCTAGAAGAAGAATTCATCTAGTCTGGTGGAGTATCCGACTAAGTGCTGTTACTTTAGGTAACAATACTAAGAGAAGATGCACCTTTCCTCGTATGAGCCAGTGTATAGATGTGTCGAGGGGACCTTATTTGTGCTTCGAATACTATGTTATTTGAATATCTGGTAAGGGTTAGCTTATAGGGTGAAGTATCCTGATATCAGATGATACTGGCAACCCCTTGTACAGAGAAACCGAAGACACTCGAGGATGGTGTCTATTAGGTAATTTAAACTCCCCAGTATGTAAGCCAAACTATCCTAATATATATATATATATATATATATATATATATATATATATATATATATATATATATAT
>OY744518.1:115354112-115369112 GCA_963556195.1 Sepiola atlantica
TAATAATAATAATAATAATAAAGGAAAGAATAATCACGTTAGCAAATTTAATTTTATGAGCAAAGAAGAGGATTCTTAATCTCAATAATCGATAATAAAGATATTTCTTTCACTTTTAATATGCACAAATAATATTCCCTTGTTCTGAATATTTTTGTGACTAAAATAGGAATTGATGTACGGCCGCACAGATGCTTTATTTATAGATTCAGGAGAGAGAGGGGGGAGTCAGAGAGAGAGGGAGAGAGAGGGAGAGAGAGGGAGAGGTGATTAGCTTATTTTTTTAAGTATAACTTATCTAGCGTATTTTTTTATTATTTTTTTTTGTAAAACTCCACTCGCGTATTTATCTGGGGGTTTTTTTTGGGGGGGGGAGGGGGTTTATAAGTTTTTCTTCGATTAGTTGTTTCGGTTTTCACAGTACGATTAATCTCTCGTGTGACAACAGTAGGAGGTCAATCGTTATTGATCAAAATTACTTACTTACTACTAACCCGGGCAACGCCGGATAGCCATGCTATTTCTAAATAAAATGTAATTCATCATTCATTTTTAATTTTCTGTAAGAAACAAAGATTTATTTAAAATGTCGTTAATTTTACTCGAAATAAAAATACTAAAACCCTGAAAACCATAACCTTTTGGCTAGGAACAAAGTGTAGTACCTGTTCTTATACTACACTTCATATGTTCTGTGCTCGATCAGTGGAGTAGAAATCCTACTAGACTGGGGCAGACTTTTTTTTATTTTTGTCCGAATCCAGAATTCCATAATGTATATTCCTTCATTAAAAACTGATCTTGTGTCTTTCGTCATGGGGAGACAAGTATATAAGGACTCGCCATAGCTATGTTGACTCATGGCTTCTCAAATAGGAAGTCTTTCTGTGTACATTATAAGTTTCATTTTGACTGAGCCTGTCTTGAGTCATAAAATGACCAAATATATGATAAAATACTTGTGTTGTACTACTACCACTATTACTACTACTACTATTACTACTACTACTATTACTACTACTACTATTACTACTACTACTACTACAGTAATAATAATAATACTACTAAGAAAAAAAGAAGACGAAAACATGTGGCATTTTCAGAAAATCCTCGAATGCGGAAACTAACCAACATCAACAAGCCACATAGAAGTTGCAACAGGAATAAAACAATAACATGGAAGCAACACTACTTGAACCCGTGGGAACTGAAACTGCAATAAATCTTATAACCCACCCAAAAATAAAACGAAAAAAACGCATCAGCATCGGTTGATACCACACAAAATAGTCGTGAAGGGTCAAGAAGGATGAAAAGACTGGGGAGCAAGATCACTAACCAGACCTCCACTTGAATTGTACAGAGAGTACTGGCATCTTGTGGACGCTTATTGCCACCCAAATCCCAGAGAAGACCAATGGTCGTTGCCAGCGAGAAATCAATGGTAAGCGGCTGTTGCGATAACACAAAGTTATTTGTAATGGTTATCGCAAGAAATGGAGGACAAGAAAATCTAGGGAGATTTGTTGTCACTCAGACTCCAGGGAACACTAGCGGTTAATATCAGTAAGCAATCACTGATGATGACCTGTGTGAGAAGTCCTAGTGAGTAAATAATAATGAACACATGCATACTGGTATAAAGATTCACCACCCAACATTAAAGACTAATATGAAAACCCTCCGAGCTGGGATCGAAGTGTAGGATCTGTTCTGTGCTCTGTCAGTGAAAGAAGAGGTTCTTCTTGATTAGGGCAATTTTTATTTTTGTTCAAATCTGGAGTTCTCCATTTTGGGAAGATAGTTTTTCCCCATATAAAAATTCGACCTTCTATTTAAATTTGCCCTCATTAGGGGGGGGGGCAAGTATACAGAGACGAACATAAAACCTAAGAAGATGTATATACGAAACGGATATACCAGAGTGAATGAATACATGAATAATCACATTAATACGAAAAGACAGCCAAAATAGGGAATTATTCAAAGCAACTACAGACCGATAGCATACCTACGTCTACATCCCAATGCATATTTTTAAATTAAGAGAGAGAGAAAGAGAGAGAGAGAGACAGAGAGAGAGAGAGAAATAAGATACACCAATTTTTGGCAGTTAGTAATTCGATAAAATTAAAATTCATTTAAAGGGGCGTAACTCTACTTTCCGGTAAGTTTAGACTCTTTGCTAGTCAAGTGGCAATAAAAATCCCTCAAGATGTCCGCTTCCTACTTTCAATCTTTTGCTTTCCTTCGGCCTCTCCCACAGTGCATTTATCTTGGAAGGACAGCACCAATTCTCCAACCTCCATCCACCATTTTTTGTCTCCTACTTAGATCCCATTATCATTTAGAGATTGACTGCTTGTTTTCGGTTCTGAACAAACCTGAAAACAGTGGGCGGTCTATTATTTAGAAATGGGCATGCGGTCTTATTAACCGAATTATTTATTAAGTGAATAACATTTTTATTTTAATTTTCTTATCTGAGACTTTCGGCACCATGTGTCTTTGTCAAAGTGTACTTTCTTTCTTTTTTTTCTCTTAATTATGCTGGTATTAACCGCGAGGGTCACCCAGTAGTGTATGAAGCAAAATAAACGCCAAATCTTGTTGACGAGTTTGGGAAGTTAAAATTCGATGTTTCTTGCGTGGTTGACGCATTATTGAATAGAAGGAGTTGGCAAATCATAGTAAACATTATTGAATAGAAAGAGTTGGCACATCATAGTAAACATTATTGTCGAAAACTTTTTGAAGAATTGAGAACACAAATGATGTTATATATAGATATTTTTTTATTAAATGAATAAAATTATTTATTTAACTTTTCTTATCTAAAACTTTCGTCACGATGCGTTTTTTTTTCAAAGAGTATTTCCTGCTTTCTTTTCTCTTAATTCTACTGGTATTAACCGCGAGGGTTGCCCACTCGTGAATGAAGCAAAACAGAAGAAAGTACTCTTCGAAAAAAGATGCATCGTGTCGAAAGTTACAGATGAGAAATTTGGAATAAATGGTTTTATTTATTTAATAAATAGAAAATTAAAAATTATATATCCTTATTTGGTGTTCAAAATTATTCATATATATATATATATATATATATATATATATATATATATAATTATTTTTATTTACACAGACATGTACTAAATCTGTGACACTGGCATGTCGATGTTATCGATCAACAGCTATTATAAAGTGAGATCTCATCAGGCAGAGTTAGAATCCGATCTTAACCTTATATCATATTTGGAAAGAATGAAATGGAAAAAAAGAAATTTAAAATTTAAATTTTGGAAAATCACGTGGTTGGGCCCGTTAAGAATAAAAATCAAAATAATAAAATAAAAAAATAATAATGTAAAAAAAATATAAATATAAATATAATATATAAAATATAAAATAAAATAAAGAGAGAAATAATGAAAAAGGTATATATATATATATATATATATATATATATATATATATATATATATATAAATAAACAGAAACTTCTGCTTGATTAAAAACTTTTTTTTTCAATGTTTTTCTAATAATCATTTTTGTGTAAGAATCAAAAACAATCAACTCTTCTGGAATTACACCGGTTTGTTGCTTTTGACGTCTAATGACTTCATATGGTTTCATCGGCTGTTTTTTTTTTTTGTAATTCTCTTCTTTTCTCCAGATTGTTTGTTCATTTGATTATTTTCGCTTAAAGATGATCCGACGGGGAATCGAAAGTGACAGTGATACATCTGGAATATTCACTGATTTTGTTAACACAAAAAGATTATTATGAAAATATTTTAAAATAAAAATGTATAATCAAACAAAGAATTATGTGATTTTTTATAATGTTTGCGTAAATGAAAGAATACTGCCTAAATAAACAATGTATATATATATATATATATATATATATATGTGTGTGTGTGTGTGTGTGTGTGTGTGTGTGTATATATATATATAGAGAGAGAGAGAGAGAGCGAAATATATATATATATATATATATATATATATACTTTTTGTGTGATTTTGCTTCTTCTATGGTTTCATTATTAATTTGCATAAACCCTGAATACACTCTTCACTGTCATCTACTGCATCGATAGCAGGCAAATTTCCCGCCTTGATAATGTTTTCGTTTTTGAACTACCAATCACCATCTAGATTGTATTTTTAATCGACTTCTTTGACATTTTTCTTTAAATTGTTTTAAACTTTATGACTTGGATGAACTGCATAAGTTTAACAAAAAAGTGTGTTTTGGGCCGATATATTTTATGTTTTATATGTATTTTTATGGGTTTTTTTAATGTATTTTTATATGTTTTCAAAGCTTAATTTTTATTAACTGCAGTAATGTCATTGCGGTGATGGTCCTCTGAGGAGAAGATTTTCTTTGAAAACTCATGAGTTAAGGACGCAGTATCACTCCTTATTTTTGAACATTGATAAAATCTGATTCATTTCTCATTTTATTATGTCATTCAATTAATATTATTGCTTTATATACTATATTGAGCTTTGTTTTTATCCTGATAGTCTACTGGCTAAAGATATTATTCATATATTTAAAGTATTAATTTACTCTCTATATATATAGCTACAGAATGTCATTTGACTACCGTAGCCGTAGAACACAGTTTTAATAATAACATATACTATTATTAGAGGATATAATATATTATGTATCCATTTTTAGTATTTACTTAAACAGTGCTCAATATGCGAGTAGAGCTAGTTAGTAAGTTATGAAAATATATTTATGAAAATTAAGCTACACATAGGCGTCAGCGTTTCATCTCCTGAGAGAGTCGTCAGGCTTAAATGCATAGAATTTATGTTACCAAGTATTCATATAGAGAAAGATATCTACATGGTGTTTAGTTTAGCTAGCTAACCAATCAGATATATTGTTATTTTCTCACACGGTAAATGTTTTCATTAGTCAATGCGAAGGCTTCTCACAAACAAAGGTGCGATTGACTATTACTTGACATTTTTTCTTTCGATTAGTTTTGTATAGTGGTGACGCATCCCTTTTTGAAATATACTTTATATTAATACGTGCGTACTTTGAATATTTTTATTTCTTATTTTATTTATTTTAGATGTTGGTTTAGTATGTTTATTTTTAATTTATTTAATTATATATGTATATATATATATAATATATATATATATATATATATATATATATATATATATATATATATATATATATATATATATATAACGGCGGTAAAGACATGCTGAATTGGAGATGTCAGGCTTCTTAAAGCTGTGACCGAAGCATGTTTTTAAATGTAGCCAATTCATGTTCGTATAAATAAAACGTTTTTATTATAAGTAAATAGGTCTATTTATTATTGAGCACGTTATATAAACACGCGAAAGATTCGAACCCAGTTTCAAAGTCACTTCTGACTCGCAGCCTGATATTCTACCCTAAGCCAACATCAATTAACATGGACATGATGAGAATTTAAAATCTATAAATGCCAAATCAGCGGACATATACAGTAAGCTAAGTCGGACAGTGTTAAACTACAACAGAGGTGGGAAACTTCGCATTACGCCTAGTTTAACTGCTTATTCTTAAATTCTCCTAGAGGCCCATTCCTTTTATTTAAGGGGGTGATAATAATATTTTTGCAAATAAATATTTATTAATAATACATACAGACACCAGTGTTTCATGCTTATGCAATCTTCAATGTAGGAGATCTTTATTCTTGCCGGTCGAATGATTCGAAGCCAGTTGCAAAGTCACCAGTCTAGTATTTTACCTCTAGGCCAACATCAATTAACATTGAAATCTAGAGGTTTTAAACTCTATAAATGTCAAATTGGCGGACGTGTTAAACAACATCAGCAGCTGAAACATCGCATATATATATATATATATATATATATATATATATATATATATATATATACATATATATAATATATATATATAATATATATATATACATATATATAATATATATATATATAATATATATATATGTATATATATACATATATATAATATATATATATATAATATATATATATAATATATATATATATATATATATATATATATATATATATATATATATATATATATAGTTATTTCCACGACGTAGCCCAAAACCTATGAAAGAAACAAACCGGAAGTCCTAGACTCGAGTTTCGCCCTCCTTTGGGCTCAGTAGTATAACACATCCGAACTGAGCTACCTCACCAGATACAAGAATGTCTATTAATTTACACAGATTAAGCAAACCACGACGAAGGCCGACTGTGGAATGTACCTACTCTTCTCAACAAGGGGTGTAGTCATCTTAGAACCCAGGCCGATGTCTAACAAGTAGGATTTTATACTCGCTAGGACGATGTCACCCAACAAGCTAACGAAGCGAGCAAATAAATATTAGATTTTATTAATGTGAGATGATATATATACTTTTTTCCACAATCAGATAACGCCGCAGCCAACAACCTATGAAAGAAACAAACCGGAAGTCCTAGACTCGAGTTTCGCCCTCCTTTGGGCTCATGTTGGATGACATCGTCCTAGCGAGTATAAAATCCTATTTGTGAGACATCGGCCTGGGTTCTAAGTAGTTGGATGACTACATCCCTTGTTGAGAAGAGAAGGTACATTCCGCAGTCGGTCATCACCGCGGTTTTCTTAATGTGTGTAAATTAATAAACATTCTCGTATGAGTTCGGATGTGTTCTACTGATGAACCCAAAGGAGGGCGAAACTCGAGTCTAGGACTTCCGGTTTGTTTCTTTCATAGGTTGTTGGCTGCGGCGTTGTCTGATTGTGGAAATAATTATATATATCATCTCACATTACACAAATATATATAATTGTGTGTGTGTTCAAATAAGTGAAATTACCGACTCGTTTAAATGCCAATATCACTCAAATGAAATCGTTTTTTTAAACTGAATCAAGCTTTTCATCGTTATTTATCATGTCTATTTCTTCAAGATGAAATATCTATGAAGAAAACAATCTATGTATCTATTCAATCACCGATCGATAGATCAATCAGTCCGGATATCGATGATCGAATAATACAACACACATGAGATCTTTATTCATCGATTGATTTATTAGCCAAGTGAAAGCAATCAGCTGACATATCCTTTTGAACTGAACGACTGTGCTACTTTCTTTGTAGCTGATTGCAGTTCGATGCTTCATTTATATCGGCGTCATATTCACCGGGAGTTCTGCTTCACGTAGTGGTTCTATGTACGGATAATGGAGTCACGAGCCGAGTTCAAGCTCCAGCGTGTACTATTATGTTGATTGTTGTGTTTTTTTGTTGGCATCCATCTATCTCGGGAGACAATTGAGTTTTGCGCCTTAGCTCAATCTGTTTCTGAAATGCAGTGTCTGTTGTGACTGTACAGTCCTATTCTGGACCGACAGGCTCTATTGCAGTTACCCATAATTATCTACGTCCCACGGAGCAGAATGTGACACAAGGTAGGAAAGTGGGAGTTGAGAAGTCAGCACTCTAGAGGAAGAGTACTTAGAGGACCTTAAAAATTGCCTGGGCAGCCCCGTCGGCATTCCCCAGTAGGGGCGCCTCGGGCGATTAGCAATAAACTAACCCCTTCTCAAAGGGTGAGAAGGCGAAGCTTGGGAGGGTGGACCTCCTAGAACTGCACAGGACAGACACATAGACCGGTGTAAATCAAGCCCGGAGGCCAAGACAATACCAGTCTATGGGGTGCAGTATCCATCGGAACAGATACTACACTTTGATCTTGGTCAAAAGCAGTTACCGCAGACGTAAGGTGGGGCCGTCTGGTTTTGAGAGCTAGGATGCAGCTTTCTGCCGAATGTGTCCTCTTTCCCCCCCTCCACTGTTGGTCCTTCCTCTCCTCACTCTTCTTGGAGCATGCCTTCGCAGCACTTCAGCAGTGTGGTCTTCAGTCGTGGGCACACAGCCTGCTGATGTCCATTCCACCTGCCCTCATGTCTCACTTGCAGACATCCTTGTAGCGTAGGACAGGTCTTCCTGCTGGTCTTAAGCCGGGGTACGAGCTCGCCGAATAGAATGTCCTTTGGGATCTTCCTATCGTCTATTGGCCTGTTATGGCCAAGCAACCGCAGTCAATGTTAGGTGAGCAGAACGAACATGCTTGGAATTTCCATCTGATTGCGGTCCTGTCACGTGATTCTTATGATTCTTCAGAGGTTGCGTAGGTGGGGGTTATTGAGCCTGTTCTCTTTGCCAATTGTATATTGATAGTTAGATATGGGTTAAATAGTGTTACTAGGCTTGTTCTAATGGTGTAACTGGAGAGCGAAGGACTCTGTCTAGTACACGTGTCTAAGACATGCTATGTCACATCGGACCAATGGCCTCATCATATTTCTTATACTACACCTATTAATAATAATAATCTATAATACAGGGTGATTCTACTCCTCTTTTAAAAAATAAAAATTCCATCCATAGAATTTTAGAGTGCACACTGTTTCTGGTTATGCAATTAGAAGGCAGTCTGCTATGTACCCTGGGTAAGAAATAGTTATTGCAGAGGAGGTAAATACAAATATATACTGTTATAGTATGTATTTTTATTTACCTCCTCTGCAGGAGGTTAGAAACAAGGTCAGGTCGGTTTTTAAAAGCCAGCGCAATATGTAACGTACCTACAAAACATGTCTGTGTAGATCCATTGGCATTCCCTGGTAGGGGCGCCTCTAGTGATTAGCAATAAACTAACCCTTTCTCAGAGGGACGATAAAGCCTGGGAGGGTGAACCTTCTAATATTGAACAGAAGCATACATCAGCTAGACAGTAACAAAACCACCGTCGGACTGATTGTACAGGACTGGTACGAACAATACGTACTAAATGTATGACATCTTTTTAAATTACAAAAGATATCTTTATGAAGTTTTATATTGTTATTTTTCTGTTTTTAATAATATGGGCGAAAACACAAAACCCCATTTCAAATTACTCAGGAATATATAATTGTTTTATTTGACATATCGACTTTTCGCTTTACCTTTTATTCATTTCATCAGGTAATGGGGGGGTATTTTCATTTTTATGCTCATACAAAACCAAATCTTTCGACTTTGAACATCGAAAATATCATATAAACTAACCTTTTTTGTTGTTTTTCCTAATTAATAAAATGCGACTATGTTCATACACAGTACATTTCCTCCACAATGGAATACATCAAATAACACCCTGACAATCATTTTACTAACATACCTAGAGACACGCACTCATCGAAGTAGTTTAGCGGTTTGCTAGGGTGTGTGATTGGCCTAATAGGTACCATCGCGGACTCTGGAATACTTTTTTATGAAAACAATTGAGATGCCGGGTGCATCATGGGTGGGAAAAAATTAAAATAATACTCATATTTCTTCTACTACTAAAACTAATACTACTACTACTAATAATAATAATAATAATATTACGAATAATAATCCATAATGAAGGGTGATTCCCCTCCTACCCCAAAATAAGAATTTTATCCATAGAATTGTTAATAAAATTCATAATATTTTCTGCAACTCAACCATATTTATACAAATAAACTTAAGTTAATGCTTAACTTGTCCACCAAGTTTCAATCTTGAATGTTCAACAGTTTTATCACTGTTTAATGATTAGCACACCTGCATACCGTGTGCAAAATTGTCAATAGCTCTGATACACTCGTCTCTTTTGGCACCATGCTGATTTAAGCTGTGTTGGAAATTTTCAGTTCAAGAATAGTCCGGGGATTGTTTTGATAGATATTATCTTTGTGATAACCCCAGAAATTAAACATCTGGGAGAGTAAGATCCGGTGAGTGGGAAGCCCATTCAGAATCAAGTCTCCTACTGATGAGACGATCACTAAAATGTTCCGGCGATATAACAAAATCTATCTGGCTGTCTCTCTTTCTCTCTTCTCTTCTTTCCTCTCTCTCCTTCTCTCTCTCTCTCTATCTCTTTCTCTCTCCTCTCCTCTCCTCTCTCTCCTTCTCTCTATCTCTTTCTTTCTTTCGACGTCTTCCTCTCCCCATCTTTCTCTCTCGCTCGCGAACAATTTCCTATATTAAAGATAGAGTAAATGTAATGGATGTATGACTTATACATATAACATTCTTAAAGGAACCTTCCTATTTACTTGCCTCCCCACGAGAGCAAAGTTAGACACAAGGTTGGTTTTTAATGTTTGGAAAATCTAGTTATTTAAAACGTGGTCTCTAGATTGGAACACATAAAAATCGCCTCGATACAGAAAAAATGTTTCCCCCTTTTGACCGAGGACAAAACAGATACTACACTTTGAATGATTCATTCGCAAATAAAAAGGTAATTCCATTTATAAATCAGACACAAGGCAATCAAAATTTTGAGGGATGTGGGTGGAGGTGCTTTTGTTATCATCTGACTACTCTACTCTTAACTAAACGAATTTTGCCCCATTTGCCCAATAACTGTGTCTTTTCATTCTTTCACCATTTGCCCATCACTTTCAATTCAGAAATCACCAGAATACCACATTTACGTTATGAACTAACTACCTTACTAAAAATATCCTCAATTGTTTAAATCAATTTTATTTTTAAATAATATTTACAATTTCATTATAAAAAAATAAGAAGTTATACAAAAAAAAACATAAAAAGAACAAAACAAAGAAACTAAATAAAATAAGGGTCAGGTTAGTAAGATCATTCAACTCTTTCAAACGGTAGATCGTCCACTGTTTTCCGGTTTGTTTAGAACCAATAAACAAGATCAATCTCTAAGTGGGAGTGGGACTTAAGTGTGAGAAAAATAAATAGGGGTGGAGTTCCGAAGTGGGTTGTGTCATTCCAAGAAAAATACAATTTGGGGAAACCAAAAAAAGTTCTACACTTTTATCTGAGCCCGGATGCCAGACTAACCCAGTCTTTTTTTGTATACCGCCCACTTTTTCCGGTTTGTTTAGAACCGAAAAATTAAAAGATCAATCTCTAAGTGGGAGTGGGATTTAAGTAGTAGTAAAATAAATATTGGGTAGAGTTTGGAAATAGGGGTGTCATTCAAAGATAAATGTAATTTAGAGAGTCCAAAGCAGATACTAAACTTTTATCTGAGTCTGAAAGCCGTAGTAAACATGTCTGTTCATGTCTTTCATTGTAATATTCGACTTTTGTGGCATAAAAAAGTACAACTGAGAAACAAATCACGGAGAAGATGCCCCGCATCCCATCTAATAATGGGCCAGACTCCAACTCGGCGTTCACAAATACGCTATTACTGATCGATCCCAAATGGTGCAATAGACGGTTCAAGGCAGAAAATATCTCCTCTCATACAGCCAACTGGTGCATATGCAGTGTCTGGTAGCGAGTCAAAGAAAAGGCTCAGGAAAGTGGCTGCTCATGTGCCAAAAGACAGTAATAATACTCGGGTGCAATCGCATATTTCTATATATAAATCAATATTTATCTGTATGTGTGTTAAAGAAATCAATATGTTAACAGAACATTCACATAAGTTTGAATGAGGGTTACATTTTTTTACAGAATATAAAGACATCATTAAAATTCCCCTCCGATTCCACTGGGGTCACTTGGGGCAATTATCGGTTAGATCTATAAACTGAAATATATTAGAACGTAATGAAACGAAATTCCTTTTGTAAATATATATTCTTCGTTTCATAAAAAAAAAATTAAACAAAGAATATATGAATGAAGAATGTATTTACGAAAAGATTAAAAGATTTAAATAATTATTTTATTGATATTTTTGAAGATTTAAGATTATTAAATACAAACGAATTATCAAGTATATCCAGTATTCGTTAAAGCTATTTGCCGTTTCACAGCTGCGGGATCTGTTTTTTTTTTAGATAAAGACTTCGAACGTGTTCATATCTTGTTTTGTTTTTTTTAAGTAATACTTAACTTGTGCAGGAATCTGTTTTTTTCGAACTCGATCGTTACTGTTTGATTTAAATTAACACAAATAGCAGGACTTTCGAAAATTAAAACTTCGAACGCGTTCAGTTGTTTCATTTCTGGAAGTAATATTTTCAAACGCGTTGATTACATTAGCAAATCGACTGTCACTGTTGAAAGTAAATTCAAACAACTAGCAGAATTTTTTCTTCGGGTTAATCCTTCGCGCGCGTTCACGTGGTTTTATTTTTTTAAAGTAACTCGCGATTATGACGGTAAAATGTCGTCTCTTTTTTTTTCAGTTATACGTAAGACATAGACTGTTACAGACTTTTGTATATGGCTCACGAAGATCGTGCCTAATGATTGTATGGTCTGCATGAAGTCCTCCTAATTGATTACTGCTATTCCTTTACCTGCAGCATTGCGGATGTTTACACTCGATACCGAGAACAGCAAGGCTCAGCTGTTGCATACGAAGTCGAGGAAGGTTTGGCCTAGAACACACAAAGGAATGGCGCAGGAAAAATGTCGCCATTTTTGACTCCGTTGATTTGCGATTCATCTCTAACATGTTTTCATGTGACACATGCAGAAACAGAGACAACCAGAGGACGGTGGATCCTGATACCGACTGTTCTCAGATTTTCCCCAGACCTTTATTATCCGGATGGCTCTGACACTACCGTGTTGCGAACGTTGGGGGGAGAGGGTACTGTTTTCGTGTTTTAGTAACTATTCTCCCTCCGAGCAACGCCGGGTTCCGTGCTAGTTTCTAAATACATTCAAACAACTTTATAACAGTTTCATAAGCATGTGATTTTAGGTTCTGTTTGGATTTTGAAGATGAGGGGTCATCATCATTGTCCCTATTTTCTCTGTGTTCAGAGAGAAAGTTTAATAACGAAACGTAACTCAAAAATAGAATCAAAACATAAAATTAAGTCCGATACTTGTTTATTGTCTTATAAATAAAGACATATAATAATAATAACGGTTTATGTGTCTGTCTTTAAGCCGAACGTTCGAAGTCTTTATCGGAAACAAAAATCTCGCACCTGTAAAACGGCAAATAGCTCTACCGAATACTGGATATACTTGATAATTTGTTTTTATTCAAAACTCCCCTAGTTATTTCCTTTCTTATTTCAGATGATTTTACTTTCCCATTTTAATTATGAAGAAATATTACCTTTCATTTCTACTGCTGTTTCCTTCCATTTATTTTTTGTGTTTGCTTGTTTTTTCTTGAGGGATCCTGGAGACGGTTGTCAAATTTGTGAATTAAAATTATACATTCGTCTACTATGGAAGAAACAGCTGTAACAATTAAAGATTTTTAAAAGGACAAAGTCTCGATGGGTTTTTAGATGCTCCCTCGCATGTTTTTTTTTTGTTTTGTTGTTACATATTTCACCCCAAACAAGGCAGGCCGCCATTGTAGACGTAAGGGGCTACTGAGAATTAGTGTGTAGCTTTTGAGTGTCATCCTAAGTTGGGAGCTGTGCAGCGAGATGTCTGTTTACATTAGTTTTAAACTTCTGCATGTCGGTCCAGTCAGGGAAACAGGAAGCAGGGAGGGAGTTCCAGAGGCCGGTAGCGCGAGGAAATAAGCTATTGAAGTAGAAGGCTCTCCGGCATCTGGGGACCTCCACAGTGAATGGATGGGATTTAGCTGATTGTCGAGTTGGTCTAGTGTATTTACGTCGAGGAAGCATGAGAGCAGCTAGTTCATCGGAGCACATTCCATGTCTATCATTTGGTTGGTTTCTTGGTTGCCTGGTCGGCCATACGCTGGTCACGCTTCAGGTCCCATAGCAATTCTAGTTATTTGTTGTGTGACATTTAATGATCTGATTTTATGAATGAAGAAGCAGGGGAGCCCACATCTATAACAAGTCATGTCAATAGATCGATCTGTCACGCTTAAGTTTAAAATCGCACTGTTGTTAATCTGTAACATTTTTTAGTTTTAATAGCATTTCCTGGCTCTGTTATGTCCAAGTTTGAAATAGCATTTTTGTCGTTTCCTCACGCTTAAAAAAAGCATTTTTGTTGGTCTTTCATGTTTATATTTGAAATATGATTCTGTCACGTTTGTCTGAAAAAGTATTTTCTTCAGTCTCTCACGCTTAAATTTGAAAAAAAAAACGTTTTCGTTGGAGATAAGTGTCAACTTTGTAAATTAACATTATGTATTCGTCTACTATGGAAAAAAACAGCCGTAGAATTAAAAGATTTATAGAGACAAAGTTTTAAATAATATTTTCGTTGTTTTCTCACGCTTAATATTCAAAATGCATTTTTTTTTTGGTTTCTCACGTTCACATTTGAAATAACATTATGTATTCGTCTACTATGGAAAAAACAGCTGTAGAAATAAAAGATTTATAGAGATAAAGTTTAAAATAGTATTTTCGTTGTTTTCTCACGCTTAAGATTGAAAATGCATTTTTGTTGGTTTCTCACGTTCACATTTGAAATAACATTTTGTATTCGTCTACTATGGAAAAAACAGCTGTAGAAATAAAAGATTTATAGAGATAAAGTTTAAAATAGTATTTTCGTTGTTTTCTCACGCTTAAGATTGAAAATGCATTTTTGTTGGTTTCTCACGTTCACATTTGAAATAACATTTTGTTTGTCTGTCACGTTCATATTTGAAATAAAATTCTCATGTGTCTGTCACGCTTGTTTTGAATAGTATTTTCATCGTTCTCTCACGCTTAAATTTGAAAAGGCATGTCATTCGGTCTTTCAAGTTCAAATACGAAACAGCATATTCGTTAACCTTTCATGCTTAAGTTTAGAAATAACATTTTTATCGGTTTCGCATGCTTACGTATGAAATAGTATTTCCGTTGGTTTCCCATGCTTCAATTTAAATAGCATTTTCGCCCGTCTCTCACGTTTACGTTTTGTTTTTGTTTTTTACTTTTATTCATCCTAAACAAGGCATATTGCTGCTCAAGTGTAAGGGGCTACTGTGATAAGATCCAGATTTATAGGAAGCTAACCTGGGTGGGGAGCTATGAAGCTAGATACTTTTTTACATCACATTTAAATGTCTGCATGTTTG